>CM035792.1:41679447-42260621 GCA_020466265.1 Siphamia tubifer | reverse complement strand
CCTGCCTGCTATTAATAATCCAATAACTGACATCAAGTTTAGTTTTCTTAAACTTTTTTTTAATTAAAATTATTGCTGCTATTTTTAATGTCATCTGAAAGTAAATTCCATAATTTCACTCCTTTAACTGAAACGCACATATTCTTTAATGTCGTTGGCACTTTAGGTTGTTGAAAGTTTAGTTTCTGTCTGTAATCATACAATCTTTCTTTGAACAGTTTCTGTAGATTCACACGAAAATGATGAGTCTTTGTAAATTATCTGAGCCCTTTTTAAATCAACAATGTCCATACATTTTAACGTATTTGGTTGGAAAAACAATTGGTTGGTGTGATGTGTGTGAAGACATTATCTACAATTGTTCTGGCTTTTTTTGTCATGTCATGAAATTCATCAGGAAACTTAACTGTTCTTGCAGTTATCGTCACTGAATACAAATAGTTGTACTAGGGGCTACATAAACACTAAAACAAAACAATGTTTCCATGGTGGGTGGTTTAATCATTTTGCAATGTTGTCATTACGACAAGAAAATAATTTGTTATATATTGTCATATTTATATAAATCTATTAAAGGAATAAATAATCCAGATTATTAATTATAAAGTCTAAACTGAGCAACTATGATTTGAAATGTAGATTTTCTTTGATTAATGTACTTGTTGATAATTGTTTGTGTTTTAACTGGTGTGAAAAGGAGTGTAGGTGTTCCTGTGTTCATCTGAGGAAAGACACAGCAACAGAAAGGACCAGTGTGAAGCCAACAACTACAATCAACTTCCTGGGGACCTGCAAACTTCCACGTTTTCAAATCTGATGTGCAAAAGAGACTTTAAAATGTCTGCTTTTGTATAGATACAAGAAAAACCCTCATAAAATAACTCATTCATACCCACTGGTAGTGTTAAAATGACACTTGATGAAGCATTAGTTTTTTTCTTTTTGTCCTCTATATCAGTGTTGCACAACCCTGCTCCATGAGGCACTCTATCCTGCATGTTTTAGATGTTTCACTCTCCAACCACACTATCAACCTATCATCGTGCTGTGCAGAAGACTGATAATGATTGTCAGGTGTGTTTAAAGAAGGAAACATCTAAAACATGCAGGATAATGTGCCTCGAGGACCAGGGTTGACTAAAAAGAAAAAAACTAATGCTTCACGAAGCTTCAGTTTAATACCACTAGCATAAACATTTTAAAGACACTGAACTACCACTGTCTTAACTGGAATTTTTAATATGTACATTTTAATTTATTTATGACAACTATATTTAGATATTTTTATGTTTTATTGGATGCGTGCTGTATATGTTTGTCTCATGCCAAAGATTTTCTGTCATGGCAGATAAAGGTTTTTCTGATCCTCACCACCTCTACAAACCACTAACTTACTGCATCAGTCAGACAAATCAACAATCACAGTTTTTTACCCTTTTCAAATCTGATGTTCTGTCGAGACTTTAAGTCAAATGATGTCAGCTTTTGTGTAATATACTGATGTTGTGTATACAGACTGTTTTAATTTCTGTATTTGTCATAAAGATTAGTTATATATGTATATTTTTTGTACACACATACATCTAGGCTTGGGTATTATATTTAATGCACATGTTAGAATTATTCATCCTTTTTTGTCATAGAATTGTATATATAAAATCAAAGTGCATTTCCAAGTACAGGAAAAAGTCTATTCAGCTTTGAACTAAATGATAATTAATTCTCCCAGATACATGTCTTTCTGTACTTACAATTACTTTTGCTCACTTTCTTTTGCATGCATGTAGAATGTTTCCTAAAGATGAAGTTAAGTGTCACTTGGGTGTTGATGACACTTAAAATAAAAATAAAATTTTAAAAATGGACACAAAACCTGAAAAATCTTCAATTGAGGTTCATACATTTTGTCATTAAAGTTGATATTTGGTGTTATTTAAGCACATAAACACAGTTACATAGGTAAATAATACATTCTAAAGCAAGTAAAATAATTACATTAAATCCAAGTATATAAATCTTAATTTATAGAACTTATATTCCACAAAGTCCTCTTCTTTTACCCTACAACTGGATATATATGGGAAATGTCAAATTTTTTCAAGTATGACCGTTTTTCAATGTCATTTAGTGTGTGCTAGCTTAATGAAAGAGTAGCTTCTTTGTCTTTGTTCGTCGTCATCGTCCCCCCCCCCCCCCCCCTTCCCCCGGAATGGCGCGAAATTAAAACCTCCTGATTGGTCACATACTCAGCAGGACGTCACAGAGACGCCATTTTGCCTGGCACCTTATATAAGGGAGGGGCGTGGTTTTCCGCTTCACCATTTTGTCTGCTGAAGAGAGAGAGGAATTACAGAGACAAAATTGTGCTTGGCTAGCTTACTGCTACTGGTTACATTCATTGCTGCTTTCATCATCGAGTGGATTCATCGCTGACTTTGGATATCCCAGCAGTTAATTCTTCGGAAAACCGTGAGTTTTTGACTGTTTTGTGGTGTTTTAATGGCGGATTTCTTAGCTGACTCATGCTAATGCTAAATCAGTGTTGTGTGTTTCTGTGCTGTCTGAGATGATTTAGTGTAATGTGCGGTTTTTATTCAGCTTTAATCTTCACAATTTAACTATTTTACATGTGTTTGTGCATATATGTTTGCATTAATAGTCGAGTTTTACTGTGAAAAATGCACATTTTCTGCCATGCTCATTGACTGCTGAAATTTCAACCTAAACTCAGTTTTAACAGTAATGTGACTTAAGTGTTAAATGGTTGAGTGCTAGTTTGCTGATCTGTAGCTCATATATTGCTGTGATACAGTTCTGGGGTGACCTTGTAATCTTTGTGAGTGTATAAATGTGTCTTTTGACTGTTTTGTGGTGTTTTAATGGCTGTTGGTTGGTTGTGTGTTCTAGTACTATCTCTGGGATGCTTTTGTGTGTAAAATATGGTTTTTATTCAGCTTTAATCTTCACAATCATGACAAGAAATGGATGGTACGGCTTAGATTGGTATTTAATTAGCTTTATTATTTGGGCCTGGGGGCTATGAACGCGTCTATTGCAGTCTGTGTCCTTGTTTTACGTGTTTACCGTTGTGAGGTAGATGGTATTGTGGTGTTGTTGTGTGTGTGTGTATGTATGTTTGCATGTATAACTATGAACAATGCAAATTTTCTGCCATACTTCTGGGTTCATTTTATTGTCATTGACTGCATTTATTTCATCCTAAACTCAGTTTAACATTAATGTAGTGTATACTGTTGATTTACATAGCATTGTGGATCATTGCTGTGAGTGCATGAATGTGTGTGTGTATGTATGTATATATCCATCACTTTAAGAACATATTACTCAATGTAACTTTTTCTTTGATTACAGGTTGAGATTTCTGTGCGGAGCTAAGGATCGAGACTTTGATTTGTCCACACACTACATAGATACACGTACATTTAAACTTACAGATTAATACACTCAAACACTCACAGCAAGAAACACACACTTGGTCACTCACTCACACACACACACACACACACACACACACACACACACACACACACACACACACACACACAGAAACACACACACACACTCTTCTAGATTTTCAGTCTTCCTGCAAAGGTAAGTTTGAACATTTATTTGAAGGATAAAAAACTGACTATAGTGTTTTTGTGAGTATATGTGCACAGTTTCACTCTGATCTAGTAGTTTATTTCCCCCCTTTGATAATTGAACTTTCTGTCCCTTTAGATGCCGCGTGTGAAGGGGCATCGTCGATCTGCTGCGGCCAGGCAGAGGTGGACTCGGCGTGTAGACTGGACCCCCCAGTCACCTGTCCCGGAGTTCGTGGCACGTATGTATCAAACAATTTTTCAGATTCTTTATTGATACTCTTTACATATAGTCTGTATGTGTCTACATCCCATTCTTCAATGTTTGTTTTACAGGACACGGTAGTGGCACCCGCCATCGTGTGCAGCTGTGGAGGAGGAGCTCCCTGACCGGCCGCCAGGTGAGGCTCCTCCCGCCCGACGACTTGGAGAAGAAGGTATCCTGTGTTCTATTTTCTAAAGACAGTGGTATTTGTCAGGTGTCATAGTTAATACATCTGTTTTAAATTCACCCTTTCTGTCGTTTCAGATCGTGTTCCTCGCGGGTGATTCCCACTGGAGGGCAGTGGTGGACAGGTATGTGCAGATTCCCGATGTACCGTTCTCTTTTTCATTTCTTTCTGTTCCAGGTGCAGGAGCAGCGGACCTGAGGACGGAGCTGAGCCACCTCGACTTCCCCTGGACTCCTGACGTTGTCTTCATTTGTGCCTCGAGCAACAATCTGGACAGTCTAACTATAGACTTGGCCGGGGCGGAGTTCGAGGCACTTTTGAAGTTGGCGTGCAGTCGCTTTTCCAAGGTACGTATATATTTGAAATAGCCAGTATGTCTGTGTACGTGTGCGTTTTTGTTTTGTTTTTAATTGATGCCAAAATATCTTTGTATTAGGTAGTGGCCGTGGATTTCCCCCCACGGCTGACTGTTCCTTTGGATGAGCAGGTACTGCTACGTCAGGAGTTCCACCGAGTGGCAGCACGTTTGGGTATGTTGACGTTTTTCTTGTGTTCAGATATATTGTGTATTTAATGTGTGTCAATGAAAACATAACTAATTCTTTTTCTCCTGATCTTTGGAAGGTCTCCCTTTCGTGTCTGTTGCTGACCGCTTCCCGGTGGACTGCCTTGGCTTGTGGTGCCGGGACGGCATTCACCTCAGTGACACAGATGGCATGCCCATCTTGGTGGATCTGTTGTGTGATGTCGCAGTGGCCCACCTGCCTCGGCATGTGCCGCCGGCTGCTCCTAGGATGCCTCCTCTTCCCCGGACGGCTCCCAGGCCTGCCCCCAGGGTTGTTGTGAGAGGGGTGGAGCCTCTGCCCCCTCGCAAGCATCCCAGGGGGTGGACTGTGGTTGGACAGGCGGGCAAGGTAAATCTGACTCACTTTCTGGTTATCATTTTATATGTGTAAAAGAAAAGTCTCCAACATGTAATTAACTAATTTTTTCTGTTGTTGCTTTGAAGGCTGGAACACCGCTGGTGCCCGAGCCTGACCCTGTTCCGTCCAACCCCGTGTGGTTCAGCGGTGCCATGTTGGAAGCCATGGAGGCCGTCTGTCCTTCCTCTGGCTCCGACGGCATCGCTGTTCCACCGTCTGGCCAGGTAACTTTAGACATTTATTTTTTGTCTTATTTTTCATCATCACTATGACTGTTGTACTATTTTACACATACACAAGAATTGTACACTGTTGTATTATTTGTGTTGATATTATTATTATTACAGTAAAACAGTATACGTTTGCATGTTTAACCTGTTTTGATAAAGTTGGTATGGTTGGAAAAAAATAACAACAAAAAAACAAAGCCGTCCATTGCCATGATTTATTGCACACTTTACTATATAGTATACCAAAGCAGACAGTCTCTAGAAATGTTCTTCTATTTGTTTAGGGTTCCCCGAGGAAGCTTCGGCTGAGGGGTGTTCGGAGGAGGGGGAAGGTTCCGGAGGTCGGTTCGGTGGCTGCGGTCGTCCAGGAGGGAGTTCGGGTGCAGAAGACCTGCAAAGGTAAGATGGTTCGTGTTCCTCCTTCTCCTTCAGTTCCTTCTTCTCCTTCTGTTTCTGCTCCTGTTTCTCCTTCTGTTTCTGCTCCTCTACGTCTTCCTGTTTCTCCTTCTGTTTCTGCTCCTCTACATCTTCCTGTTTCTCCTTCCGTTTCTGCTCCTCTACGTCTTCCTACTTCTCCTTCTGTTTCTGCTCCTCTACATCTTCCTGTTTCTCCTTCTGTTTCTGCTCCTCTACATCTTCCTGTTTCTCCTTCCGTTTCTGCTCCTCTACGTCTTCCTGTTTCTCCTTCTGTTTCTGCTCCTCTACGTCTTCCTGTTTCTCCTTCTGTTTCTGCTCTTCTACATCTTTCTGTTTCTCCTTCTGTTTCTGCTCCTCTACATCTTCCTGTTTCTCCTTCTGTTTCTGCTCCTCTACATCTTCCTGTTTCTCCTTCCGTTTCTGCTCCTCTACATCTTCCTGCTTCTCCTTTGGTTTCGGCTTCTCCTTCTCCTTATGTTCCTCTTCCTGTTAGTGTTCCTGTTAGTGTTGCTCAGTCCGACAGTGATCGTGTGGTAGTGACTAGGAGAGATCAGATAAGTGTTGGGTTAAACAGGGTTTTGCGTGGATCTTTTCACCAGGGAAATAGCAGGTTTTTGTATCCTGGCGTGCAGTGCATGGCCATTGCTTTAGTTGGCTTGGTTAAACATGTGGTGAAAAGTGTTTTTGCGTGGGAGAGGCTTGATCTGGATAGTGTGTTGGTTGAAGGGGATCAGTTGTACAGCCATTTGCGGCATACAAAGCTGTTTGGGCACTGGTCTGACCTGTTGTCTGTTCCAGATCTTCCTCAGGCGTTTCCGGTAGATAGGCCAGAGTTTAGTGTGAGGTATGGTGACACATGGTCAGGTGATGTAAGCGTGACGTCAGGTGAGTGGATTGATGTTGGTGCGTACGTCACTCTGAAAAATGGTCTTCAGAGGTGTTTTAGTGTGTATAATGGTTGTTTGTTGACACTTTGTGGTAACACTTCTGCCATTATCTGTGAGAATGGACAGTTCGCTGTGGTCGACAGTCATTCTCGGAGTAGCTGTGGACTGGTACAGGGTGGTGGTACCAGTGTAGTGATGAAGTTTTCATGTTTTGATGACCTGCATCACTACATCTGTTGTTTGGCAGACAGTCTCACTTCAGGGGAGAAGCCTTTCGAGGTGTCTGCCGTTAGTGTTAGCCGTATTGTGTGTCCAGCGCTGGCTGGTGTTTCTGTAGAGAGCTGCATCTCTGAGGTGAGTTCTGCTACGGCACCAGAGATTAGTGAGGTGTCTGTTGTTTGTGCAGCCCCTTCTGTGTCTGACAGTGGGGCTGGTGTAGAGATGAGCCCAGCGCTGTCTGGTATTTCTGTCCTCACATTGTCTAGTCAGGTTAGTAGTTGCTCAACAGCAGAATCCACAGCTACTGATGGTAGAAAGCGCAAGATGTCTTCACGTACTCGTGTGTCAAAGAAATCCAAGCGTTTTGATAGTGTGACAGTCAACTCTGATGTAGAGTTTGTTGATTCTGTTAGGAATGAAGAGTTGCTTTTCCGTCCTCTTGGTTTAGATGTGCGTCAAGCTTTGTGTAGTCAGCTAAATATAAATCTTACAGAAGGTGTTGATCCAGTGTGTAGAGCGGTTGGGTCTTTAGGTGTTCCATGTAGAAATGAGAAGATAGTTCCAGATGGGAACTGCTTCTTCAGGGCTGTGTCTCAGGCTGTTAGTGGTTCACAGAAGAACCATCGTCGGATTAGGTTAGCCATTTGTAAAGAGTTGGAGCGTAATGCTGATAGGTATTGGAGTCTTTTAAGGACTGGTTATTTGTGTGTTTCTGAATATATTAAGCAATCCAGGATGAGGTATGTAAACACATGGGCCACAGAGGTGGAGATCCAAGCTGCTGCCAATTATTTAGGTGTTAGTCTGTATACGTTTCTTGATGGACGTTGGTTGAAGTATAGTTCTAGCAGTAAATGTTTGTCAGCAGACTGCGTTTACTTAGAAAATGTCGGGGAAGACCATTTTGAGTGTGTTGTATGTGTTTGTAAGCCTGGACATGAGGGTTGTTATGGTTACTGCAGAGTTAGTGAGGAGACTGGGTATTGTACTAGGTCGGCAGTGGATGTTAACTTTGTATGCGCAAATACAGATTTTGCTGAGATCACAGAGAGTATTGGTGTAAGTTGTAGTAGTGTGACATCTAACTATTTGAGGCAGAAGAAAAATCTGCGTGAGAAATATGTGTCGTATAGACAAAGACGTGTATTAAAAATGAAGAAGTATAGGGAGAATCTGATATTCAGGGAAAGGCTTAAATTACAGACTGTATCTAAATACCGTGATAGCAAACATCGGGAAAAACTTAGAGCGCTCAGTATTTCTAAATACCACAATGACAAAAAACATCAGGAGAGCGTTAGAGCTCTGAGTGTTTGTAAATATCGTGATGACAAAAAGCATCAGGAGAGAGTTCGAGCTCTGAGTGTTTGTAAATATCGTAATGACAAAAAGCATCAGGAGAGAGTTTGAGCTTTGAGTGTTTGTAAATACCGTAATGACAAAAAGCATCAGGAGAGAGTTCGAGCTTTGAGTGTTTTAAAATACAAAGAAAATGAAAGGCATAAGAACAGGGTTAGAGCAGAGAGTGTACGAAAATTCAGGGATGATCCTCAACATAGACAGATTGTTAAGCTAAATGTTAAAAGGCATTATCGCAGTAATTGTAAATATAGACAGAAGGTTATTGAGCGTGTCAGGTTGAGTCGGAAGCAGAGGCTCGAGAGGTCGGTAGATTTTAGTGTGGTAATGGATCAGTTTTTAGAGAAGGTCAGGGATGGACCAGATTTTGTGTGTTGTGTTTGTCATAGGTTAATGTTTAAATCTCAGGTGCTGATTTGTGACAGGGAGGTTTATGCGGTGAGTTTAGCAACGGCACGCATTGCAAATATTTGCATCAGTGAGCATTACTTGCATAGTTGTGATGATGGTTGTGTTGATCCCTGTCATTTAGCTGCATGTAGACATCAGCTGTGGATATGTTTTACGTGTCATGGTAAGATTAAGAATGGTGAAATCCCAGCTGAGTCGTGGTATAATAATTTAGAATTAGACCCCATTCCTTCTGAACTGGGATGTCTGAATAGCTTAGAACAGCACCTGATAGCTTTACATATCCCATTTATGAAGATGTTGGCGTTACCGAAGGGGGGCCAAAGGGGTGTTCATGGCCCTATTACCTGTGTTCCGGCCAACATTGTACAGACCACCAATGTGTTGCCTAGGTCTAGCATGGAGGGGTCTCTGCTTCAGGTTAAATTAAAACGTAAATTGACATATAAAGGGCATTATGAATATCAGTTTGTTGATACTTTACGTGTGAGGCAGGCGCTAGAGTATCTGAAAAGGACAAATGTCCTGTATAAAGATATTGAGCAGAAGCAGAAAATACAGAAAAGAACTACAAATCCCAGCGGCCAAACCAGGAAGTAAAGTGCCGGTATACTTAACTCGAGCCACTACGAAAATAAACATTCATGCTTTTAATACAGATGGACTATCACAATGTGACAACTCCTCAACCCACCGGATTTCGGTTTGGACATTTCAGTAGTTGTAACTTTGAAACTTTGTGACTTTGATGACTTCATTTTTACTACAAGTGTTTGTACAGAACGCAGTAAAGCAAGGAATGTAGCGATGTAGCAGACATATAGAGCGCCACGAACATTAAAGGCAAAACAGATGAGCAAGCAAACATACAAGCAAGCGACGGCTTTATACAATTCTCAGAATTTAACAGCGGACATAAAAAGCAGCTTACCAGTGGGGTTATGCTGGTGACAAACTGAGCGATTGCTACTGAACCAAAGTACGCTGGGTTTTTATTAAAACTGGACAAACACCTGTCACCGGCAGCCCCGCCCCCGTCTTAAAGTCCCAGGTAAATCCAACAGTAGTCCTATACATTTATGTCATTGAAATTAGGCCTATGTCAATTATCAATGAATAAATGCGGAGAGGTAATATATGACATATTGTTTTACCAATGTTAATTGTGTAAAGCAAAAATTCTTCTGTTAAGCTTGCTATTATTAATCCATTAAAAAAATAATAAGCTTGCCGATGGCAAGGTGAACTCTGTGACCAAAGCACTGAAGGCGTGTCCAGTCATTCAATGTCACTGCTTTGACGACATTGCTTGAGCTCACAGAGCTCCGTTTCCACTTGATTGCGGACCTGGGCATGCAGTTTAGGGATTTCCACCTTGCTGAAGTAACTGCGGCTTGCTACCACGTACCGTGGATCTAGTGTGTGGATCATGCCTAAAAAACCGCTTCTCTCCACTGTCTGAAAAGGCACCATGTCTTTACACAGGTGTACTACGATTGATTAGGTAATGTCAATCCACTGCTGGCTTTTTTTTGTCATATGGTGTGCCTTTTAAAAATGCCTGTGAGATGGACACCTGTTTGTGTGAAGTAAATACCAGTATGTATGTATTTTAATTCCTGAAGTAGAAATTTTCTACTAAGTGAACAAAGGAATGTTAAGAATTCCTTTGTCTCAGCTTAGTATTTTCCCGCCTGGGAATTGGCCACTCCTTAGAAGTGTTTAACCAATGAGATGTTCTTATGAAAATACGATTTTCTTACTGTATCCAATTAAATGTAACTATGTGTCTTTTTCTACCCGGTGATTGACGTCACTGGGCGGGGGGTGTGGTTCCAATAAATTCAACCTCCACGGGGCGGGAACGTCAGAAGGGGACCCCGAAAGGGCACACCTAGGAGCCTCGTTGCTCAATTGTCCTTTCATGGCCTTCTCCTCCCGCGGGGGTAAAAAGCGACATCACGGTTTTCCCTGTGTTTGTTCTTAACCTGTTTTTGTTAAATTAGACTTATCAGTTTGTGTGTTGAGCCAGCTTTTTTCTTCCCACTCGACGTTTGTGTAGCACGCATTCTTTGGCTTTCCTCATATTCGACATTGTGCTTAGTTTTCAGGTGGTAGAACAGATTGCTTGTATTACCTCGCTTTGCAGTTACTGTTGCCTGGCATATTTTGCAGATTATGTTTTTCTGCACAGTATTCGACACCTTGAATCCAAACCATGTCCAAATTATGGACGTCACACCGGTCTTTTTAACGAGCTCCACCTCCTCCACCTCCATGCTTTCGACACTAGCAGCCATTTTCCACATGTGTAACCTCCTCATGTGTCACGGATGTTCATGTGCTAGTAAAAGTGACGCATTTTGATGACATCATGACTTATGGCGATAGGCTGGTATAGTCAAAATCTCTATCGCAGACCAAATTTATATTGCATACCGTTTAAATGACTTCCCTCTAGGACATGGCATTAACTCTAGGTTGAACCTTGGCTTCAGAATGACCAGAAGGGCCTCATCCTATTATCTAAGGCGGTGAGCTGACCCATAGGAAGTTAACAATTAACTTAACCGCTCTCCATTCACCTCACCTGGTTTAAGCAGATGGCTGCACACCTGGACTAAATCTATTTTCTCCGTCCTGACTGTTGGCAAACACTGGCTGAAGGGAGTTGGGTTGAGCTTTTCTTTTAAAGGTCAGTAGGAGATGTTTTCTTGGAGTATTTTTTACTATATTGCTTAAAATTCCCTTCACGCCTTGATAAATCCCAATTAATTAAATTCTCTAACACACACACAATAAAAAATTAATCACCATCTAATCATTTGAAATGACTGAACAGCTGATATTTCATATGTCCATCAAACTCAGCTGCCAGGGCCATTTCATCCTTTGGCCCGAGCTCAAGCCAGGGTTGGAGCTGAGCAAACTGACACTGATACAGCACCATTGTTTTGTTTCCCATTTTTCATTTTAGTCTTAGTCTGTAAACAAAGCTGTAAATTGAAAACAATGTTAAATAGGAAAAAAATTGCTTTTTATTTTTTGTTACCTATTTGTAAATGGTTTGTTAATGTGTTGTTCATACACAGTGTATCATAAACAAACCATTTGTTAACAAATCAGTAACAAATAGCTGTAAAATGATATTACTTGTAACAGACAGGTACAGGTAAACAAACAAACAAAATCTAATTTTATATTTAATAAAATTGTTGTTAATTTTGTTCCCCATTTTTCATTTTAGTTTTTTGTCAAAGTTCATTCATTCTTAGTCACTTTTAGTCTTTCACAAATCATTTTAGTCGACTAAAAGTCTCAACATTTCAGTCTACTTTTAGTCAGATGTTAACGCAAGGTATTTTAGTCCACTTTTAGTCAAAACATGTCAGTGTTTTCTATTTATTTCAGGAATATTGTTGTGTATTACTTCCAGTTGAGTTATGTTCTACCACTAACATATTGATTACATGTCTGATTGAATTGACTTGAATGAATAAATCCTCAGGGTGTCTTCAATTTATTAGAAATAGCAACACATAAAAAACATTACAACACTACAGCTACCTTTATAGCTGAGCAAACACATTAAAGTGAAATAAAAATTGAAGATCACAGCAGCCTATATCAAATACTGTACAGATAAAATGTTACATTTGGAGTGTTACACATATGTCCACAGGATGTGTTTTTAGCGCAGAGAGCTAAATACCTTCTCTCCTGGATGCTTTCCAAGAATGTGTGTTGTTGCTAAATTACACACACACATCATTCACTAATTCCAGTTGAAAATGAATATTCCCAAGTACATTTTGTTCTGCATAAAGGGTTTTAACTCTCTCTTTTTCCTTGATGTGTTTGTCCCAATCACTTGGGCTCATAACAAATAGCATCTCGCCAGTAGTCTCATTTTGCGCTTCCGTCACGATCCGCACCTTCATCTCTTCCTTCATGCAGTATTTCCAGGTCTTTGCAGACCTTCCCTTTTTAAGCGTTCCTGGTACTTGTCGGGATACATGGTTTTCAGGTCTTTGTTGCACGTGTCCAAACCACCTCAATTGATTTTCCTTGATTTTATTGTTGATTGGTACAACCCCAACTATCTCGTCTTGTCATCTGAACCCGCTTTATCCTCACTAGGGTCACAGGGGTCTGTGGAGGTCTAATCCAGCTACAATGGGTCTTCACCCATTGTAGAACTGGAGACTCATACAGGTACACCCTGTATGAGTCTCCAGTTCATCTCAGGGTTGAACATATATAGACAAACAATCACTCTCACATTCACACCTATGGACAATTTAGATTAACCAATTAACTTATCAGTGCATGTGTTTGGATGGTGGGAGGAAACTGGAGTACCTGGAGAAAACCCACGCAGACACGAGGAGAACATGTAAACTCTACACAGAAAGGTCTGGTGTGGGAATAAAATAGAATAGAATAGTATAGAATAGAATAGTCTTTATTGTCATTCAGGCAGCTCAACGTGCTTTTCTTGGGTACACTTTTTTTTCCTCTTCATTTGCATTAGTTTAATGCTATTTTTTGTGCCAAAACAAAGAAAAATTCAGTCTTGTCATTATTTTATAGGCTATTATTTTGACCTGTCTGGCCCACTTGAGACAATATTGGGCTGAATGTGGACGCCTGAACTCAAATGAGTTTGGCACCCTTGCTTTAACTTGTCTCATCTCCATGCAGAACTACCACCAATCCAATTTCCTTTTTATTATTATCATCAAGTTGACTATAACTGCATAGTGTCAAATTTCCCACCACCTTCTATGATTACCTACATGGCTGTCCTTGTGTAATTGCAAAAATAAATAAATAAAAATAAAAATACTGCTATTTATGATTTTCCTGTTCATCTGGGAATTAAATCTGTATCACTGTCACTAAATCTCCAGTTTTATTTATAGAAACACAAATACGGTCCAACAAGTGAATCACAAATCTGTCTCTATAAAACCAGATTAATAATAATGGATCAGATTTATATAGCGCTTTTCAAGGCACCCAAAACTCTTCACATTAGTGTTCCGTTATTCATTCACTCTCACATGCTCCCTCTAGTGGTGGTGAACTACATATGTAGTCACAGTTGCCCTGGGGCAGACTGACAGAAGTGTGGCTGCCATGTCGCGCCTACGGCCCCTCTGACCACCAGCAAACATTCATAATCATTCATACACCAGTGTGAGTGACACTGCCCAAGGACACAACAGACTGACTAGGTTAATGGACGACATACTCTACTAACTGAGCCATGGCTGCCCCTGGTTACACTGGAGGGGGTGACATATCTGTATGTGTTTACAATGACTGCAACTATGATAGAAAATGTGTAGTTTTGCCCCCGGGAGATGGACATGAGTAATGATGGTTGATAGATATTAGAGAACCAGATTCCAAAAGTTATAGGCATGGACGAGACTGGAAAAGTGGATGGATTTTGTGGAAAGCTCGAGAAAATACCCAATCTGACTGTCACCCTCTGGCAGTGTTGGACAAGTTACTTGTAAAGTAAATTAACCTTCACTACACAAAAGCTACCACCTACAGAAATATAACAAGCTAAGTTACACTAATGTGGCAAAAGTAGTTCACTACATGAGAAGATACTTCATGTTGTACGTTGTAAGATCTAGGACCTACTGACATTTAGCTAGTTTCCCTCTGCTAGCTAGCTGGGTTAATGGGATTCACCTGAATGTGGGTTCTTAGGTTGGTATTAGAGGACTTGGGGCGATTCCTCCCTTAACCCTCAATCTCAACTTGCGCATTCTCGCGAAGTGTAAGTTTTGTCCTAATTCTAAGAATGTTTAAGTTGAAGGGTAAGTTTGAGGGCTATATAGCCATGAATATTGAGATTCCATGACACCACCCTTGGGAGCAAGGATTACCCAGAATGGAGATATAAAAATTATGAAAATCATTATATTATCTTAGTTTAGGTCCATTTTATGGATTATGTACCTTATTGTTGCATAACATGTATTTTTTATTTTACGATCTTTTGTCAATAGTAGCTGGTGCAGACAAGCTAGCTATCGTTTAAGTTAGCTAACGTTACAAAACCGGTCATTTTTCACTGTGGTAAAGTAGTTGTTTTATCAAGATAACAGTCTATATAACATGCTTGTGCTGATAATGGTATAAAATGACCAGGCTAATGTCATCTACTGTATCTGCAGAGTTATCTAACAATAGTTATAGCTGGGGTTTACCTTTCATTGAGCCGTGGTATGCGGTGAAAGCTGAATATGGTTGTGTTATTTATACAGATTATTTGTTTGATAGCTCTAACTGTGTCATGACCTCCGCTCCGGTGACCTTTCCCCCAGTGCTCATCCACACTCACCTGGTCCCGCACTGCGCAGCTGCAAGCCGTTCCTCATCTGTGGCTATAAAAGCAGTAAGGCTTGCAGTTGCCAGTGCGGGACCATTCAGTATTGTCACCTCCATAACCCGGACATCTTCTGCCATCTCCTCAATCACCATAACCCGGACATTCATCATCACCACGGACTCTGACCGTTTGCTCCCAGGTTTTGTCTGTCTTGTCTTCATGTTTCTCAGTTTTGTTATTAAATTATTTTTCCCTTCAGTACTGTGCAATGGAGTCCTCCTTTCACCTCACCCCGATCCATGACAAACTGAAGGAATAATTCACAGATAGTCAATAACAATTTCAAAAATGTGGATGATAGCTGTGTTTGTGGCTTATGATTAAACATGCAGGGTTAACAGTGCAAATATAAAAAAAAAATAGAGTTGTGTGGGGCGGCACAGTGGTGCATTGGTTGGCACTTGTGCCTCACAGAAAGAAGGACCCTGGTTCGAATCCCACACCAGACCTTTCTGTGTGGAGTTTGCATGTTCTCCCTGTGTCTGCGTGGGTTTTCACCGGGTACTCCGGTTTCCTCCCACCATCCAAAGTCATGCACTGATTGGTTAACTGGTTAATCTAAATTACCCATAGGTGCTAATGTGAGAGTGATTGTTTGTCTATATATGTTCAGCCCTGCGATGGACTGGCCTCTCATACAAGGTGTACCCCGCCTTTGCCCATTGTAGCTGAATTCGGCCCCCAGTAACCCCCGCGGCCCTAGTGAGGATAAAGCGGGTTCAGATGAGGAGACGAGATAAAGTTGTGTTTCATTTCAGGGACTACAGAGACAACGCGGACCCTGATTAATTTTAGGGCCAACATTTAAGGGGTGTCCCATTTCTAAGTCAAAAATAGCCCTTAATACTTAGTTTTGAGGGAGACTGATTGAGGGATGAGCTTGAGGGTTAAGGGAGGAATTGGAATTGGCCCTTGGATGTCGACAACAGTTTGGTTTTGGGGCTGCACACATCTGAACATATACTTTTTCTCTGACGAGTTGACAAGTGTCATAGTCATACTAGGGCATTAACGACTTCAGGTTGTTTCAAGTCGACTTATCTGTCAATAAAGTCGAGTCGCGTCAACGGGGTCATGATGATCATCACATTGTCAGTGGAGAAACAACAGACACACAGTTAAAAAAACAAAACAAAAAACATGGACACAAATTTCTGTCCAGTAATGAGCGACTGACACAAACAGCATTTAACTGCAACAAAACAAAGGCTAACATTATCAAAGAGTTGTCTGTTAAATTTAACAGAAAAGACAGACATAAATCCACATTTGTGACCCGCCACCAGGCATAAGTCGCGCCGAGCCATTCAGAGCTACAGCCAAATTTAGGCTGGATGGCGATTTCTTATTTGTGTTTACACCTTATCAAAATACGGTACCTTAACACCTCTATTTTCAGTTCCTGTGGTCATTACATTGAAATCCAATAAATAAAGGTGTTTCTTGAGTCAATTATTTAAGTGGCGACAAAAGTTCAGGGATTGTTGAGCAAAGACAAAGCCGACTTCCACCTCTTTTCGCCGAACAAACCGATCTCCCTTCCGTGAGTAAACATCCAAGTGTTTGGTATGAGGAAAAGCCTATATTGAATGTTCTGTCCAATGGTGTAAGCCAAATGATTATAATATGTCGCACTTCTGTCCTATTATTATAATATATAAAACTTCTGTGACATGTCCATCAGAGTGTCCTTTAACATCTGTGAATAATTTTTGTCAATTGGATACGAATTATTATGCATTGCTAAGGACTTCCTCCCCAAAAATGTCCAAAACTTTAACGGACAATATCTAAAAATATGCAAATTGCAAAATATGTCCAAATGTGGATATTAAAATTACCACTCTACTTGTGATAGAAACATAATTTTTTCACCATCTTAAACCTTAGTTTCCACTCTACCCAAGCTACACAGATAACTCAGTTTTGATTTCCAGACACATATGCCTGGTTTCGTGGTGGTGGGTCACATTTGGTCTGGACCCACGGCTCTAAAACTGGACTGTCCACACGTCAGTCAAATGTCACTCACTTTTTATATTATGTGTAAAAAGTTTAAGGCCAACAAGAGGAACACAACACTGTCCATATCATGTGTTTGGAGGAAAAAAGAGCATGTTGTCTTAATGCAGGTTGTCTGCGCTGTTTATCACACAGGTTAGCTAGCTAATGCTGCTGTATCATTCACATTAGCCGATACCTCTTCAGATGCCGTGCCATATTTTTTCATCTAAAGTGAAGTATTTCCACACACGCGATTTGTGTGTGTGTGTCACTCTTGCTTTGTCACCCCACTACAACTGTCTTACCTGCAGGTGTCTTGTTTATGTCTGGTCTGTGTTTATGCACGCGTGCGAGCGAGCGAGAGAGAGAGAGAGAGAGGGAGGCAGGGAGATAAAGAATAATGTTCGACTTGTCGACTCCTCCAAATTTAAGTCGACTTGTGCTACGAAAGTCGATGTGTCGACTCGTCGACATTTTAGTTAATACCCTATTACATACATCCTCTGATGCTTTTCCTTGGACACATCATCAGTGATAGTACCTGGGGTCATGGGGGGTTTCAGGTCTTTCAACTTCAGACCCCCTCACCCAGGCGACCCGACTGGGAGTGATCAGTTCCCAGCCTGTGTCCAAGGAGCTCGCAACCACTCTTTGTCCCTCCTGATCCAAAACCATCATCAGGCTTTCTCTGCAGCCTCGGAGCCTGTTCTCATGGCTCTTCTTTTCGGTACACCTGTGATGCCCAGTAGGCTGTAGGCCTTACAGAGTGACTTCCCTGCAAAGCCTCTTCCCCCGAATTCAATGGGCATGCACCGAGCACGCCACCCCAGCCTACGACACTCCTCCACCAGCTCCATATATTTTGCCCTCTTCCTCTCACTGGCCTCCTCCATCCTCTCTTCCCAGGGCACCATTATCTCCAGCAAGACAACCTGCTTGGATGACTCCGAGAATAAGACAGGTTGGTTTCAACAATGTTTCCAGGGAACATTGGTTGTTTTCCCAGATCCACCCTCAGCTGCCAGTCCTTTGCTGTTCCTAAGAGGCCTGTTTGGGCTTTCTGTGTTCTCCAGCTCGCACAAAGGGGATTCCTCACCTTGATGGTTGCAATTACTTATTGTGGTCAATCGCACTGCTGATGGATTCAACCACCGCCTTCAGCACCTGGTCATGGCGCCAGTGGTAGCAACCATCTCCAAGTGCTTTGGGACAGCTGCTGAGGATGTGCTCCAGATTTCCTCTACCTTAGCACAAGGAACATGCTGGTGTTTCCTCCTTGCCCCAATTGAAGAGGTTTGATGGGCTGGGCAGGACATCATAGACTGACTGAATAAGGAATTTAATACAGTAGGGTTCAGCCCTCCACAATTCTGCCCATGTGATTTTCCTGTCTCGTCCATGCCCCTTACTGTCTCAGCCCCATCACCTGGATTGCACGCTGCTCCTCGACCCCAACCCTCACCTCACGTTGGATTAGATGCCGCCTTTCCTTGCCCTTCAGCTTGCTGTAGTGGGTAGTCGGGATAGTTCGTAGCCCAGCAATTGCCAACACTCCTACAAGTTGTCTGTGATGGAGCCGTGATTCTGCCCGGTCCACAGCCTCCTTTGCCCTCCACCTTCTGCCTGTCCTCACCTCAATGCCTGTGTGGGATATTTTCGGGTCCTTGGACTCTCTATACTGCAGCACCTCCCTAGCAACCATGAACTCCTCAGTCAAGCTGTTAATTGGGGGAGTCAGTTTCTTATTTCTGCCATAGAGGGCGATTCTGCTCAGGCTTCAAGGTTGGCCCAACCAGCGTCGCAAGTAGCTACTGACAGTTTCTCTCCGGTGGAAATTGGAAATTCATATATCAGCAGCGGCCACAGTATCCTCGGTAGGATTCTGTGCTGGTATAGCCATATCTTGAACTTCCCTGGAAGACCCGACTTGTCGACTGTAGTCAGCCACCTCTCCAGTTGTTCGTAGGTTGCACTTATGGAGGCGGCATCTTTCAGGGAACGGTTGTAGATTTTCCCAAGACTCTTCACTGATTTTTCAGTGATTGACGGGATGCGACACCCGCCTAACACAAAGTGGAACCGGTTAGTCACCTTCCCTCTCTTTAGGACAAGGGACCTGGATTTTTCCAGATTGAAGCACATCAGTGACCAGGTGGTGAGCCTCTCCAAGTCTTGGAGGATCTATCTGCATCTGGGGACTGACACTGTTGTTATCGTCAAGTCATCCATGAATGCTCTGATGGGAGGCTGACGGATTCCGGACTTGGATTTGGGGCCTCTGCATTCTGGCTCAGCAGATTTGGCCAACATGTTCATGGCCAGAGCAAAGAGTATCACTGAGATGGTACAACCCGTGATGATCCCTTTCTCCAGTCGGTACCATTCAGATGTCACTGTGCCAGATGTAAACCTCAGGTCGAAGCTGTTGTAATCTGTGATGAGGGTTGTGATGTTCCACAGCCACTGCAAGAGCTTGGGGCACCTCTTGTACACCAGGTAGGGTACACCATTGCGTCCAGGTGCTGAGCTTGTCCTGGCTGCCTTGATAACTGTTTGGGTCTCCTTCCAGCATATTTTTACATATAAGGCCACGATGTAAGGTCAGTTGACTGGTGTTCTTTCTCTCTTTCTGTCTCCTCTATCGTGTGTGTGTGTCAATCTGGGTTATTCTAATTTCACTGCCGTACACGTGTACATGTTTCCATAGACACAGTCCAACGCCACAGTATGGCTGCACCTGAACGCACCGCTGTGTTGTCTGTAAATGACCATTGTCCTATGTGCAGAGAAAATCTGAGGATAAAAGGCAATGTCGGCAAGAGCCAGCGGATATTCCTTGAACTTCTCTATGGAAAACGGGGAGACCAGCGGCTTGCAAAACTTGGTCTTAATGTGTTAGATGTTCCAGAAAAATGGCCTTTATTGCTGACGCTACTGCTTTGCCATCCTTTTTCGCACAGACTTCATTTAAACTTTAAAATGGAGGCATTTTTGTCCCCTCAGCAGGATGTGATTCTCATGAGGGTTTGATTTACGGTACTCATTAGAGAACTCAGTAAATCCACCCTGAAAAGACCAAAATCTGACTTTTTATCAGTGGGTTGCTAGTGCACGAGAAAAGCAACAATTAACCTGAAAGGTGTCTCAATAACTCATCCTCACGCCTAAACCATACAAAGCAGGCAAACAATCTTTTCCACAAATGTTGCCATCATTCTGAGTAACAAACCAGGGTTTGAAGATCTAGCTCTTTTTAAAGTGAAATGACAGGAACCTGTTTGGGATGATGTCAGGGATTTCTGTCAATAGACTTCTATTGTAAAAATAATTTCTGTCTCATGTTGAGTTCAGTGTTTTTAAAATTGCCCTAACTCACTTATCTTTCACAGTACAGAAATAAAAAGTAGATGTACCTGTTCCTCAGACACTCATGTCACTCATGATCAATGTTGTTTTCACAAATTATTTACAGTTTTTCCAAAAATCACAGGAGTTCAGCAGTATGTTCACACCTATTTTCTTCCATGTAACAGAGTGTGGAGCTCTGCCTAAGTCTCCCCTTTGAAGTTCCACTGCCACTGCTCATCACCATGGCAACAGTGCTCCTGGCACTATGAAACACCTGCCGACAATTAAGACTGTGGGAGGAGTTTCAACATGATTGACAAACACTGTGGGCGGGGCTTTAGCATGACTGACAGACTAACAGATCTGCTTCATTTTGGTGAGTTCAGTGGTTTTAAAACTGCTGTATCTCACTTATTTTTTACAGTACAGGAAAAATAAATATATCTACTTGTCCCTCAGTACTTTGTTTTCACCAATTATTTACAGTTTTCCCAGAAATCTGAGGACTTCAGAGGCATGGTTTAACATTCAGACAGGCTTTACTCCAAGTCAGCTCTCTGTGTTGGCGTGTGTAACTCCAGGCCGGTTTCCCATGCAAAAGCATGTGTGCTTGCATGCAATATACAGCTGTTATTTAATTACGCCCTCTGACCACTGTTAATGGCAGTGTGCACACACACGTAGCAGTGCGGAGCAGTGTGGAATCATCAGTAATAGCATCAGTTTGCTTACCTGCTGTCTAAGGTATGCTGACACTGAGTGTGATGTAAATGATGATGATCATTTCCTACTCTTAGAACTGTGAGGTATGCTCTTCCAATGAGTATGTTGATCTGACAGGACACCAGATCTGGACCCCCCTGCTATAAATACTACATTTAGTTCCTTTAATTCAGTGAATGCCTTATTGAATGCCTAATGTCTTATTATGCAGACATGCTAAATATGTTAGTTTATATTTAAGTTTTAGTGCTGACATACCAACTTTTTTTTCACTTCTTTCAAAAGTAAAAACTTGAATTTTTGTTCTTGTTTGTCATTTTTGCCATTTTTATTCAGGGGTTTTTTAATGCATTAATTATAGGTGCAAACCCACATACTATTTATCTGTGGGTGTCAGACATTAAACGTCCTTGACTTGCTGAGCGTATTTTGTTCTTCCTCCACTCTCATCCAGTGTTTATCTATATATATTTATTATCCTTCAGCTTCTTTAACAGGTGTCACCACAAACACTCTGAACCTCCTCAGCAGCTGTTATCATCACAGATACAACAGTATGTTTCTATGCCTTAGTGTCATAACTGCTTCTGCTTTATATATATATATATATATATATATATATATATATATATATATATATATATATATATATATATATATATATATATATATATATATATATATATATATATATATATATATATATATATATATATATATATATATATATACACACACACAAAACAGGGGCATTGTTTCTGACAGCACATCCTCCTTGGTATTTCAGAAACATTCAGTTTCCTTTTAGTACATGTTTCATACGCCCCTACCAAGTTTGACCTGACATTTTGTGTATAAAAATCATCTTACACATTGGACAAACCCAGGTGATCACACAGATCATGTTTAAAGTAGATTAGCTGTATTAGCTGTATAGCTCCCACAATGAAATGAAATTCTAAGGGCCAACAAAGTTAATCCAAAGCCCTGAACACCAGGCAGTGTCTGAGCAGCACGACCTTGTAGCAAGATTCAAAGGTTCTTACCTGGTACCTGTGGTCACGTTGTATCAGCCACTGCCCAGCGGTCACAAACTGCCTTATCGAATCACCGTCGGGGTCACCAAATGTTGTGGATTTTCGTCATGGATCAAAGATGTCACCACCAGAAGTTGAGTAGGAAAAGGCTCAGTTTATTTTGACATGTATGTGTCCTTTATAGTCCATTTTCAGATACCAGTCCCCCACACTAAACCTGCTCTAACCAGTTCCTTGACGTCATTTGATGTCAAGGCTTGTTACTGTGTCCTAGTACAATCATAACAACAGAACATTCACTTTTACTTATCTTCCAGTCCTTGACATACTTGACACATATAGTTTGAGCTGTGCCCATGTTACCACAAATATATGTCTTTATATTTTACATACATATAGGTATATATATATATATATATATATATATATATATTTCCTTCAAAACATCGAGAAAAAAATCATAGTTCTTTTCAGAACCAGAGGTGGGAAGTAACTCAGTAAAAGTACTTAATTACTGTACTTTAGTAGATTTTTAGGTATCTGTTCTTTACTTGAGTATTTATTTTTTTGGCAACTTTTTACTTTTACTCCCTACATTTTTAAATAATAACTGTACTTTATACTCCTTACACTCTCAGAATATTCTTGTTACTTTTTCAAACTAGACAGAATGCTAAAAATCCAAAACACTAATGCTTCAGAGCAAAAACCAGAGCAAAATTGTGACTTTATATATCACAATTATGACTTTTTTAATCTCATGATGAATTTTTACCCCCATTTTTCAGAAATTTCTTGTCCATACCGACTAAACTGTGACCCGATCACACATTTTCTATTTCATAAGAGCTTTATTTTTTGATACTTTTGAAACTTTTCTGATCTTTCCTGGTTAAATAAGTATTTCATCCATCTTTTACTTCATTACAATTAAGTTGTACTTTTTTTTTTTTTACTTTTACTTCAGTAAAGCAGTTGAATCAGTACTTCTACTTTTATCAGAGTTTTTTTTCACACCAGTAGCTGTACTTCAACTTAAGTACAGAATGTGAGTACTTTTACCACCTCTGTTCAGAACTAATTACATGGTGTACTGCAAATCTATTCATTTATATATTAAGTGTGAATTGTGGCTCAACATTAGCACTGAGGCTAACTACAGCATATTTACATGTTTATACTGAAATGGAATATATACATCTGTTTTTTAAAGGGTTCTGTCCTGGCTATATAAATGTAGAAGAAGAAGAATTAAGTTTTAATATTTGGTTGGCTACCCATAAGTGGCAAAAAAAAAAAAACATTCAGGAAGTGTATATAAAAATGCAAGAAAATCCACATTATCCCTTTGAACATCATTCCTTACATTAAAACTAAACAAAGCAGGGACACAGACCCTGACCACCACATTGGACCTGAGATTGTTGACTTACCATCTTATGACTTTTGTGGAAATGGCCAGAAATAGTAATTTGCTTGATTAAGGTTTCAATAACCTGGCTCTTCCTGTCCTGGTACTTGACCAGTCATAAAGAACCAAACTCTCTCCCTACCTTCTTAAGCAGACTCAAAACTCACCTTTTCCAAATAGCATACTCTCCATAATCAAACGTTTCTTTTTCTTCCCTCTTTCCATTTATTTAATCTTTTTTTTTCATCTGACACAGCCACCTGTTTTTTATCCATGTACTTTTTGTTTCTAGACCTGTTTATATTTTTATTCTGTTTGTTAAGCCTCTTGAGACTTTTGAAAGATGCTGATAAATAAAATGTATTATTATTATTATTATTATTATTATTTTGCAGCGCTTTCACATCACAGGTTAGTTATTTCCTCCGTTCACTTGACTCTTTAATGGAGGTGCTACCAAAAATAAAACAATTAAGACACCGTCTCACTCACTCACTCTCTCGCCGTCTCACAGATTGAACCCAGTGAGAAACCAAATAAGGCAGATAAAGACCACACATGGGTGTAATAAGTATCATTACAAAAGCCTTTCCCTCATTTAAGGCCATCAATTCCAGGCCTGGGAACTGGCCTCCTGGAGCCACTAAATGAAACCTAGCCATTGGTAACACCTGTGCTTTGGCTGCTTTTACAAGCTATAAACAACACTGTATTAGTTTGTAAGTAGACAATAGATGGTAAGAAGAGATGGGTGGTGGAAGGAGATTCATGTTGGACTCACAGAGTAAGTTAGTTCATGAATATAATGATCATGATGTGTTTATGTGAGGTGTGGGTTGTTCTGGAGTTATTTACTGACAAAATGTATCAATAAAATACAAAATATGAGTAAATACACTGTATCACCAAAAGTATTTGTTCACCTGCTTAAACTCACATATGAAGTTGACATCCCATTGTTAATCAATAGAAGATGGATGGATGGATTATCAACTGAACAATAACCTAATGACAGTTCAAATCAGTCCAATCACCCTTTGATCTCACCCAACTGGAATAATATTAATGCTTTGATCTGACCCAAATGGAACAATATTAACCCTTTGAGGTTTCCCAGAGTTGCTGCAGATGACAGTTCCACCAAATATCACCCAGTGGTGTCTGGAATAAAAACAGTCTTTCTGCAGGAGAAGAGGGAAAAGTCAAGTGTTTAAACAATTTGTGGTGAAGGACAAGTTGTTTCTTGAAGCAAAATAAGATTTGGTGTTTCAAATGCTGCTTAAACTGGGGCTTTAGTGAAGATGCGTCGTTTTGACCCGGAGAATACATGGTGTATACAGAATATGAGGACAACAGGAGGGTTAAATTACCAGCTGCAGTGGGGAGGGAGAATTTGAAAAGTAATGATATAACCTAAAAGATGGTATCTGTTTGACCAATGTGAGTTTTAACTTATGTTGGATTTACACATTCATCCATCAGTTAATCTTAGCAGGCAAAATGTCAATCAGCGAGTCCCCCTCGTCAATCTTTCAGACATTCAATCAGGTAACCAGCTGCTGCGTCAGTCACTCAGAAACCAGGTCAATCTTCAAACTCAGTCACGCCAGTCAGGAATGGAGCCGGTCACCCCTATCGCACCCCATATAGCCTAATACCATGTCTTCACTTTTCAGCCTGTTTCGTTGGCCATTTCAGACAATTACTTCCTTTCCAATTCACATCCGAGCCTCGGTTTCTGAACAGAAAGTTGAAATGAAAATGTTTAAATGTGCCTCAAGAGGAAGGGCCATTTTCATGCTGTTCCGTGCTCCATGCTGCAATTTGTTCAATGCATGGGTTCACTCATCCAGAAATTCAGTCATCTGGCCAATTTATTTAACCAATCATCCATTCAAACACTCAGCCAATCAGAAGGCGAGTGAATCCCAGGCAGGCATCCACAAATACAGCCGTCTATGCACATTCTAGAACACTACAAACTACATACACCTACACTGGAAAAATTTACATCTTACCAAGTGTACTTTTCTTAATTATAGTCAAAATATGTCATCACACTTAATATAACTCACCTTTTCAGTGAGATATAAGAATATATGTTTAGACAAAAGATATGGAAAATTGTATTTCAAGAAAACTTATCAAAATCATTTTCACTTATTACATTAGCAGATTTTTTTTTCTTGAACACACACACACACACACACACTTTAGATTTCTACCCTCCAAAAACAGCTCGAAACAAAGCAATCTGGATGTTTAAAAATAAATAAATAAATAGAACACACAATGTATTCAATAATAATGGAGAACACAAAAATATTAATGGAATAACCATAGAATGACTCCTTTAGTAAAGTTACATTTAAAATCACTAATGTTGTGACCATCCTATCTCCTTCATCTGGTTAAATGTGTGGTTTTGCCTCATGTAGGAGTCATCACATCACCTGCCATGATCCAAAGGAGGCGTTCATGGACTCTGATGTGGTCCCAGTCCCAGGCCTGATATTTTGACTGGGCTGGAAGGGTCGGACAGCAGGCAGTCAAGCAAACAGTCATGCAACACTGCATGTTTGGTGAGTTTCCTCCCCTGTAAAGTGTTTACTAGGTCCATTTTAGGGAGCTGGAATGTCCAAAATAGCAGTAAAAACAATTATTTGTATGTCAGCTCCTGGACACCAGGTGTATTCCTTACCTTTGAACACACCACAGTAGTTGGCCCCAGTACAGTATGCTGTGGTAATCGAACTGTTGGATGGGTTTACCTCCTACACACATGACATTTTATCTAAAAAATGTCATGTGATAGGATAGTGAGCCCCCCCACCCCCGTCCATTATTATTACAAAACTACTATTACTGTTGCTGCTTTGTATGTTCCATGCAGGCTTAAAAAGGTTTCTATAATCTATTTTATACATGTCTTTATCCTCTTCCAGCCTGAGCCTATTTTCAGAGAAAAACACCTAAAAAAACATACCCAAAGTAAATGAAGAATTGCTCCACAATCCTAAGGTTTATATGGATGTTCTTTGTATCTATGGACATCTACAGGCTTCACAGAATCTATTCCCATTGACTAAAATAGTGTAGCTACTACTATGACTGAATAAACTGGAATAAAGTAAAAGATAAAATATAATTTTTTGGTCTCGCCTGATTTTATTATTTATTTGACAAAAGAAAACACCCTGCTAACAATGATTCCATGAATATAGACACTATTGATCACCTTCAGTAACTCCTTTACAACACAGGAACAAAAGTTGATAGAATTAGAGCAAAGGACAAAACCTCCAGAAAGGTTTAAGTCAAGATAACACCAGGCGGACAGTGCATTTGGAACAGTTTGGCACACTGTTGTGCCAAACTGTTCCAAATACATTATTTTAATTTTCCAGTAAAATCTGTCTGGAAAATAGAACTCATATCCATTACAGAAGTCTATTACTGTCTACTGGAGCTTTTAGAAATGAAATTTACCTTGTGTTTCATCAACTTCTACCTTTGTGCACAACTAAAATGAATAAAACCATATAAACATGGATTATTTTGTCTCCAAATGGAGTAGTTTTATTAAGAACTTACTCCAAACAATATAATAATATATCAATAATAATAATAATAATAATAATAATAATAATTGACCAAAGCTGTAGAAATTTTGCCATTGGCTCCCCTAAATGCTAATAAATGCTGAATATTCACGTTTCCCAAGTAGAGATTCTTTCTGCAATAAACCCAATTGCTCTAAATGCGCACATCCGGTGCTCAGGGAAAAGATAACATAAAATTTACTCATTTTATTATTTTTACTCAGTTTGTAAATTTACAAGGGACACAACTTCACCAATTACCCCTCGGGAAAAAATAAATAACTAAATATATATATATATATATATATATATATGTGTGTGTGTGTGTGTGTGTGTGTGTGTGTTCAGGAATATGCATCTCATGCTTATGACATTAGCATTATAGCAATAAAACTGAAAATTACCACGAAGAATGCTGAAGTAGGCATCAAACCCACTGGAAACGATCTTGGTTACCAACGTCAAGGAATACAATAACCAGCTCTTACCGGCTGCCTCTCCAGCGTTCCGGAGTTCTGTAATCTTCAATCAAGCGCGAGCACACTGCTGTGCATGTCACTCTCTCCCAGGCTTCTACAAAAATGAAGGCATCCAGGTATTTAAACACCTGTGCCCCATTTTCCCCGCCCGCATTACTAGACTTTAAATGCGGACAGCTGACGCTGATCAGCTGGCCCGCCCCAGTCAAATTATCAACATGCTTCACTCCCGTTATGTGCCGTTAAGTAGCCACCCATTTTTTTCTCTTTTTTTTTTCTTTTCCGTGCATTCCTTCCAAAAGTAAACTAAACACCATGTGAACTAAGGTTTGACTTTACGATAATATAGAAAGTCACTAAACATAGTCCAGTATTTCATTAGAAATGTAAATAAAGCTGTATACAACAGCAAAGCAAAGCTTGTTGAAAAAAAGAATGCAATGAAATTGTGAATTTCTAGAGCGTCTAACTCCGCACTCGACAATCAACTATTTTGGACTTCCACCTAAACATGGATTCCGGAAAGGTACTAACTTGAGATCAGTAACTCTGGACACACTATCCAACGACATGAAGACCTCAGGACATTTCAGTTTGTCTTTAGGGACCCTCTACTTACTACCACAGAAGTGTGATGTTGTTTAGAACTTTAGAAGAGTTTGTCGAAAAATAGTTTCATGTCAACAAAAAGACATGCTCTACTTACTTCCATGTTAATACAGTGTCGGTCAAAATGGCAAAATCAAAATTTCTCAATGTACATCTGAATGTTGTGATTTTGATGTGAACTATACGTATGTACTCCCAATCATCTAAAAATTTTGCAAAAATGTATTTTACTCCAGATAATCCCTTTAAGTAAAGGAGTTGAATCTGTACTTCTACTTTTACCAGAGTATTTTTCACAACAGTAGCTGTACTACTACTTAAGTACAGTATGTGAGTACTTTTACCATCTCTGCTGCCTATGTCAGCTGCTCTTCCTGTGAGAAAGGCTTGGTTATTGTTGTTTATTTTTAACAGTTTTTTTTCTTAATTGTTCCAGTATGAGTCTATTCAGTCTTTATTGATGTTACAGTTCCAACAGCCCACGCCTCCCAAATAACAGTGATTAAAGCATTTACCATGAGTCGCTTGAGTACTTTCACATCCTGTCACCAACTGCCAATTACAAACCCATATAAAAAATTGCAGTGGTGGGATTTAAACATGCCCCATGTATAGTAACCCACTCTGATTCAAAATTTTTATGGAATGGATGTGCTTTGTAATCATGAGAAAAAACAAGTAATGCCTCCGAGATAGACAGAGTAACAGCAGGGAATGCATAGCTAAAGTGTAAAAGTTGTTTTGAGAGTATGCACTCCTTTTTTTGGGCCGGGGATAATAAAATTAAATGAACATAATGATGACCTTCTGCTGAATTTCAATCTATACATCAGCCTTCATTTAGTTGAACATGAACTGCAGTTTTGTAAAGCTTCAAAATGAAATGAAATGTGTAAGGAACAGTAGGTGGAAATAATATCACAAAAATGACATCTGTCTTTTCTTGTATTGTTGTAAGTATTTGTTATCCTGGGCTGCAGTGAGACACATGGTTTTCTTACAGCCCTTCTTACCACCCCTGGTTTATACATATAAACCAGGGGTGGTCAAACTCATTTTTGTTCAGGGGTCACAGTCAGCCCAATATGATCTAACCTGGGCCGGACCAGTCAAATAATATAACTAATAGGATCAGAACTTACACTACTTATTTTATGTTCAAGTACAGTTCATAAATATGAACAATCTGAAATTTCTGAAGAAAAACAAGTGTGACTTTAATAATATTACACCTTATTTTATCATTTATACATGTGCAACATGACTTACAGATCACTGTGGATCTACAAATACACACATTAAATGAGTAAATGACAAGCAGAAAATTGATAGAGTTCCACATATTTCTACATTTAAATTTTTTGTCATAAATGGAATTTTGTATGTATTTTTTAAACAGAGAAAAAATAGGTTTTTATAGTACTTATAAGTTATTATGGTAGTATTTTAATGGTCTGATCCACTTTAGATTGAATTGATGTCAAATGAAATAAATGTCGTTAATGGTTTCAGTGTCACAAATCCATCCCAGGGGTGGAATGATTCCTTTGGCTGGCCGGTTTTGGCCCCCGGGCCGCATGTTTGACACCCCTGATATAAACAGTATCGTTATAAAGACTTCTAGGTTCACGAACGTTTCCCACCAAACACATGAATGCTGTGGTTGTTAAAGGAACAGAAGAATTTGTGGATTCTTTGTGTTGTACAAAATGAGGACAGGCCATCATGCATCTGGTAGCACTTGTAAATGGGAATCTATGGGGACATACTGTGTAATCAGCTGCAGCTGGAGCATCAAAATGGAGAAGAAAGGTGATTTATTTGACTTGCACTAAAACAAGAGCCACATTTCATCATAAACATCCAAAATTTAATAACTTTTTCATTTAATTTTGTAATAAACTGCCACATTTTGGAATACATTTTGCCTTAATATGTAATATTTTTCTCTATTTTGCAGCAGCTTTGGTTTATGGTTTAGCTAGTAATTAGACATATTAGACATTAGGACAATTTGAAATAATATTTTGGAAATAGAAATGTTGGTTTTTTTAGCCTTTTGAGGCAATTTCATATTAGTTTAAAATGAATGATAGTGGATAAATGATCTGGTCACAGCAGCTCTGTAAACAAGACACACTTACATTGTTTAACCTCTTAAACCCCAAGGGGGCTTTCTGGCAAATTATCCCTAAAATACCCAAATTAAAATAAAATACAATTAACAAACAAATAAACTATGCTTTAGAATTATTATTAGGTAATGCACCATGTTATTACATTTTGTAAAGAATAAAAAAGTTGCAAGTGCATTTTGTAATAATTTTCTCAAAATGTAATAACTTATTACATAATGAAATGAAAAAGTTATTACAATTATCACAAGAATTTACACAAAATGTTCAGAAAAAGAGGAAACGTTCAATGAGTGACTGTTTTATGGATGAAAATGCCATCAGTGTTAGAGGTCTGACAAGAATGGACTGACTGGTGATAGGACTAGGATATAAAGGCAACGATTATTTTTAAACCAGTGTTTGTCAAACTTGATGTCGGGACCTGGTGTGGGGTAATTTCTAGCAAATGATTAAAAAATAAATAAAAATATGATGAGTTGAGACAAACAATCCCACTGTTGTTTATGGTGGTACTGTTTATCTGTTTAACTGTTCCAGATGCTGCAGCTTTTTCATAATTCATAGTTTGAGTTATTGTTTGTTCAGTATTAATTGTCAGTGTTATGTTTTTGTGTGTTTTCCTGTTCTTTTTTGTCATTGTTAGTGTTTGGGCTTTTATTTTGTCATGTTGGTTCATGTTCACTTTGTCTCATTTTACTTCCTGTCGCCGGTGATCTGTCACTCTCCATTAATTTCACCTTCATGTGTCTTGTGTATAAATGTAGGTCTTTCCTTGGGCTTAATTGCAACATTGTTTTGCCCTGGTTGCATCTTTCGAGCGGTTGTCTATTGTCTTGGTATAGTGGATTCCCACCCATGTGACCCCTCCTGGTGTGTACCCCATTGTGACGGTCTACCCTCCCTGCAGGGGGCATGGAGTGAGTCGCAAAAATTCCTAATTTAGTTGTAAATTATTGTTAGATCAGGACTGATGTAACTGTGTTTAGTCAAATATTAGTTCAGCTTTAGTTTGTTTTGTTTGTTTGTTTTCCATAAATGTATCCCTAGTTTAGCCTACATTTTCACAACAATACACTTTAAAGGCATCTATGATAAATAGGTATTCCATTTCAACAATGAAATACTTTTGAAAATATATATTTTAGTACTTATTAGGTCCAATCTTGATGAGAAAATTGTCCAAATGTCAGTCATAGACTGAATCAAGCTAATGCTAGTGTTAGCTAGTGCACACAAACCTGCTGAATTTATTTGATAACAACACCAAACTATATTTAAATACTTTCAGGAGTGGAATTTACCTGATCCAAAATGAAGACTGTAAAGCCTCATTGTGGTGCCTTGGACGACAAACACTATCATCAGTGTTTTGTCTGTAAATTACAGACAATCACTTGTTTCTCTGTGTTGTTTCTTTTGGGATTCGATATCAGGCTATTCCATTAGCAGGATAATTTTTTTTGATTCCATCCCACTGTACAACAATGCACAGACATTGTTGGTTTCTGCTGTTTCTGGAGGAGACTAATGTTACTGACGGTTCAGCAGTTAGCATTAGCATTAGCACTGTCAAAATGGAGGTGCTCTATGACGTGATGACAGGTGGGAATCCCCTATACCCTGTGTATGATCTGTTTTTGACTTTTCTGGTTCTGGTTTGTCTGCTCCTTGTCAGTTTTGGTGTTTTTCTGGCTTTATAGATCCTGTTCTGACCCTGACGCCAAATTCACTCAACCCTCTTTGGATTGTCGTGCTCCTCTTATCTATGGTTCTGGCCCCATCTGGTACACGGTAATGGTTTTTGGTTTGCTCCCTTTATGCTCTGCTGGATTGCTGGTTTTGACCTATTTTTGACATCTCCTCTGTCCTGCTGTCGGTAACATCCCACACCTGGCAGTCCTCAGAACAACACCCCCTCCAGTTTATCCTTATTGTAATACATTTATTTCCAAACTTATTTCTGTCTTTTGGTGATGATCCGGAAGAGATCCTGGATCACTTTGAAATTTTACATTGTGGTAAATGGAGTGATCCAGAAGTGATCCAGAATCCAGGATCTTTTCCAGATCACCACCAACATTTAATCATTTGTTCCTTGTGACACTCCTGAAAATATCAGCAAAATCCATCTATACATTTTTGAGTTAAATTGACCTCCCCACCCCAGATCACCACTAAAATCTAATCATTTCCAGATCTCCCCTTTAACAACCTACCCTGGAAATTTCATCAAGGCCTGTCCTTAACTTTTTGAGTTAACAAATAGACAGATAGACAAACAAACTCTGGCAAAAACATAACATCGTTGGGGCAGGTAAATATAAAAATAATCATCAAATCAATAAATCACGAATCATCAAAAAACCAGAAGGAAAAAAGGTGCACTGGAACATACAGTGGTGGTGGGGTGGCTTTGTCTCAGTTGGTGAAGTGGGTCGCCCAATGACCGAGAGGTTGGAGGTTCGCGTCCCGGCTCTGGCCGGTCGAAGTGTCCAGACAGACACCGAACAATATCTCAAAAACCACGTGCTAACTTTTTTTCTAATTTGGTGTGAACATTATATGGGTTACAATCTTGCTTCCCCTTACAAGGCTTATCCGTTGAATCTGCAGTCGGCGGCCATTTTTATGCCAAAAACGGCCATTTTCGACACTGGTGCATTTTTCTCAAAAACTGTCTTCTTTTGTTATTTATGCAAATGATTCAGTATTATGACCTGCTTCTGCTGTGCGAATGGCGTCTTCATTGAATCGCTCCTTCCTAGGGTTCAGTAGGCGACCAACAATGGAACTTAGCACTTTCCTAATGCTTTACGATGAGGCAATATTAAATCAATTTAGGGGTCCAAAATCTTGCTTATTGTGGCCAATAGAGCTAAGGAATATGTTGGACAGTAGTGGGAAATCATGTATGGTCACGACGAAATCATGTATGGTCACGACACATACTATTTTTATATTTTATATTACTATTACTATTCTGAGAGTGACACCACCTGCCGGAATAGAATTCCATGTATGTGCAAATGTATCTGGCGAATAAAAAACGATTCTGATTGTGATTCTGATTCTGATTCTGACATGTGAAAGGCCCAATATTGCGACAGCGTTTTACCCCTTTGAGGGCCCTACCTGTACATGTATGGTCACGACATGTGAAAGGCCCAACACTGCGACAGCGTTTTACCCCTTTGAGGGCCCTACCTGTACAAGGGGCCTCTCATTGCATGCATATCATGACGTTCAGGCAAGCCAACACAGCTAGAAATGCTACTGAAGAATGTATTCCATGATGACATATGTTCGTTGACAGCTGGAAATGCCACTGAAGAATGTGTTGCATGATGACAGATGCTCTTTCACCAGGTGTCAGCTGTGCTCTCAGCACAACAGCATGGCCACCTGGTGAATGGTGAGGGTATTGCTGACATCTGACCTCCAGTCTGTGTGGAAGAAAGCTTGTTTGTCTGTAGGTCCTAGAACGTCATCAGTTTGTGTCTTGGTAAGAACAATGGTGCCCCATACAACGTATCAGACAGTGTATAGCTCTACTTGGACATCCCCAAACCTGTCAATGTGGTGTGTCAGGACAGACATACACCAAAACAACTGAAATGCCATGTGCTGCAATGGGCGATAATACAGGATGTGAGTGTGTTCATTGATCATGCACATGAACAATCATAGTTATTTGCAGTGCACTAGCCACACCTGAATTCTGAATGCCCAAAACAAACATGCAAGTGGTTTACTGGTCCCCCATCCAAGTGTCATGTTACTTTTTATATTGGTAGATCTATTCATGCTTGTTTCTGTTTGTATTTATTCGGTATGACATGTATCAAAAATATGAATAAAGTGAATCTCATACTAGTTTTATTATATCTGTTTTGTGCAAGATATGGCAATCGGACTTATTTCTAAACCACACAGCACAAGCGTAACAAGCCATAAAAATCGGAAAAGATAATCAGATTTCCCCAACTTTGACAGATCCCCATGGCCCTTAAGAGCCACAGACAGCGTATGATCCAATCCTTTGTCGGTAACTCACAGTGCCCTTGGCGCTCTGGTTCTTAACAAGCCTGTTCTAACTTCTTGTTGGGGCTTAGATACTATACTCCCTCCATCAGAGATGGCTTTGTGTAGCTCACAAAAAGAGGCCGTAAGGATACTCCGGTGACAGAGTCATTCATTTTGGGGTCTATTTTGCCATTTTCAAACACTGGGGGTAATGTTTTGAGAGGTATGGGTTTGCAAGCCTATGCATAAGTTTGTGTTGCATGCAGAACTGGAAATTATGGCCTTTCAAAGGTAGCAAAAGGTAACAAATGCAACTTGACTTGGTATTAAATTATTCACCATCACCTCAATATATTCCGAGTTTCCCATTTGAACTAAAAATGTGGCTCTATGTGTTTTAACATAATTTAATGAACATATGTATAATATACTGTACGTGCAAGCAGCACTTAAGGTATATTAAGCAGGTCAATAGGAAATAGAAGTCCAGGTCTTTTTTCTTTTTTTTTTGTCTGCATTTGTTCACATTGTTTAACACCACAGAGAGGGTGTCAACATTGTTTGAGATCAATGCATTTTTTAGTCTTGCAGCCAAATATTTTAATGTTTAGTGCATGTGTGTGACCATCAATGGTCCTCCCTGAAAGCTGAGCAGACATCCTTCATTGGGAAATCTCTATTATAAGCCAGGGAGGGAAGTGCTACACCTCAGTAATGTGTGGGGGAAACAAAGACTGGACAGGACGGATAGGACAAACAGGGAAAGAAATTAACAGGCGGTGCTATTGCAGTTAAAGATTGTAAGGTGGTGTGTTATTCCCAACTACTAACTGTCCATCAATAGAAATAAATAAATAAATAAATACATCGAAAAAAGAGAAGAAAACCAAAACAGCACAAAAGAAATAGAGATTCAATAAATAAATAATTAAACAAAATGGTAGTGAGCACCATAATTGTGGATGACTTGATAGTATAAAATAGAATGCAATAGAATAAGCCAGAAGAGGACACTAGTGCAAGAAGAGAATGAGATTAGGGTAGAGATTCTGGAGAGATTCTCAGCACATTCTGGCGGCTCCCATCATTCACTGAAATGGGACTCGGCAGTAGCTGGCGAGACCCAATGAAACATGCAAGTGTGAAGGACCCCGAAGCCCAGAACAGCAATCACGGCAAGGCAGAGCCAAGCCAACAGGGCACCCTCCATCCCGGGCTGTAGGAGCCACAGGGCTACGCCACCAGAGAGCCCCCGGGGCCAACGTGAAGGACACAAACCCGGAGAACAAGAGGCAGCAGCTACAAATCCCCCCAGCACACCAAGGCTGACCCAGGTGGCCCGGGGCATGAGGACCCACCCGCCACCCCAGCCCCCACCAAACCCCCCATCCAACCTGCCCAACCCCACCCCCTCCCCCGAGGGGGCCAACGGCCCCACACAGCCAGGAAGCCAGACACAGCCAGGAAGCCAGACACAGGGGCCGAACGGCCCACCGAAGGGGCAGCACCCGGCCCATCACAGTGCAGGCCGCCACTGGGAGCCGGTCAGAGGATGACAGGGCCGGAAACCGATGCGAGCCCAGCGGGTAAAAATGGACATTGTGGTGGGGCCCGGTGACACCAACAGGGAGGCATATTTAGGTATATTTATGTGGGTTTAGTTTTTCTGGAGATTTCAACTAAACATAAGAAAATTATATTAAGTAAAACTTAAAATTTTAAAGCATACATTTAGCTAAGCTTTAATGTAGGGGGATATTACTAAATTAGTAGTGTATATTAAAGTTAAAGTTAAGTCTTTTCTTAAAAGAAATTAAATTATTAGTTTATATTAACTTATATTTTAGTTATAAAATAATTTTAAAAGTGAAGAGTCTCTGCAAAAAAAAATTTCTGAACAGTTTCACAGCCTCAAAAAGTCCTGGAAGACAGAGTGTGAAAGTGCACAATATTAAGGTGCACTTTCACACTTTGTTTGTCACAGACTTAACTGATAGCCCATCCCCCCTACACCTGGCCTCTGTGTGGGAGTTGCCCCTCCCCCATTCAACAGACACTGCGCACTGTTGCCAACTTGGTGCATTTGTCGCTATATTTAGCTTTTTTTTTCAGACTCCCCTAGCGCCCAAATGTGTGAAAAGTGCATGGCGCAAAATCTAGTGCTTTTTAACTGGTGAGTTGGGGCGAAATTTATTGAAGTTTTTCATAATCTTTCTTCACCTCCATTTGCGGCCTGTACTGTGCTGCCTGGCTGCTCGTTCAGACAGACGAGACTCACATACACACACTGCACGCGGGAGGCACGGAGCAGACGGAGTTACGACAATGATCCCGTCATCCCATTCACATTATGGGGCCGGTTCAAAGGCGGCTCCTCCGCATAGACTTCTATTAACAATAGGAACAAATCACGTGCCTGTGACCCAGGCTGTTTCTGTCCCCTCAATATCGCAATGATTCTACTCAGTATCAGGAAGCACTCCCCAAGCAGCAGCTCTCATAAAAAAAAGAAAAAAAAAAAACAAACAAATTAAAAAAAAATCCTCTCCTAGGACCATCACCTTTAACATGGTGGAGAGGTTTGTGTGGCCCAATGAACCCGAGAGCTGTGTTGTCTAGAGTATTATAGGCTAGCCTGGAATCCTATTTACATATATATATATATATATATATATATATATACATTGAGTTCATCCAGAACTCAATGAGGCTATGGAAGACAACTCTGGAGGCCAACTCAAAGCCAATTGCACAAGTGAGGATCAGATGTGGCATTTACCAAGTAGATGCTCTGTCCCCCCTGCTGTTCTGCATAGGCCTAAACCCCCTCAGCCAGATCATCTCAAAGAGTGGCTTCGGATACCAGTTCCGAAGTGGAACATCCATCAACCACCTCGTCTACATGGATGACATCAAGCTGTATGCCAAGAATGAGCGTGACATTGATTCCCTAATTCACCTCACCCGGATCTACAGCAAAGACATTGGGATGTCATTCGGACTAGATAAATGTGGGCGGATGATATCTAGAAGAGGAAAGGTGATCACAACTGAAGGGGTTGACCTACCTGAAGGGAATATCACAGATGTGTTACAAATACCTAGGGATCCCACAGACAAATGGTAATCATGAGGAGGCAGCTGGGAAGTCAGCCACAGCCAAATACCTACAGAGGGTAAGACAGGTCCTGAAAAGTCAACTGAACGGCAAAAGTAAGATCCAGGCCATTAACACCTATGCCCTGCCAGTAATCAGATACCCAGCTGGGATAATATCCTGGCCACTGGAAGAGATACAAGCCACTGATATCAAGACAAGGAAACTCCTTACCATGCGTGGAGGGTTCCACCCCAAGTCCAGTGTCCTGAGGCTGTACACTAAGCGAAAGAAAGGGGGCAGAGGACTAGTAAGTGTCAGAACTACTGTCCAGGAGGAAACGGCGAACCTCCAGGAATACATCAAGAAAATGGCCCCCAATGACCAACTGCTAAGTGAGTGCCTCAGGCAACAAAAGCCCAGTAAGGTCGAGGAACCAGAGGGGCTATCATGGAAGGACAAACCCTTGCATGGCGTGTACCATCAGCAAATTGAAGAAGTGGCTGATATGGAAAAGACATACCAGTGGCTGGAAAAGGCTGGACTAAAGGACAGCACAGAGGCACTACTCATGGCTGCACAAGAACAAGCCCTGAACACCAGAGCAATAGAGGCCAGGGTCTACCACATCAGACAGGACCCCAGGTGTAGGCTGTGGAGAGAAGCCCCTGAAACAGTCCAGCACATCACAGCAGGGTGTAAGATGCTGGCAGGCAAGGCATACATGGAGAGGCATAACCAGGTAGAGGGCATACTGTACAGGAACATCTGTAAAGAGTATGGACTGGAGGTCCCAGGGTCAAGATGGGAGAACCCCCCAAAGGTGACAGAGAACAAACAGGCCAAGATCCTGTGGGACTTCCAGATCCAGACTGACAAGATGGTGATGGCCAATCAGCCTGACATAGTGGTGGTGGATAAACATGAGAAGACAGTGGTGGTGATAGATGTAGCAGTCCCCAGTGACAGCAACATCAGAAAGAAAGAACATGAGAAGAGAAGAGAAATACCAAGGGCTGAAAGAGGAGTTAGAGAAAATGTGGAGTGTGAAGGCAACAGTGTGATGTGACAGTAGTGATCGGAGCACTAGGGGCAGTGACCCCCAAGCTGGGAGAATGGCTCCAGCAGATACCAGGAACAACATCAGAGATCTCTGTACAAAAGAGCGCATTGCTAGGAACAGCTAAGATCCTGCGCAGAACCCTCAGGCTCCCAGGCCTCTGGTAGAGGACCCGAGCCTGAAGGAGACACCGCCCACGTGGGGCGAGGGGAACATTTTTTAGCGCATTGTAGTGTATTTTGGAAGTGCCCCTAGCTCCTTACGTTGTTTGGGAGTTGGCAACACTGACACCGTGCATGCGCAGAATCTGTTGTGTTGATGGAGCGAGCCCGGAGTTTACAGCAGGGAAGAAATTATGAATAGGACAAAATAGATCGATTTTCCAGAAGAATAAAGCGACTCAAAGAACATCACAATGACTGTGAAACACAAATGTCCCCAGGATATTCAAAACAGGTAAGGTTTAATATGTTTTGTTTTAGCTTTTACATGTTAGCTAATGGTAATGGTTTATTATTACTTTGCAATTAAGATGTTCAGTTATTATGGTAAATTCTACTTTTATTTGGATAAAAATATGTTGTATTTTTGTATTTGACCATGAATCTATAAATCATAAACCCTAACTTAAGTATGTAGTGAATTTATTAGCTCCTCCGACGAAGAAAATGGACAGGTGTTAATGTTAACCTTAACTGAAGTATGTTCAACAGTACACTGTAGATTTTAATCTACAGTGTAATTTGGAGTTAATTTGGAGACAATGGGACCATTGTTAATTTGGAGACAATGGGACCAAATACACTCTAGAAGAAGTTAAATAAACTCTCTAAGTGTTGATTTAACACTGCAAAATTTACTGTGTAGAATGAACAGGGTTAGTTTAGTTTTTACCGCTACTATAAAGGCCAGAGGAGAGCCAAAAGACTGTGATTTAAAATGAACAATTAAAAAGCCAAAGCTGTTAGCAGAGGACAGTATTAGCATAATTTACTGTGTACATGTGGTCATTAGCTGAAACTGTGTGTGTGCATCTTATCAGTAGTTAATTAAAATGTCACAGCCTTGTGGCTCTGCTCTGGCTCTTATAGGTACATTAGTCAAAAGCTTAAACTGTGGACATCTGTGTTCAACCCAGTGCATGGACACTTTTCTCTGTGGTTTGAATTACCAGTGGTCCACAGATAATATTGATCCTGTGTGAATAGGGCATAAGTCCCAATGAAATACTTATGTGGAGGCTTTAACATCTCCCAACACTCAAAGATTGAATAAATAAAAATTCACCTTTAGCAGAAAGCTAGTTGTAAATGCAGTATTATGAACTATGGAAGAAACAAACAAAAAACCAGGACATCTGTTTAGCTAGCCTTCTGTTGACATTTGGGCTAAAGCTTTGAAGTCTCCTCAGAATTATGGAGTCTATAACCAATCAATAAAAGATGTCTTTAAGTGTGTCCAATTTAAATAGATTTTAACTTCCAGAACTCATTGAAAGAGGAATTGTGTAAATTGCACACGGTTGAATCCTTCTTTTAAGGGGGATATTAATATTTTGAACTCTATGTTGGTGTGTAAATAAAGGATCTTGACCAAAATTAAGACTGGGCTCCACACATCTTCTAGCTGGACACCACACAACAGTTCCAGTGCTATGTGAATGACGTTCCTAATCAAATAAATATCAAAATTACACTGTTTTTAAGCTTTAATGAAGCTAAATGTCCCAGTGCTGGGACCTTAAAGAGGAAGAACCTCAACACCATGAATCCCTTTGTTTGTGGTATGTACGTTACAACTTCTTTGGGCCTGATTCATTAAATCGTTCACACAAACAGACACGACCTGTTGTTGGTGGGCATGTTGTGTGGGTTTTTATTTATTTATTTAACCAGGTTTTATCCCATTGAGATCAGTCGTCTCTGAAAGTGAGCTAATTCTTTTAGCAGTTGTGTTTGTAACGTGTGCTTCTGCTGCTCATTAAATGACACTTCTCATCTTCCACAGTTGAAAACCCCACGTCATCGTCTGTGGATGACCCACAGATTCCAGAGGATAGAAGAGAGGAAGATGATGGTACATGTCTGTATTCAGCTGTGGTTATGTTAATTAACAATGTAATCTGAAATAACTTGGACTTTGTCAATCTATGTTTTAATCGATTTGATGGTTCAAGTCTCTCACACTGTCTTTGTGATGCTGTACAGTTGGACGATACGTGTTTGTCTTCTCAGACCTTCTGACCCTCACCCAGAGGAACCCTGTGAGGGATGATGAGCTCACAAATATGGATGGTGAGTTGAAGCTACATGAAAATAACTCTTTTGGAAGGAAGGAAATCATTTAGATTTCTTTACATCTTTTAATGAATTTAACCTACTTTATCAACTTATCACCTCACTAGAGCAGGTTTCATCACTTCATAATCAAAGATAGGACAGCTCTAGGATAAAAATCATGAATTTTAAAATGAAATTTAAGCATCAAACCAGTTATTCCATCCACGCTCCATCCTGATGATTTCCTGCAGTTCTTTAACAATAAAATATCAACTATTAGAGAGAAAATAGACACATTTCTCCCAAATATTAGATCAGATAAAGTAGCGCTTTCAAACCTAGGCCCTTTAATAAATCCCTCTGTAACACTAAATAATTTCACCACTGTAGACCAAACTGATCTCATATCTATCATCATGTCTTCCAAATCAGCCACCTGCCTCTTAGACCCAATCCCAACAAAACTCTTTAAAGAGATTCTGCCCCTAATTATTAGCACTGTCCTAAATATAATTAACACTTCATTAATTACTGGATATGTGCCGCAGTCATTTAAATATGCTGTTATTAAACCAATTCTGAAAAAGCCTACCCTAGATCCTGACATTTTAGCCAATTATAGGCCTATATCCAATTTGCCCTTCCTGTCAAAGGTTTTAGAACGAGTAATAGTTAAACAGCTGTGCCAATTCCTGCAGGATAATAGTTTATTTGAACAGTTTCAGTCTGGCTTTCGTGCCCATCATAGCACTGAAACGGCGTTAGTTAAAGTTACTAATGACTTATTATTAGCCGCTGACATCGGATTAATATCGGTTCTGGTGTTATTAGACCTTAGTGCAGCCTTTGACACCATTGACCACAGTATCTTAGTGCACAGATTAGAATATGATATAGGTATTAGAGGAGCAGCCCTCTGCTGGTTTAAATCATATTTATCTAATCGCTACCAATTTGTTCACGTCAACAAATAATCATCGCAGTCCTCCAGAGTTAATTATGGCGTTCCTCAAGGGTCAGTCCTTGGGCCTATTTTGTTTACACTATATATGCTCCCTTTAGGTAACATCATTACAAATCATGGCATTAATTTTCATTGTTACGCAGATGACACACAGCTATATTTATCGATTAAACCTGATCAGACCAGACAAATAGATAAACTAAGTACTTGTGTACAAGACATAAAAATTTGGATGAGTGCCAATTATCTTTTATTGAACCCTGAAAAAACTGAAGTCGTTATAATTGGTCCTAAAGATGCGAGAGACTCCCTAACTGACCAGATAGTTACTCTGGACAACTTAAGTGTAACACCCAGTGCCACAGTTAAAAATTTAGGAGTTTTATTTGATCCAGATCTTTCATTCAAAATGCATATCAAACAAACTTGCAGAGCAGCCTTCTTTCACCTGCGCAACATAGCCAAAATTAGGAATATTCTGTCTAAAACGACTGCAGAAAAATTAATTCATGCATTTGTTACATCACGATTAGATTATTGTAACTTCTTACTTGTAGCATGTCCTAAATATTCCCTAAAAAGCTTGCAACTGGTTCAAAATGCAGCAGCAAGATTATTAACAGGATCAAATAGAAGAGAACACATCACCCCTGTGCTCCAAACCCTCCATTGGCTACCAGTTGAGTCTAGAATTAAATTTAAAATCCTCCTCCTTACATATAAAACCATTAATGGTATGGGCCCCTCTTATCTTAAAGATGATCTGGTTCCGTACCAACCCAATAGAACCCTTCGTTCTCAGAATGCAGGTTTACTGAAAGTTCCTAGGGTTTCTAAAAGTACAGTAGGAGCTAGAGCCTTTAGTTATCAGGCCCCTGTCTTATGGAATCAGCTTCCCTTTAATATTAAAAACGCCGAAACAGTCTCTACATTTAAAATTAGGCTTAAAACATTCCTGTTTGAGAAAGACTATGGTCAGGTTAGTTAAAAATTATGTGACTCATATATCATGTATACATGATGTATGAGTCACAGTTCAGTCTAGGCTGCCCTAGGAGTTAGAATGCTGGGGGAAGTACAGACACTGAGTTCTTTCTTCTCTTTCTCTTCCTCACATCTGTTTCTGTAATTTTTATAACCTATCTTTCTTACCAAGTCTGTTCATGACTAGTCACCTGGTGTCCCCTTTCCCCCCTCCCCCCTTGGGGGGAGTGGTGGCTCTCCTGACAGTGCCTGCACGGGAGCCATGGACGACAGGATCTGGAGTATCTCGCCTGTGCTGACCTGTGACCCCGGACCACCGCCCCTGCCTGTCTGGACCAGCCCCCCCTCCTGCATTTATACATGGACGTTCATCTATAGCCTGTCCGTCCATGGGAGTGGATCTCTCCTTCAATGTGGTTCTTCTCAAGATTTCTTCTTTTTCCCACTGGGTTTGGAAGTTTTTTCTTGCCGAGAAGGAGGGTCTAAGGACAGGGGATGTCTGGGACTTTTCATGTATTTCTGTAGTTGATTATGTTTTTGTAAAGCCCTCTGAGACGACTTTGTTGTGATTTAGGGCTTTATAAATAAAATTGAATTGAATTGAATTGAATCAATCTTTACTAATGAGGTTTGGGGTGTTAAATTTGATCACAGTTGTATCTGTAATATCCATAGTTTTTGAGTTTTCAGTGACTAATTCTGGTAATTAATGTTATAGGAAAGAATGCAACAACACAGCTTCTGAAGAAAGTGAGTCTTGAAGACTGGGCACAAAGGCCATGTCAAGAAATCTATGTTGTTATCTATTTATTGAACTTTAAAAACTGTCAATTTCTTGCTTTGTAATTTTAGAGCTACACAACATAATTTAAAAGAAAGCATGGAGCGAGGCAGAGAAGGCAGAAGTACCTGATGATGCAGTTCATGGACTAAAGTATCCAGCAAAGAGGACTGTCTAAAGACAACGAAGACTGAAGAAGCCCTGAATGGCAGGTCATGGAAGAATGTAAAGAATTTTATATACACAATATTTACCCTCAACTGCAGAGATGACAGTAGACAGCTTTTCTATTAAAGGAGTCATTCTATGGTTATTTATTAATATTAACTTTATTAAAGGACTCATTCTATGGTTATCTATTAATAACTTTATTAAAAGCACTCATTCTATGGTTATTTATTAATATTAACTTTATTAAAGGAGTCATTCTATGGTTATTTATTAATATTAAAACTTTCAGAAATGATAGACAATAGATCAAGGAAGAACCCATTAGATTTTGAGCAGTGAAAGTCAAAGGTTAAGGTCCCACTACAGGTCAACAGCTAAAACACAGTGGTAATATCTCAGATAGAATCTGGTGTTTTGTTTTTCCTTCATAGTCTGACCTTCAGACATCAGATGGGTCAACACCTATGGCTCCATCACGTCATATTTTGACGTCATATGTCTCTGACTGCCTTGTTATCATTTTATTGGTAACACTTTAGTTGACAGGTCAGTTCATAACACAGTAATCACAGTTGTCATAAACTGCAAATAAAACATTCATGACTGTTTCATGAGACATGACTCAACATTCATACCAAACCTTTCATGAATGTGGAAGACAGAACGACAACTTTTCAAAATAAAAGTCCAACAATCACAAAGCAGCCCTGCTGTTTTTTTTATTTTTTATTTTTTTACCCCATCATACCATCAAGTCATATCTGAGTAAATGGGCAGGTTCAGTGCCAATTTGTTTAATAATGTAACCTTTGCTGCCTCTACTTGGAATGGTTAGACAGTCCCATTAGCAAAAGATCAATCATCATAGGAGGTTTGTGGGGAAAAAACAGCAGTGCTGCTTTGTGATGTTTTGTTTTTTTTTTTTTTACAACATTCAAATCATTCTTTGTCATGTAATGAAATCGCATCTCAAATGTCTGTCGTTTTGGAGAAAATATGTGAGTGTTTGTACAGTAACTGCAATATATATAGAAATATGACATTAAAAAATGCATAATTTTAAGATAAAATGTTAAAATTGTGAAATTAAAGGTCAAAATTGTGAGCTAAAAAGTAAAAATTATGTGATAAAATTGTGAGGTAATACTCATATAACTATAATATATAAAGTCACAGTTTCTCTCCTCCACTTATTTTCACTCTGAAGTGACTTATTTTTCATACTGTCACATCTGTTTAGTTTGAAAAAGTAGTGAGTTTATTCTGAGACTATAAAGAGTATAAAGTACAGATATTTATACAAAAATGGAGGGAGTAAAAGTAAAAAGTTGCCAGAAAAATAAATACTCAAGTAAAGTACAGATACCTAAAAAAAAATCTATAGTAATGAAGTACTTTTACTGAGTTACTTTCCACCTCTGGTACAGCGTTAGTTTTTATTTTAATCTGCTGTTGTTAATCTTACATGATCATGTGTCTTTCAGTTTGTTCTTTATTCAGACTTCTTGGAATTCTGTGGCTGATCTGGGCTTATTTGAAGCAGATGAAGGTATCATTTCTGTGGCAGTGGATGTACTCGGCGTTGGCCTCGGCTGTGGGAATGACCTGTGTTGTTGAGTTCGGCACCCTCATGTCTTCAGCGGTAACGACTGTCCCAGAGGAACGATGGGCAGCTGCTGAAGCTGCGCTAGAATGATCCTTTACCAGCGCACAGGGAACACACAGGAGGCGCGCTCTCCTCCCAGATGTGCAGATAGTCCACGCTGGGCAGGACGTTAGATACAGCATGAACTCTGACCTTAATCTGCTGGAGTTCTACCTGCCACATGTCAGATCAGGACATTATGTGTATGTCAGATCTTAAGTTTTAATGCTGTGATAACACTAGTCTCCCATTTTTGTAGAATATACTGTATCTGATTCAGACATTAAATGTGTTAACACACAACACTTACATACTTTAATCAGATGAATCATGAAACAAATTACTGTGTAATGTTTTTTAATATATATGATGGTGTGTTATTCCACATATGTGACTGCTCAGCACGAAATCAGGCATAAGTCGCGCTGACCCGTTCGGAGCTACAGCCAAATTTAGGCTGGAAGGCGATTTCTTATTTGTGTTTACATCTTATCAAAAAACGGTACCTTAACACCTCTATTTTCAGTTCCCATGGTCATTACATTAAAATTCAATCAATAAAGGTGTTTATTGAGTCAATTATTTAAGCGGCAACAAAAGTTCAGGGATTGCTGAGCAAAGACAAAGACGACTTCCACCTCAAAACGATCTCCGTTCCGTGGGTAAACACCCAAGTGTTTAGCACGAGGAAAAAGCCTATATTGAATGTTCTGTCCAATGGCATAAGCCAAATGATTGTAATACGTCGCACTTCTACGTCGCACTTCTTCTATTATTATAATATATAAAACTTCTGTGACATGTCCAACAGAGTGTCCTTTAACATCTGTGAAAAATTTGTCTCAATCAGATATAAATTATTATGCGTTGCTAAGGACTTCCTACCCCAAAACAGTCCAAAACTTTGACGGACAATATCTAAAAAAATGCAAATATGTCCAAATGTGGATATTAAAATGACCATAACTTTGGTTCTACTTGTGACCATCTTAAACCTTAGTTTCCACTCTACCAAGCTACACAGATAACTCAGTTTTGATTTCCAGACACTTATGCCTGCTTTCGTGGTGGTGGGTCACATATATGCTGGTTTATGTACATGTATACAATGGATGAGTAAATATTCCACTAGAAAGAACCTGTAATGGATCATAATGTGCAGACATTGTTTGAAAGTAGATCTGACACCAATGTTCCTTTGGACTAAAACCTATTCTACTGTTTATTCTAAGAATTTAACATTTTGACCCCAGATTTATCTTGGAAACTTGAGCCAACCAGCATTTAAGACTTGAGTTTTCTTTATCAGGAACACACATGTGGTAAGATTTTATTAGTTTGATTCTGGAAGCATTTTACTCGTAGACCAGTGTTAGTTCTGTTTTTAATTTTCTTCCATATTTTGAATTTTCCAAAATGTTATTTTTTTTGGTAATTTTATTGCTTATTTTGTTAATTTTCATCACTAATTTGTTGAATTTTGTTCATTGTATTTTATTATATATTCTTCCACTAGAAAGAACCTGTAAAGTAAATGTTTTGTAATGTGAACATTTTCAAATTTTGACCCCAGACTTATATTGGAAACTTGAGCCAACCAGCATTTAACCAAATTTTTCCAACACACTCCCTTTTGTTGATAACAAGACATCACAGCTGTGATGTGCCAATGTCCCTGTGCTCTGTGCTCACCCAGGGACATTGGCAGTATCTTTTTTAACTGCCCATTTGTCCCCTTTTTAGCATGATTGCACTTGACTACTAATGTTTTTGTTTTTAAATGTTTTTTTAACGTGTGTGTCTATGTACCTGTTAAAGATGACAGACAATAAAGTTTATCTATCATATTAACTTACAATCAATGACATCGGATTTTAACAGAAATAAATGCAGGTCTGTGAGTAAGGTCATGTGATGCTCATAAAGACCATTGACTACATTTTAAAAATGTGGGTCAGGTCTGTCCTTTTTAAAGGACAGACCTTTTTTTCATGCCAATTTTTCACAAGTTAACACAGTTCCCCTGTGTCTCAGTGACCTGTCTGTCACATACTTTTGTCAAAATACCATGTTGATGCACAGATACTGCAGCCTCTTCAACCTGATAAGACCGCCCTTTTTAAAACGCTCGTTTTTTTAGTGGGTTGTGGCTTCTTGTGCAAATGAGCCACAGCTGACTCTGCCCCTCTCTTATGCGGGGTGTGCCAAAACTTCATCATCTGGTGATCCTGCTGTCTTTAATAACTATCGTCCCATATCTATTCTTCCATGTCTTGCAAAGATATTAGAAAAACTAGTCTATGTTAGAGTCTTTAACCATCTTATTGAAAATAACATTCTTTACAAGCATCAGTATGGATTTCGGAAAAAACATGCTACCTATATGGCGCTAGTACAACTAGTAGAAAATATTCACGAAGCTTTGAACAAGAATAAATTCTCAATTGGTATCTTCTTAGACTTATCCAAAGCTTTCGACACCGTGGATCATGAGTTATTACTCTCCAAATTATATCATTATGGCTTTGATGATGTTGTCTTAAAATGGATTAGTGATTACCTGGAGAAAAGGCAACAATATGTCTGTTTTGATCATGTAAGATCCAGCAAAGTAGGTGTATCTCTTGGGGTGCCACAAGGTTCGATTCTGGGGCCTCTCCTATTTCTTATTTTTATAAATGATTTTGCTTTTCTGTTTGAGGATGCATTTCCTGTTGTTTTTGCTGATGATACCAACATTGTTCTGTCACATTCCAATTTTAATACTCTCATAAAAAATGCGAATCTCATACTTAACCAATCAGCAAGGTGGTTTAAAAGGAACAGGCTGTCACTAAACATTGATAAAACTAATTACATAATATTCAAGCATTTAAACAAAAAATATTCAAGTGAGGGAGCCAAAGTATTTATTAATGATACTGAAATTCAACAAGTAACTCAAACTAAATTTCTAGGTGTCATAGTTGATGAAGCCCTTTCCTGGAAAAACCACATTGCATTGGTCTCTAAAAAAATCATGAAATCTTATGGTATTATTCTCAGAGTTTCATCTTTCATAAATAGGTCGTGTTTATTGACATTGTATTACAGCCTGATTTACCCGTATTTATCATATTGTAATCTAGTTTGGGCTAGTACCTATCCATCATCGCTTCACAAGTTGCTATTGATTCAAAAGAAATTTGTTAGACTTGCCACATCCTCATGTTACATGGCACCTTCAGATCCATTGTTCAAACAACTTAATATTCTGACCATTCGTGATATTAACATTTATCAGATTTGTGTGTTTATGTACAATTGTATTGCTAGCAACAGTCCTTTTTCTAGTGTTTTTCACGACTTTTTTATCTTTAACTCTACAATTCACTCTTATCTAACTAGACAAACCAATCATCTCCATTGTAAATTCTCTCGTACATCATTAGGGCAATTTAGTATCAAGACTAGAGGTCCTATAATATGGAATTCAAAGCCCATCTTAATTACGAATTGTGCATCTGTTTCAATCTTAAAAAGTAGACTTAAATACCTTCTAATACACAAACCACACTGTGCCTCAAATCAGTGGGATGTTGCTTACGAAACATTGTGAATAGGTCATTTTGATATGTTGTGAAGAATTGTAATATTTGCATATACTTTTCTATTTGAGTGTATAATATTTTTTGTATGAATATGTGTATTTGGATTCTTGTGTATATGTATGCGTGCACAAGTATGTGTATCCTTAAGTGAGAATGAAATGTAGTAAGGTGAATGGCTTCATATGTATGTAACATGGACTGTATATGGAAATGGACAGAGCCTTCTCGACTTCGCCCAAAGGTATTTAATTGCCCGGTTTTGAAGGGCGAGTAATATTGTCTGTTTTAGCTGTAAGGTTGGTCATTTTGATTGGATTACGGTGAGATTGCAACGTTGCTGCGCTGCGGCACTGGCTTCGTTTTGCAGAGTGGGTTGCCTCGTCCAGTTCTATGTACAGTCTATGATATGATATGTGTTTGGTGTAGCTGTATTTGTATGCAGCTCGCTTTTCACTAGATTATGTGTTTAAATCTGAGCAGAGGCCTTGTATAGGCCCTATGGGTCTCTAGCCTCGGCTTGCACCTGAATGTCTTTTTTTTTGTTTTTTTTGGGGGGTTTTTTTCTTCTTCCTTTGTTTTTCCGGAGTAATATTGTTTTTTCTTTTCTTTCTTTAGCCTCGGCTTGCACCTGAATGGTTTTGCTTTTGTTTTTCCGGAGCAATATTGTTCGTTTTTGTTTTTATTTCTTTTATTGGTGCGAACAAATAAACCAAAAAAAAATCCACATAATCTGCAATTCACAAATGAAATATGTGTATACTTTGTGTACCCTTCAATAACCATTAAGTTATGTTGCACAGTTTTTGGTACTTGATTTTTATTATTCATAGTCTATTAATAAGTGTATTTATAATGAAAGGTATTCTAAACAGTCACTTTAATAAAGTATATACCGTATTTTCACGACGAAAAGGCGCACCATACGAAAAGGCGCAGTCTCAGTTATGTGTGCAATTATTGTATTTAACACACAGATAAGGCGCATCTGAAGATAGGGCGCGGGTTTTATATACACGTTTTATATACCGTACACGTCCGCCCCTGTGTGTATTCATATACTACGTACGCCCGCCTGACAACACACACGTGCATATTTAAAAATAGATCAGGAGCAAAACTGAGTTTGGTTGTGCTTTATTTAAGTATTAATTACAACAACACTAAAACAAGCACATTACTGGAAACAGTCACTCAAACCCATTGAAGTCCTCATCCTCTGTGTTGGAATTGAACAGCTGCGCTAAATCAGACATGACAGGTTCACGTTCCTCACTGTCAGAGTCAGAGTTCGTGCCGTGCGGCTCCCCAGAAATGATGCCGGCTTTAGCAAAAGCTCGAACAATTGTGCCAGCAGACACGTTAGCCCAAGCAGCTACAATCCAGTCACAAACTGTGGCGTAACCTTCCAGTCTTTGTGAAACTGTGGTCTCCTTCGGTCATCCACCGCTGCCACGCCGCTCGCAGCCTCACTTTGAACGGCCGGTTCACACCGATGTCCAGCGGTTGGAGTTCCTTCGTCAGACCTCCCGGAATCACAGCAAGCGTAGCGTTCATCTGCTTCACTTGCTTTTTGACGTCGGCGGTGAGATGGGCACGCATGGAATCACAAACCAGCAGCGATTGTGATGTGTGGAAAAAACCACCCGGTCTCCGTACATACACCTGCCTCAGCCAATCCAGCATAATTTCCTCGTCCATCCAGCCCTTTTCGTTTGCCTTAATAATGACGCCTGCTGGAAACGTCCCTTTAGGCAAAGTCTTTCTCTTAAAAATCACCATTGGCGGCAGTTTCTGTCAGTTAGCATGGCAGCCGAGCACAACGGTAAACAAAGCCTTTTCGTACCCCGTTGTGCGTATCGCTACCGTGCTGGTTCCCTTCTTTTCCACCGTGTGACTCACCGGGATGTCAAACGTCAGCGGCACCTCGTCCATGTTGGTGATGTGGCTCGGCTGGATGTTTTTGTCGGCGATGTGTCTGCTGCAGAAAGAGCGGAAGTTCGCCAGCTTCTCACAATAATCCGCCGGACGCTGCTGCGCTACCGTCGTCCTGCTCCGGATGGAGAAATGGCACCACTTCATGAACTGGAAGCACCAAGACGGACCTCCGTGGAAATGTTGAATTTTCATTTCCTCCGCTAACTTTACTGCTCTAAGCCGAATGGTGACCGTGGAAACGCTCCTCCCACCCGCTCTTTGCTCGACGATCCATTGCTCCAGTCTTTCCTCCAGCTTTGGCCACCTTGCCAGGTGTCCACGGAAACTCAGCTGCGTTTTTTTCACCTATCGCAGCTCGTTCTCCAGCTTCCTCCACTTGCGAACAATTGATTTGTTAATTTTATATTCTCTGGCGGCAGCTCGATTCCCGTCTTCCTCGGCGTAGCTGATAGCCTTCAGCTTAAACTGAGCTTCGTAAGCGTGTTTCTTTGCCATTTTCAGGGTTGTTAAGACAGCAATGTTCTGCATAAAGCACATACCTGTTCTTTTATACACAAATCACTCCCGATCCACACCCGATCCACGCCCAATCCACGCCCACAAGCCCCCCTTTTAACGCACCGATGTTCTCTATCACGTCCGCAGCATCATGGTTCTCAACTACGTCCGCACACAGATAGGGCGCTCTGGACGATAGGGCGCGCTGCACATTTTGAAAAAAATCTAAGACGTTTATATGCGCCTTATAGTCGTGAAAATACGGTAATACAATAATAACAAAATTAATTGTTATTTATTTTTTGTTTGTATGCATTTCTACACATTTTGTGACTGCAGAATTTTCAATAAAAGCTTGGTCAACTTATTAGAGGTTGGTTCAGTTTTAAGTGGCTTTACTGTGGCCTCTCCTTTCTTGGATTTGGGGAAATTTAACCAGAACAACGGTTCACTAGCTGATGTTGTTGCTTGGGGATGTACAGCATATTCATTGAAGTGCAGCGCTGCCAGATATAGTCTGTAGAGAGAATATGTCATTTATAAATATGATGGAACCATACATGCATGTATATACACTGGACAATCATGGCTTATTTACCTGCAGAACATTCCAAGAAAAGAAAAAAACATATTCTTGGTGTAAAAGAAGCTGCAGTCCAGTAGATGTGATTTTTAATACTATGGAGACACTTCTTCAGCTTTCCATATTCTTTGTTCTGTGATATCTTCAACAGTTTCATAGTCCTAATAAATAAGAAAACCAAACTTATTACAACAGCCCCCAAATTCACCATAATAATATTCTATATGTGATTACACAATATTTATAAGATTTCTATTTTCACAGACATTCAATTCACAATTGGTGTTCATTACAGTTTTGTTTTTATTTGATTTATACTTTGTTTTATTAAGAAACATGGACCTTTGAGATGTGAACACAGGATAAACTAGTCTACTCTATTTTCAGGAAAACTGGCAATGATTGCATTGCTATTCTACAGAGATGAACGTACCTAACTGTCTTGTCTGCACATTTGACACCCGCTGACACACAGTGCAACACCTCAAACAGCTCCAGTAGGCAGCTTTCATACACAATATATGTAGTTGGAAGATTCTATTATTATAATAATAATAATAAAAAAAGACACATCAACCTCTACACTGCTAGAGCTAAGATGAGTAATCTTATGTAAGTTATTAAAATGTTCATGTGAAATATGAAGTAACTCACATCATGGACTGACTGATGCAGTTGTGACAGAATCTGCAGAGTCATACATGATATCCTGTGGATCCAGAAAATCCAAAAGATGAGCTGCCCTCTAAAGTGTTCTTCTTCTAACCAAGGTTATTTTACAGGGTCTATTTATTAGTGTAGATGTGTTTGTCTGTTGTACAAGAAACACCTCAGGGATGTGCTGGGACGCATCCTCAGTGATGTGTCCTGGGGTCACTGGGTGTTTCGGGTCTCGCAACATCATACACCCTCGCCCAGGCGACCCAGCCGGGGTTGATCAAGCCCCGACTTGCGTCCCAGCAGCAGTCCACGGGTCAGCCCTCTTTATCCACAGCCACCGAGTGGCCTGTTCTGCGGCCTCACTTGCGGCTCTAATGGCCCTCTTCTTTGCCACTCCTGCCACTCCCAAGCGGCTCAGGACTTTGCAGAGTGAGCGTCCTGCAAAGCCCCTACATCCAACCTCTATGGGCTCATAGAAGGTTCTCCAGCCTCTCACCCTACACTCCTCCACCAATTCCTGGTACTTGGCCCGCTTTCTCTCGTTAGCTTCCTCCATACGCTCTTCCCAGGGCACTGTTAACTCCAGTATGATCAGGTGTTTTGAGGCCTTAGAGGTGATGACCATATCTGGACGGAGGGACGTTGTTATTATGTGCTGAGGGAATCTCAGCTGCTTTCCCAGGTCGACCTGCAGCTCCCAGTCAGATGCCATGTGGAGGAGACCTGTTGTCACACGCTGGCCGGCACGGGGTTTCTCTCCAGCTTTAATAAAAGGGACTGCCTTCTTTGGCACCTTATGGTGCTGGCTGGAGTTGATGGCTGAGGCTAAGCTCTCTGCAATGGCCTTAAGCACCTGATCGTGGCGCCAGCGATAGCGCCCGTCAGCCAGGGCCTTTGGACAACAGCTGAGCAGGTGTTCCAGCGAGCCTCTTCCAGAGCAAAGAAGGCATGAGGGTGTTTCGCGCTTTCCCCAGACATGGAGGTTTGCTGGGCTTGGCAGAGCATCGTAGACCGCTTGCACCAGGAAGCGGACCCGATGAAAGTCTCCCTGGAGGATGTTTGACCAGGAGATCTTGCGCTGTAGTGCACTCTCCCACCTTGTCCATGCTCCCTGCTGCCGCATTCCCACCGCCCTGCTCACTCGCACTTCCTCCATACCTGCTCGGACCTCTTCCTGGATCAGATGGTGTCTTCTCCTGCCGCGTGTCTGGCTGATCGGGGTCCTTGGGAAGTATCCCAGCCCTGCTCTGCCTGTTGCCACGGTGCCCACCAGTGTCTTTTGTCTGAGTCGTGACTCTGCAACCTCCACTGCTTTCCTAGCCTCCCACTTCCTCCCTGTCCTCACCTCGATGCCAGCTGAAGACACCTTGCAGTCCCTGGAGTCCCTGTACTGCAGGGCTTCTCTGGTGCGTGCCACCATAAATTCTTCAGTGAGGCCACTGAAGGGGAGCTGCAGTGTGTTGCTTGTCCCATAAAGAGCAGCGCTGGTGAGGCTGCGTGGGAGACCCAGCCACTTCCGAAGAAAGCCACTGATCTTCCTCTCCCAGGACTCTACTGCCGTCATTGAGACCGAGTAGATTTGTAGAGGCCACAGGATTCGTGGCAGGATAGAGTGCTGGTAGATCCAGGCTTTAAATCTACCGGGCAGGCCAGACTTGTCCACCTTGGTGAGCCAGGTTCCAAGCTCAATGCTGGACTTCAGGATGGCAACCGAGTCTTTCATGCTGGAGTCAAAGAGTTTCCCCAAACTCTTGACAGGTTGTTCTGTGATGGTTGGAATGACAGTTCCCGAGATGGAAAAGCGGAACTTGTCAATCACTTTCCCTCTCTTCAGTACCATGGATCTGGATTTTGAGGGCTTGAAACTCATTCTTGCCCAGGTCATGAGTCTCTCAAGCCCTTGTAGGATCCACCTGCATCCTGGAACCGATGTTGTTGTGACAGTCAGGTCATCCATGTAGGCTCTTATGGGTGGCTGTCGTACACCTGACTTGGTCTGGGGCCCTCTGCACTCTATCTCCGCGGACTTGACCAACATGTTCATGGCTAGTGCGAAGAGAATAACGGAGATTGTGCAGCCTGTTATTATTCCCTTCCCAATGCGATGCCAGTCAGATGTTTCTGACCCAGATGTAACTCTCATCCTGAAATTACTGTAATAATCCAGGATGAGGCCCTTGATCTTACTGGGAACATGATGGACGTGTAACGCAAGCTCAACCAGTTTATGTGGTATGGACCCGTAGGCGTTGGCTAGGTCCAACCACAAAACAACTAGGTCGCCTCTGTTCTCGTGGGCCTCTCTGATTAGCTGTGTGACGACTCCGGTGTGCTCCAAACAGCCAGGCACTCCAGAGATCCCTCCCTTCTGCACTGAAGGGTCAATGTAATCGTTCTTCAGGAGAAATTCTGTCAGTCTTCGGGAGACGATGCTGAAGAACACCTTCCCTTCTACGCTCAGCAGTGAGATGTTGCGAAACTGGTGAATGTCTTTTGAGTTCTCCTCTTTAGGGATCCATACCCCCTCAGCACACCTCCACTGGTCAGCGACTTTCCCCCTTCTCCAAACTACCTTCAAGATCTTCCACAGGTGCCGCAGGAGCTCTGGGCAGCGCTTGTAGACCAGGTAAGGAATGCCACTGGGGCCAGGAGTAGATGCTGTGCGGGCCATCTTAACGATCTCTTCAACCTCCTTCAGGCTTGGCTCTTTCGTGTTGAACTCTGTTGTCGGCGGGGCAGGGCTGATGAGAGCTGTATTAGATTCCAACTCTAGCTCTCTTTGAGGGTCGCTCACCGTTTCCTGGAGGAAGCGGTTCACTTGCTCTATGGGACACTGAAGTCGGCCACTGCGCTTATCCCCGAGGAGTTGCTTTGTGAAGCCAAAAGGATTGGCAATAAAGGCTGCTCGCTTCCTGGCTCTTTCTCTTCCCCGTCTCCGATGCCACTCTGCTCTGCGGAGGGTCATCAGTTTCTTCCGCAGGATGTCTTTCAGCTCTGCCAAGGGTTGCTTCTCCTCATCAGTAGCAGTCTTGTATTGCTTCCTGATAGTACGGAGCTCTTGGCGCAGGTGATGTATCCTGGTGGCCCTGCGGTTCATTGTGTAGGAGGTGGGCTTGGGATGTCCACTTTCTACCTGCCCGAATCTTTCAGAGGCATAGCTGAGGATGATGGTAGTCATTGTCTGGAGTCGCCTGTCAGCATCTCCTTTGGCTGTGGTTTGGACGATGCTGGACACGTCCTTATCAAATTGCGACCACTCCTTCCGCTTGTTGGCTGGGGGCCACTTGATCCGCTGCTGCGGAATTACTCTGCTGGGATTGGGAGTCTGGGGCACGTGGAGGGACTGGGCTCTGTGGGTTGCCTCCTGGCCGGGCTCCTCCTGCGTCTCACCAGGTACTGGGCCTGTGCGTTGTACCTCATACTCTCGCTCCAAACATTTCATTCTGGCCTGATGGATTTTTAGGCCGCGGTGGTTTTTGCACAGCTTTCCGCAAATGCATGTCTCTGTTGTCGTTTGTCCGTTTGCCAGGGTCATCAACGTTTGGTCCGTCCGAATGGAGATCTCATCCTCCCCCCCTCTCGGGATCTCCTGGGGGTATATCTTCGTAGGGCTTTCCGTAGCTTTTGTGGGTTCTTTCTCACGAAAGATACAGGTCGGGCTGCTAACCCAAACCTGTCCCGATTGCCGTCTTTCCGTGCTGTCAACTGTCTCTCCAGTAGTCAACCAACCTATTCTTGGTTGTCACCTAGTCTATTCCTAGGAGTCACTGGCTGTGCCAGACATCAGTTGTACAAGAAACACCTCAGGGATGCGCTGGGACGCATCCTCAGTGATGTGTCCTGGGGTCACTGGGTGTTTCGGGTCTCGCAACATCATACACCCTCGCCCAGGCGACCCAGCCGGGGTTGATCAAGCCCCGACTTGCGTCCCAGCAGCAGTCCACGGGTCAGCCCTCTTTATCCACAGCCACCGAGTAATATTTGTAGTCGGTATCTCCAGTTACATTAGCATTATTAGCATGTGTGCTACAGCTGCTCTTACATCTATCATTGTGCTTTAATCAGCCCGGAGTGTCGGCAACGCATGTAATTGTCTGAAACATGTAGAGAATCTCTATAAATTTACCAACAGGTAACACTAAGCACTTTTACACCATCTGTTGTTTCACTGCTGTAAAGTTATATAACTAGCTAGCAGCAGTCACGGCTCTTGTTAGCATTAACTGACGTTACTCCAAATACAAACACAGACCATATTATATAAAATACGTGTTGTTCCTCTGCTGTTTTGTTGTGGACAGTTGGTTCTGCTCCAGGTTTAAGGCACAGTCTTGATGCTAGTTCTGTTGTACTGACCCAGGTTAGAAAAGCAGTCTGTTGTGAAGTGGACACTAACAGGGTCTTTGGTAAGTTTCCTTACAAATAAATCCGATCCACTTCAGTCTTTCATCTTCTGAAGTTTGAAGCTGATGTAGCGACTTGTGTTTTTCCTTTCAACCAGGAACAGAAGTGTTTAGAGTTTATCGACACATTCCTTCTGTGTCTCTGCGATCAATGTAGAATAATGGCGGATCTCCGAGTCCGAGCAGAGGTCACGGGTCAATACGTGGGGTTAGCTGAGCAGGTGGGGTGGGATATTCAAATGAAAGTGCGCCTGTTACGTGTGAGGCGCAGCAAATCAAAACGGAGCGTGAGCTCACAGTGCTCAAAGCCAGAGCTCTGAACAAATGTACAGCCAAACATGAGGGCAGACCTTGAAAGTTGCATAACCTCCTTGAGTTTGAAGGATTATTAACGGGCAAAAATAAAATCTACCATGGTGTAAATAATTGGTCATACAACGTGACCCAATAATCTCAAGTACCACTTAACTGAGACCCATTCATCAGCTTTAGATTACAGGTCCTTGAAGTGAGACAAGAAGAAAAAAAAACAACTTAAATCAAATCAGTAAACCTGCCCATTCCGGAATAAATGGGATCCAAGCTCAATCAGAAATTATAATTACAATGTTCAACGAACAAAGATTGTAAGAGTTTAATGTCAAGTGAATCTGCTGTTTAAGCAGCTTTAAAAAAAAAAAAAAAAAGTACACTTCTATTTTCTTAAAATAATAGACATACAAAATTCTTCTTCAATTTTGACTTTTTATGTCACGATTTTGGCTTTTTATCACATGATTTTGACTTTGCATGTCATAATTTTGACTTTTTATCTCATAATTTAGAGTTTTTATCTCATGATTTAGGGACAATCCCATTTCTATTTTGAACCCCTACCCCTCGCCCCTTCAAACGGAGGGGCGAGAAATGAGAAATTAATACAAATAATGAGTGAGCTCTGACGCTCCAGACCATTCAATTCAATTCAATTCAATTTTATTTATAAAGCCCTAAATCACAACAAAGTCGTCTCAGAGGGCTTTACAAAAACACAATCAGCTACAGAAATACATGAAAAGTCCCAAGCATCCCCTGTCCTTAGACCCTCCTTCTCGGCAAGAAAAAACTTCAAAACCCAGTGGGAAAAAGAAGAAATCTTGAGGAGAACCACATTGAAGGAGAGATCCACTCCCATGGACGGACAGGCTATAGATGAACGTCCATGTATAAATGCAGGAAGGGGGGCTGGTCCAGACAGGCAGGGCCGGTGGTCCAGGGTCACAGGTCGGCACAGGCGAGATACTGCAGATCCTGTCGTCCATGGCTCCCGTGCAGACACTGTCAGGAGAGCCACCACTCCCCCCAGGGGGGGGGGGGGGGGGACACCAGGTGACTAGTCATGAACAGACTTGGTATGAAAGATAGGTTATAAAAATGACAGAAACAGGTGTGAGGGAGAGAAAGAGAAGAAAGAACTCAGTGTCTGTACTTCCCCCAGCATTCTAACTCCTAGGGCAGCCTAGACTGAACTGTGACTCATACATCACATAATTTTTAACTAACCTGACCATAGGCTTTCTCAAACAGGAATGTTTTAAGCCTAATTTTAAATGTAGAGACTGTGTCGGCATCTTTATTATTAAAGGGAAGCTGATTCCATAAGACAGGGGCCTGATAACTAAAGGCTCTAGCTCCTACTAAACCCTAGGAACTTTCAATAAACCTGCATTCTGAGAACGAAGGGTTCTATTGGGTTGGTACAGAACCAGATCATCTTTAAGATAAGAGGGGCCCATACCATTAATGGCTTTATATGCAAGGAGGAGGATTTTAAATTCAATTCTAGACTCCACTGGTAGCCAATGAAGGGTTTGGAGCACAGGGGTGATGTGTTCTCTTCTATTTGATCCTGTTAATAATCTTGCTGCTGCATTTTGAACCAGTTGAAGCTTTTTAGGGAATATTTACGAGTAAGGAGTTACAATAATCTAATCGTGATGTAACAAATGCATGAATTAATTTTTCTGCAGTCGTTTTAGACAGAATATTCCTAATTTTGGTTAATGTTGCGCAGGTGAAAGAAGGCTGTTCTGCAAGTTTGTTTGATATGCATTTTGAATGAAAGATCTGGATCAAATAAAACTCCTAAATTTTTAACTGTGGCACTGGGTGTTACACTTAAACTGTCCAGAGTAACTATCTGGTCAGTTAGGGAGTCTCTCGCATCTTTAGGACCAATTATAACGACTTCAGTTTTTTCAGGGTTCAATAAAAGATAATTGTCACTCATCCAAGTTTTTATGTCTTGTACACATGTACTTAGTTTATCTATTTGTCTGGTCTGATCAGGTTTAATCGATAAATATAGCTGTGTGTCATCCGCATAACAATGAAAATTAATGCCATGATTTCTAATGATGTTACCTAAAGGGAGCATATATAGTGTAAACAAAATAGGCCCAAGGACTGACCCTTGGGGCACGCAATAATTAACTCTGGAGGACTGCGATGATTGTTTGTTGACGTGAACAAATTCGTAGCGATCAGATAAATATGATTTAAACCAGCAGAGGGCTGCTCCTCTAATACCTATCTCAGATTCTAATCTGTGCACTAAGATACTGTGGTCAATGGTGTCAAAGGCTGCACTAAGGTCTAATAACACCAGGACCCATATTAATCCCATGTCAGCGGCTAATAATAAGTCATTAGTAACTTTAACTAACGCTGTTTCAGTGCTATGATGGGCACGAAAGCCAGACTGAAACTGTTCAAATAAACTATTATCCTGCAGGAATTGGCACAGCTGTTTAACTATTACTCGTTCTAAAACCTTTGACAGGAAGGGCAAATTAGATATAGGCCTATAATTGGCTAAAATGTCAGGATCTAGGGTAGGCTTTTTCAGAATTGGTTTAATAACAGCATATTTAAATGACTGTGGCACATATCCAGTAGTTAATGAAGTGTTAATTATATTTAGGACAGTGCTAATAATTAGGGGCAGAATCTCTTTAAAGAGTTTTGTTGTAATTGGATCTAAGAGGCAGGTGGCTGATTTGGAAGACATGATAATAGATATGACATCAGTTTGGTCTACAGTGGTGAAATTATTTAGTGTTACAGAGGGATTTATTAAAGGGCCTAGGTTTGAAATCACTGCTTTTTCTGATCTAATATTTGGGAGAAATGTGTCTATTTTCTCTCTAATAGTTGATATTTTATTGTTAAAGAACTGCAGGAAATCATCAGAACGGAGCGTGGATGGAATAACTGGTTCCACGGAGGTGTGTCTGTTTGTCAGTCTGGCTACAGTACTGAACAGGAATCTAGGATTATTCTTGTTTTCTTCTATTATGGATGAGTAATATCTAGTTTGCAAAGCTTGCTTATACTTTATTAAGCTATTTTTCCAGGCATTGAGATAATCTTCTAAGTTGGATCGCCTCCATTGCCTCTAATTTACGTGTTGTTTGTTTAATGGAGCGAGTGTCAGCGTTGTACCATGGGGAGGTTAATCTAACCTTAGTAGTTTTTAACTTGAGGGGGGCAACTATATCTAACGTAGTTTGTAGTGTGAGCATGGTACTATCGACTAACTCATCACTTATACTGGGACTAAATGTGTCCTTTACATAATCACATGACATAGACACAAATAGTGATTGAATTAACTCTTTGCACTTTGAGACGGCATGGTCACATAGTATCCTTTTCATTTGTGTTTTAATCACTGAGGTAAAAATATCCTCAAACAAAACCTGGAAGGTCATTAAAAAGTGATCTGAGAGTATGGGATTATGGGTAAAAACGACGAGGTCATTAATTTCAACACCAAGTGTTAAGATCAGATCAAGAGTATGTCTGTGAATGTGGGTTGGTTTATTAACATTTTGGATAAAGCCTAATCCGTCTAGTAGGTCACTAAATGCATTACTAAGAGAGTCAGCGTTGTTATCAACATGTATGTTAAAATCACCAACTATTATAATCCTATCCCAGTTCAACACTACACTGGATAGAAAGTCAGAGACTTCTAATAAAAACTGTGAATAAGGACCAGGAGGGCGGTAGACTATGACAAAAAGGACTGGTTTTTGGTTTCTGCAGTTGGGGAAAGTAATGGATGAAACTAGACTTTCAAAGGAGTGGTAAGTGGGATTAGTTTTATGATTAATTTTAGGGCTAAGACCTAAACTGGAGTGGGATATTACTGCAACTCCTCCACCACGGCCACTGGTTCTGGCTGTGTGATAGTTCACATGTGTTGGTGGTGTGGATTCATTTAATGCAACATATTCATCCTGCTGCAGCCAGGTTTCAGTCAGAGCTAAAATATCAATTTTGCAATCACTAATTAGATCGTTTATTAACAAAGATTTGGAAGAAATAGATCTAATATTGATCAGTCCACATTGGATAAAATTGTTAGGTGTTCTTTTAATCTGATTATTACTTAAAACTATTTTTATTAAATTATTTGATCTCACTCCTATAGGTTTTTTAATATTAGGTTTATTTTTAACTATACGGGGTTTATTATTAACTACACAGGGAATAGACGCAGTCTTTCTATTATTTGCTACAAGGTGGGTTTGTGACAGCTCAGAGTAAAGTTGATGCACACAGAAGTGTTTTACTCTATGACTCTGCGCCTGGGCCCACACTCTGGATTGTCATTTTGACAGGCTAAATTTGGAAGCCACATTTTGTGCTAAGAGAGAAGCACCTTCCCAAGTGGGATGTATGCTATCTCTGCGAATGAGCCCAGGCTTTCCCCAGAATGTACGCCAATTATCTATAAAAACAACATCATTTTCTGAGCACCATCTAGACAACCAGCGGTTAAATGATGAGAACCTAGAGTACATCTCATCACTGGCCAAATATGGCAGGGGTCCAGAGAATGCTACGGTGTTACACATCGACTTAGCAAGTTTACACACTGATGCTACGTTCAGTTTAAGAACCTCTGATTGTTTCCGTCGGACATCGTTACCACCAGCGTGGATCACGATGCGGCGGAAGCTAGCCCTGCTCTGCTGTAAAGCAAAGCAAAGCTAAGGTTTCCTTCGATGTCACTGACTCTGGCCCCTGGATAACACCTGACAGACACCGCTGGGTGCTTCACATCTCTAAGAACAGAACTGCCAATGAGGAGAGTGTCTGGTTTGGCCAGTGTTCTGCCATGGGGTCTGCTACAGACGTGAAGCTCCTGGTGCGCTACATTTGTGCGTCTAGCACCACGCTTCCCCCGTACTGTCACAAAGCAGTCTCTCGACTCTCCCGGCTGCATGGGGGTCGCTGAGGGGCTAGCCACGCTTCTATTGCTGTTAACGCGGCCTGCGGTCCCTGCAGCTACCTCGCTATAGCTAGGCCTAGCATTAGCCTCCAAGCTGCAGAGCCGTGCTTCTAACTCAGAAACCCTGGCCTCCAACCCTGACACTAAACTACACTTCCAACAGCTACTTCTATCCTCAGTAAAGGAGGCAGGGGACTCACTGTACATACAACACACTGAGCAGAAAATACGAGAAGAAGAACTAGCCATGCTAAGGGAAGCTAGGCTAGCGAAGTTAAAGAGGAAAACAATACACTCACCAGATGCGACGCCGTGGCGTCTCAGCTGCTGCAACTCTCACGATGCGTTCAGGGACAGCTCTGTTGTTCGACAAAAGACAAAAAGCACCTCTCTGGTAGCCTCTGTGTGTGTTTAAAGTGCTTTTAACTGTGCAGTTGTGATCATAGCCTGGCTAATCCAGTTGTAAACAATCGGCTAACGTGTAGCTTTTTGCTACTCTCCTCCTTCCGTGAACGTGTAGTTGATACGTTTTTCAGATGTTGTTAATATGAAGTTAGTGTGAATAATGCTCACTAACTTTTTCCTTTTACTTTTTTTATTAGTGCAAATAATATACAACAAAAATGAACATATAACAGAAGGCATCAATAAAAAAACAAACAATAAAATATACATTTTGTCGAACAATTTTCCGAACAAAGCTAGAAAGCGCTCTGTTTTCTCCTGTGTCTCCTGGTGGAGCTTCTACTCAGGCTCTCCTGAACCATAATTGCATTGGACTTCCTCCTCTTTGCCGGTGGGAATGAGGATGGGGAAAGGGATGGTGCAGTGGTCCATGGCTCAGCAGAAGTACTGGACTCAACAGTGTTCTGAGAGATATGACAAGGTGTTTCAGAATTAGGTACTAATGGCTCTGTGTACAATACATGTTAGTAACATAACTTTTTTTTTTTTTTTTTACAAATCATACTAAATATTAGCATTCTTAAAGACCAATACATAAGATGAACAAATAACATATGGCTGTATGCTTACCATAGCAGTAGAGATGTGTTCCTGTGTTCCTCCTCTGCACCTGCATCCACCAAAAGCGGAGGATCCACTGATGGCCTGGTGGCCAACACCTCATGCATTTCCTCCCCAGCATCTGTTCCTCACCCAGAGCTTTTATGAGCATCCATATAATCTGTTATATGTTGCATGTTATATGTTACATGTTGGAAAACAGCTGATTTGCACAGCAAAAATGCAAAAATACAGAGGGCTATTTTATCATAAATGACAACAAATTACTTAAGAAACGTTAAATATGGGACAGGGATCATTTGGATCTACCACAAAAGTAGCACTGTGACTTTATGGGTTAAGTTGTAACAAAGAAATAAAATAACCCTCCGGTGTCAATTCAATCACATTTAAGTTCAGTTTACTTTTATGGTTTACCATTTGCTTTGACCTCTCTGGAATCACTGGTTTGTATTGAGTGACCAGACTGGAGGCAGGGGTCTGAGCAGCTGTCTGAGCCACAGAGCAGAAAAAACCTCCCTGATTGACCCGAGTGGACTTCACACTAATAATGAGACAAACCACTATGAGGAACATTAAACTTAAATACTCACTGCCACTGTTTGGTCAATGCTTTTCATTTCAGAAACCGTGCCTCGTTGTCGGCGCGAAAATCTGATCAGCTGTTTGTTTGAGCTGGAGTCTGTGAAACACACGGTCATACTTGTGATAACAGTAAGAGGAATAACACACACAAAATAGCGTCTCTGTGGTTACAACAAAACAACTACATAGCTTGTAAATACTTGGGTTTCAGCTTTAAAAAACTGTATGGCTTTACTTTCACAATAATGCCTTCAGCCTTCAACTCATTGTTAAACTCGCGATTTTCCATGTACGTTTTATGGAGAAAAATACCCCTACACATTCCAACAATGTCAACCTTTATACAACACCTCAGTTATTACACCTTAACAACAGTTATAAAGTGTTATTACGGGAAAAAATACTCACATTTATGTGCTTCCTTCGGAGATGCCGCCGCCATTTTTAAAATGATTCGCGTTGTGTTCTGGGAAATATCTCCTTCCCCTCCAAACGAAGTGCGCTCCTCCTAACCCCTACGTTTGAAGGGGTGAAAAGCCATAGCCCTTACCCCTACCCCTCTGCGTTAAGAGAATTGGGACTATGGCAAGCCAAAGTGTTCACATAGCCACGTGTTGTCTTGATTATATCACGTGTTACAGAACGCGGTCTAGCACACGTTCGAGCACGTGCACTGGCGCTCTATCACGCGTTCTGGTACGCGTTCTGGTACGCGCACTATGGCAAGCCGAATATGTCACATTTATGCCAGTGCTTAACGCGTTAAAACTGTAATTTTACCCGTAAAAAACGGGCGATTTTCCAAGAAAACGCACGTAAAAGATGGGCGTTTTTTACACCAAGAGAACGCGCGTAAAAAACTGCCGTTTTTCACAAGAGAACGTGTGTAAAAAACAGGCGTTTTTCCAAGAGAACGCACGTAAAACACGGTGTTTTCTCAATATGATAATAATGTCCATCCTTCTTTTCTTCAGCCAATGCACTTGAAGTGTTTACACCCAATCACTGATCAACACAGTCAGTCCAGAGCAGTTCAGCACAGATCAGTTTTGAAGCAAAGTCCGCCGAGATTATAGCAATGTTGTCATACTGTCACAAAGCCTGTTTCTTACTTTTAGGAATATAGCCTATAAATGCAGTTCACTGTTGTTTTTAATTGTTTCATGTTATGAAATGGTGGTGCACCATGTCTTTGTGGATGGAAAGACTAACTTTCTTTAAAATTATGTGCAGCCTGACGATTGCTGTTTTGATCGGTAGATGGCGCCACACAATGTGGATGAGGCTCCAGAAAGAGAGTGAACTTTTTTTATATTTATTTATTTTTTAATATTCATGTTTTTTTTTTGTTTTTTTTACAACATTTTCCAAAAAAATTAACAGGTTGAAAGCTATTTTTTCCCCAATGGACTGACAATGGTGCAACAAACTATATGAAGTAGGTTAACACAAGTATACAACAGTAAAAAGGCAAACAAAATAGATAAATTAAAAAAAAAAACACACATAAATAATAAAAAAGTAGAGGTAAAAAACAGTAAAAAATTAATGAGGCTTGTAGCTGTTTTGCTTTTGATGTGTTTTTTTTTAAAATATTATTCAAATTCTTTTAAATAGGCAGGGAATACAGGTTTGATCTTCATAAATTTACATTTGTGAATGAATTGTTTAATTAGTAAAATTGCGTGTTGTAAAAATTTTCTCTTTTTGAATCTTTGAATGACAAACCAAATTTGATATCAGTGAAATATACATGTGGCGTCTCACTGTCAAATTTGACAGTGAGAGAGTGAACTGGCCAATGAATGGAAGGGGAAGTCATCCAGTTGGTTTAGTTCAGGTCCAAAAGAAGCAGTTTCTTATAGAAAGTGTAAATCAATCGTAAGTTGTAAATATGACATAAAAATGCATAATTTTCTGATTTAAATTCAAAATGGTGAGATTAAAAATTCTAAATTGTAAGATTAAAAAGTCAAAATTATGAGATAAGTGAAAATAGTCAAACTGTCAAAATTGTGAGATAAAACTATTTATGAAGTCACAGCTCTCTCTGAAGTGACTGATTTTTCATACTGTCACATCTGTTTAGTTTGTAAAAGTAATGAGTCTATTCTGAGAACATGAGGAGTATAAACTACAGATATTTAAAGGTAGGGAATAAAAGTTAAAAGTTGCAGGAAAAATTAATACTTTTTGCCATAGAATCAAACTGGAGTAGTGGGGGTGTCTGGAAATCAAACTTTCCTAAATGAAGAAGAGTCCTCTCAAGATTCAGAAGACTCCTGATGAATCCTCTCAAGACAAAAGTTCCAAGTCCAGCAGGCTGAGTAAAAAAGTATTGTATTGGGATGAGAATCCCCCAACTCATGGTAGAATACGCAGCCATAACATTCCCTTCTCCAGGATCAAGAGTTGTTTCACCAAAAGATGCTTATGTTACCATAGATGAGCAGCTTGTGCCATACTGAGGCAGGTGCAAGGAATAAACATCTTCTGGATGTGTGACACAAAGGCACTTATGCAATTGGTGGAACTGTCTATACAGGAAGACAGCCAGGAGAGGAAGTTGCCCAACAACTGCGCAGTGGAATCAGACAGACAGGTAAATATACAGTACAATAGAAAAAGTATATAATAATACTAATCATAATAAAAAATAAATGGAATAGTCAGTAATATATAAATTTAAGCACAATGCCTACATATATTTTCTCTAATCTTTCATGTGTATTTTATATTTTTTATTTATTTATAAGCAGAATAGAACAATTTTTTTGTTAGTATTTAGCAAATTATGCTTTTATAACATTCTTTGTTCCTGGGTCACAACATCACAATGGACAACTTCTTCACCAGTGTCCCCCTGGCTAAGAAGCTCCTTGAGAAGTACCTGACCATTGTTGGCACTGTTCACTAGAACAAGCCAGATATAAGACTAAGATTAAGGAATCTAAATCATGGAAGATTCATAGCTCAGAACATGGAGGGTACACCCAAACTCCAAAAGCATATTATCGAGGCAATGGGAAGATGTGAGTTAAAAAAACAAAATGCAGTCACCACCCAGCCACAAGACAGCACCAAACAGGAAAATGTGCACAATGTGCCCCCTTTCCAACGACAAAAAAGCCAGGAGCTGGTGTTCCTGTACACCAGGCCTGTGTGCAAGGAGCACTAACATCAAATTATAATTTGTGAGGCATGTACAAGTTGAGGTGGCAATTTGTGTTTTAGTGATATGTCACATTCCACCAGTTTAGTGGTTTTAAACTACTGATACAGTTTAGCGCAATAGCCAAGTTATGTTATCAGAAGTATGGGTGAAAAAAATCAAAAATAAACATGTTGCAAGTATTAAATACATACATGTTTGTCCAGACTTATTGCTAAAATAATGAATTTAAACAAATTATTCTTGTAGTAGTAAAAAAAAATTATTTAAATCACACTTGGATGAATGGGTCATTGTTGACCTATGTGTGTAAATTTGATGTAGCAATATAAAAATAATTTTTGGTCATAAAGTATTAAAAGAAAAATTTAAATAAGGATCTGTGCTAATCAGAAACAAGACATTTAAAGAATACTTGGAATTTTCAATCATAAACTAAATTTATTTCAATAGATAGAACAGAGAAAACCTCAGTCAGCATGAAATAACCTGGAAAATGAATGCGGGTCATTTTTGACCCATGTTGTGCATGAAGAGGGGTGTGGATATGTTGCATATCAAAGGGTTAGGGTAATCTCACCATTTTGAATTTAAATCTGAAAATTATGCATTGTTCTCATATTTACAACTTTAAAAAAAAATCTCACTTATCTCAACTGACTTTTCTGTCCCCATTTTTCCTACATTTCCTGCCCATATCCACAAAACTGAGTAACTGACTTGATCAAATTATCTACAGTGTCACTTTTAAATGCTTTTTAAACTTTTCTGATTTTATTTTCTGACATATTATTGTGTTCATGGCCCCCCAAAAAGCAGTTTTACTTTTGTAATTACAGTTGAAGTTGTACTCTTTTCTTTTTATTTAAGTAGCAGGGTTGAATCAGTACTTCTACTTTTACCAAAGTATTTTTTCACACAAGTAGCTGTACTTCGGTCATTCACGTCTATCTTGGTCTGGCATATATACAATAAACCCATCTGTCTTATTCACAATGTTATGATTTATTAACACTTTCTATAAGAAACTGCTTCTTTTGGACCTGAACTAAACCAACTGGATGACTTCCCCTTTCATTCATTGGCCAGTTCACTCTCTTATGTCAAATTTGACAGTAAGACGCCACGTGTGCATTTCACTGATATCAAATTTGGTTTGTCATTCAAAGATTCAAAAGAGAACATTTTTACAACAAACATATTTTACTAATTAAGCAATTCATTCACAAATGTAAATTTATGAATGTTATGTTATGAATATTCCCTGCCTATTTAAATTAATTTGAATTATATATATAAAAAAAAAACACATCAAAAGCAAAACAGCTAAAAGCCTCATTAATTTTTTACAGTCAGTGACTTAGACCTTTACTTTTTTATTACTTATGTGTGTGTTTTTTATTTATTTATCTATTTTGTTTGCCTTTTTACTGTTGTATACTTGTGTTAACCTACTTCATACAGTTTGTTACACCATTTTCAGTCCTGTGGGGGGAAAAATAGCTTTCAACGTGTTAATTTTGTTTTAAAACCCACATGAATATTAATAAATATTAAAAAAAGTTCACTCTCTTACTGGAGCCTCATCCATATTGTGTGGCGCCATCTACTGATCAAAACGGCAATCGTCAGGCTGCACATAATTTTAAAGAAAGTTAGTTTTTCCATCCACAAAGACATGGTGCACCACCATTTCATAACATGAAACAATTAAAAACAACAGTGAACTGCATTTATAGGCTATATTCCTAAAAGTAAGAAACAGGCTTTGTGACAGTATGACAACATTGCTATAATATCGGCGGACTTTGCTTCAAAACTGATCTGTGCTGAACTGCTCTGGACTGACTGTGTTGATCAGCGATTGGGTGTAAACACTTCAAATGCATTGGCTGAAGAAAAGAAGGATGGACATTATTATCATATTAAGAAAACGCCAGTCTTTTACGTGCATTCTCTTGGAAAAACACCCCTTTTTATGCTCATTCTTTTGTGAAAAACACTGTCTTTTACACACGTTTTCTTGGAACAACGCCCGTTTTTTACGGGTAAAATGACAGTTTTAACGCATTAAGCACTAGCGTAAATGTGACATATTCGGCTTGCCATAGCGCACAGGAGTGTGCGTAATGGCACGTGTTATGAAACGCTAATGATCTCCTCCCACTGATTTTCTCCGCCAATTAATTTGTAGTGCTTCCAGCCAATCACTGGCCGACACGAGTCCAGAATAGCTGAGCACTGATCTTACCTGTCACAAACGAAGTGCATTCACTCAATGTTTAATTTTTGCTAAATATTTGGACTTATCCTTCATCTATCTACTTTATTTAACTTGTTCAACTTTAGTGTGTCTTTTCCTGATAGCACGCTAGAACGCGTTCTGTAACACGTGATATAATAAAGACAACGCGTGGCTATGTGAACACTTTGGCTTGCCATATTGGGACAGCCCTTCCCCTCCACGTGAACGTGCAATATGGAGGGGTAAGGGTAAGGCGTAGGGCAAAAACAGCTGGAAACAAAACAATCTGGAAGAAATAGAACCAACACACAATGTATTCAGTAACAATGGAGAATACAATAATATTATTGAAATAACCATGGAATGACTCCTTTAAGAAAAAACTTTTCCAGTGTTAAAGCTACTTCAAACTACATGTTCTTAAATAAATATACTCCAAAGAGTGTTGATTTTAGTGCGGTATGGTGGTGCAGTGGTTAGTACCCGTGCCTCACAGACAGAAGGACCTTGGTTTGATTCCCACACCAGACCTTTCTGTGTTTACATGTTCTTCTCGTGTCTGTGTGGGTTTTCTCCAGGTACTCTAGTTTCCTCCCATTATCCAAACACATGGTTAATATAAATTGCCCATAGGTGTGTATATGTTCAGCCCTGAGAGGGTGTACCTCACCTTCACCCATTGTATCGGGATTAGGCCCCAAGTGACCCCTGTGACCCTACACTGTAGATTTTGCAGTGATAATTTGGAGACAATGGGACCAAATACACTCTAGAAGAAGTTAAATAAACTCTCTAAGTGTTGATTTAACACTGCAAAATTTACTGTGTAGTGAGGATAAAGTGAGTTCAGACGATGAGTGTTGACTTTTAACTATTTGAAAACACAACATAACTTTATTCTTGCACAAAAATTCTGTGTGAATGAAAAAAGAAAAGAGAGTTTATAGAGAAAAACATATAGCAGTTTTTCAACAGTCTGAGCACAGAGGTTGGTGACCGGGGCTTTTCAGAGTCATTATCTTTTAACACTGAAAGGTATCCTACTCTTACTGGTGTTGAATTAACTCAGTTTAATTTAACACTGAATATATGACAGTGTATTTTCCCCAACACTGGATCTTATCTTATAACTATAATAACTCTGAAAGACTTAACATATTTTGTTGGTGCATTTTTTACACCGGAAGATTTACTGTGTAAAATAATTTAAATAGTCAATAAAAATAATCAAATAAACAGGAAAGGAAAGATTCCAGAAAAAACTTCATGATACAGACATGACTGGGATGTATAAGTGCCTTCTGTTTCCTCCTAATGAACTCTAGTTCCTGTTCCAAAGAGAACATCATTCTCTATAGTTTCACAAAATGGCGTTCTGTACATGTCAGTACTGTTACATCTTAATTGCACTCTTCTCTCACACAGTAATTGTCATAGACATGAAAGCATCAGGTGGTTGTCCTCAGATAAAAAGAAAAGAGGGAATAAGGAGAATGAAAAGGAGCATCAAAGGAGATCTCAACCTATTCATGTTCTTCATAGACATGTCTTTCCTCGATGGGCTCTGAGTTATATAAAACTTTACATGACCTCAATATGATTAGAGGAAATGATGTTTCATTTGCAGCCTATTGATGTGTAATTATACAGTACACTGTCAAACTGTACTGAGTGGACATTTTACAATTTACAACACTTTGTTGACGTGAAATTAAAATATTATCAGGCCCGTAACCAGCATTGTGGAGGGCGGGTCTTTTTCCCCAAAAAGTGGACTTCATCTGGCCTCTTACTCCAATGCCCCCTAAATATGTTGGCCTCCTTTGCACTGTTATTATAGGCTAATATCCAGGTGTTGGGGTTTTTAGAAACAGTTTTGCTCTTTCAAACACCACTAAATGGTGTTCTTTTGTTTGGTGGCTTCCAATTATCTTTAATTTTTATGCTTTTTATTGAAGGGCGCATTTATCAATGACTTTGACCACTGTGCTCGGTTTCTCTGTGGCATTGAGAAACCGAGCACAGTGGTGGTGTGGTGTGCATCTTGGCGGCCGCTGACTTAAACTTTAGACACATGATATAAAAAGTGAGGATGTGTGGACAGTCTGTTTTTAGAGCTGTTGGTCCAGACAAAATCCAGACATATGGTCACCCTAGTAATGTTGCGCAGTTAAAGAAAAGAAAACTCAGATTCATGATTTATTGTCCCTGAGGGGAAATTAGTTTTCACAGTTCATTTCCATAACAACAAACAGAGGAGGAGGAGTCGCAGCAAGAACTGTGCCACATCACAAATTCCATGAGAGAGACAATTTGAAAAGGAAGCAGTGCACAATTAGCATTAGGGTCACATTTAGCACTAAAAAGATGACGTTACTCAAGGTTAATGAGCTGGGATTTTTTTGTTGGGACACAATATGAAAACATATGGGCGGCTGTGGCTCAGTTGGTAGAGTGGGTCGCCCAAAGACCGAGAGGTTGGCGGTTCGCGTCCCAGCTCTGGCTGTCCACATGTCGAAGTGTCCTTGGGCAAGACACTGAACCCTGACTTAGGCCCCAGTAGGACTGACCTTAGACCATAGAAACCTACTGGTGTATGAGTGTGTGTGTGAATGGGTGAATGCGAGGCTAATGTAAAGCGCTTTGAGCACCTATAAGCGCTATATAAATGCAGTCCATTTATATAAATGCAGTCCATTTACATGTGGCATAAAGAAAGATAAAATTTGAAAACAGAGCACAGACTGAGTGTAGGATAATTCAAGTACAGATGAGGGTTAAGGCACAAAGAAGCCCAAAACAGAGACCTCTCATTCTGCTCTAAGAGAAAAATTAACCCCTTGTATGCTACAACCTTAAAATAGATTTCACCCCACACATCGCTCGACTCTGCTGTTGTTGTTTCCTCAGTGCATCCACCTCTGCCCTCAGTCCAGATAAAACTCTCAGAGCTTCAGCCAGTTTTCTGGTGATGAAATCTAATGTCATCTGTGAATTTGTGGATCGATTCAACAGGTCAGTTCCCCAACTTGCAGACTGAGCCACGGAACTAATCTGTCCCACACAGTTCACAAGATTGTCCTGGGACTGGGTCATTGACAGATTTAGTCTGGTCATAGTGTCGGTGAGTTCCGTGAGGCACACCCGAACTTCATCACACAGCATGAGTGGCCCTTTTGGTGCTATGAAATTCCCAACTTTGCAATGGATCAACATTCCTCCCAAGCCAAAGGCTTGGAAATTTACCACCATGACTCCAAATATGTACACATCTGCTATGTCCTCGATGGACAGAGAGGTCAAGCATACACCCTACCATTGTCGCCACAAATCTCAGCTGCACCCAGACAGACTTGTACCTCAAGGACAGTCGGGTTCTCCTGGATCACCCTTTCTTGGTAGGCCCTGATGGTTTCCCTGCTGAATTTCTTAAAAAGTTTTGGTCAATGTTAGCACCCCTTTTCTTCAGGACAGTGACAGAGATCAAAAATAATGGTTGTCCGCACATGAATACAGCTGCAATTAAATTATTATTGAAACCAGACAAAGATCCTACGCTTCCCTCTAGCTATTGACCTCTGTCACTAATCAACACAGACATCAAAATTATCTCAAAAGCTCTCACCTCTAGGCTGGAGAAAATCATCCCGTCAATAATCCACAGCAATGAAACAGAATTTATAAAAGGACGACACTCCACCAACAATATCAGAAGACTTCTAAATCTCATCTCTTTGATGCAACGCCACAACAAAAAAGCTATTGTTATGTCACTGGACGCAGAAAAAGCCTTTGACAAAGTTAATTGGTCCTTTCTCTTTGCTGTGCTCCACAAATTTGGCATCGGAGAATTGTTTATCCAGTGGGTATCAACTCTGTACAACTCACCCAAGGCTACAGTCACCACTAATGGGATCACTTCACAAAGCTTCAGTCTGCAAAGGGGGATGAGACTAGGATGTCCGCTCTCTCCCTTACTTTTTGCGATCTTTATCAAACCATTAGCAACAGCTGTACGTCAGAACACAGATATCAAAGTTATCTGCACTCTAGAGTCGGAACATAAAATGAACCTATACGCAGATGACATTTTACTTTATCTACAAGAACCTAAAACTTCAGTAAAGGAAGTATTTAACCTCATCACAACCTTCTCGCGTCTTTCAGACTATTCCATCAACTGGTCAAAATCAATTATATTACCTTTAACAGAAAACTCGTGGAATCCCGCAGTTCAAAACTCGCATTATTCTTTTCCAACTGGCAATATCAGATATATAGATATACTTGATAATTCTTTTTATCTTTTTTGCACAGTGTGGGGAGTCAATCCCAATTTCGTTGTGCTCAAGTACCATGTACGAAGGCTCAATGACAATAAAGTTGAATTGAATTGAATATCTGGGCATAAATATTTCCTCCAAACTCTCAGAATTAGTTCATCTGAACTTCACTCCACTTTTGGACAAAATCTGTGATGATCTGAGGCGTTGATGATCTCAGACCTCCCCATCTCCCTTCTGGGACGAATAGCTACAGTCAAAATGAAAATATTCCTGAAAATCAACTATCCCTTCTCCATGATTCCATTTAAACCTACATCATAGTGGTTCCAATCGTTAGACTCTGCTATTGGTAAATTCTACTCAAAGAATAAAAAGGCTAAGATCAGTTTGACTTCCTTCCAGAAGAATAAATCTGAAGGGGGACTGGAGGCCCCCAACTTCATATATTATTATTTATCCAACCAAATACAATATCGCACCAAATGGATACATCCACATGAAGAATTTAACTCCTGGCTGGAACTAGAACAGTTAGATTGTAACCAGATCAAAATCTCTGACCTTCCCTTTATCACTTCTGCCCTTAAACATCATTCCTGCTTCAAGAACCCTATGATCGCTTCCACCTTGTCTGCTTGGTGGAAAACACTGGAAATCACAGGCTCCCAATTAAAACCCAGTTTACTCTCCCCAATCTGGCACAACCCTGATTTAGCAAAAAATAAAATAGATCTTTATTTCAGCACATGAGCAGAGACAGGAGTCACTCACCTCCATCACCTTCTGGATGACAACACATTTAGGACATATATAAACTTATTCCAAACATTTGAAATAAGAAATGGAAATTTTCTTCAGTACCTACAGGTAAAGAAGACGATTACAAATAGAATTCCATCGCTTCAGACTACTTTACAGCCAACGGACCTACAGCCACCTGAATTTGTCAAATAGACTGTGAAACTGTCTCCAAGAAATAAAAAGAATCTCTGAAAAAATTTATAGTTTACTCTCAAAGACACACTCTATACACCTTCCAACCCAAAAATGGGAAAAATCTTTTGACTCAGATTTTTGGACCCAGATCTGTGAAAATACATTTAAAATGACTAAAAACACCAACTTACAATTGATTCAATTTAAGGTGCTTCACAAAATGCATATAATGCAATATAAACTGTATAAAATGGTGGTGTGTGGTGGCTCTGTCCTGGTGAGTTGTTGGGGCGCATTGCGGGGGGGGGCTCTGGGTGTACTGCGCTCGCCTGGGGCCAGTGCGGGAGGTGTGCAGGGTGCCTCCCTGTTGGTGTCACTGGGCCCCACCACACTGTCCATTTTTACCCTCTGGGCTTGCGTCGGGTCCTGGCTCTGTTGTCCTCTGACCGGCTCCCGGTGGCGGCCTGCCTTGTGATGGGCTGGTTGCCGCCCCTTCGGTGGGCCGCTCGGCCCCTTTGTCTGGTTTGCTGGCTGTGTGGGGTTGTTGGCCCCCTCGGGGGAGGGGGTTGGGTTGGGGGAGTCGTGTGGTGGGGTGGGGGCTGGGTTGGGCCAGGTTGGGGTTAGGATGTGCTGGGGGGGTCTGTAGCAGCTCCCTCTTGTTCTCCGGGTTTGCGTCGTTCATGGTGGCCCTGGTGGCTCTCTGGGAGTGACGCCCTGTGGCTCCTATGGCCCGGGATGAGGGGTGGCTCGGCCCTGCCTTGCCGTGATTGCTGTTCTGGGCTTCGGGGTCCTTCACACTTTCATGTTTGATCGGATCTCGCTAGCTACTGCCGAGTCCCATTTCAGTGAATGATGGGACCCGACAGAATGCGCTGAGAATCTCTCCAGAATCTCCTCATTCTCTTTTTTCCCTCATTCTTTTTTTGCACTAGTGTCCTCTTCTGGCCTATTCTATTCTATTGCATTCTATTTTATACTATCAAATCATCCACAATTATGGTGCTCACTACTGTTTTGTTTAATTATTTATTTATTGAATCTCTTTTTCTTTGGTGCTGGTTTGGTTTTCTTCTCTTTTTTCGATTTATTTATTTATTTTTATTGATGGACATTTAGCAGTTGGGAATAACACACCACCTTACAATCTTTAATTGCAATAGTACCGCCTGTTAATTTCTATCCCTGTGCGTCCTGTCGTCTAATCTTTCTTTCCCCCACACATCACTGAGGTGTAGCACTGCCCTCCTTGGCTTATAATAGAGAGTTCTAATAAATGATGTCTGCTCAGCTTTCAGGGAGGACCAGTGATGGTCACACACATACACTAAATCTTAAAATATTTGGCTGCAAGACTAAAATATGCATTGATCTCAAACAATGTTGACTGTGGTGTTAAACAATGAGAACAAATGCAGACAAAAAAAAAGATAGGTAGGTAGACAGAATCAATTGAATTAAATGTCCAATTTATAACATCCATGGTTTAGCCAAAGAGAGGTCAACGCGGGCAGGGAGAACTCACAAGGCCGGCCCACAAGAGAAGATAAGAGCTGAGGAGGCCAAGCAGCACATGCAAGATGGGTGCTGCAAGGTCAATCAGAGGGGAGCAGTAGGAAAATGTGACTGCTTTGTTTGCTAGTCAGAGTGGAAAAAACAAACCAAACACACTCTTTGCTAATGTTAGCCTTTGTTTTGTTCGGATTAAAATGTTGATGCTTGTGTCTTGTCAGTGGACATTGTTAAGTTGCAGTGAACTTTCATACCAGTTGCTCATTGCTGTGTTGTTCCTCTGCTGAAAGTGTGGAGATGTCATCACAACCCGTCGATTCAACTTCGACTTTATTGACAGATAACTCAACTTGAAAAAAACTGAAGTCGTTAATGTCCTAGTGTGTAATTTTTGTCTCCTTTTGTCCATGTTGGAGGCAGATTTTAGTATGAAAATAATATATGTGTCATATATCACTTTCTATGATCCTGTTTTCCTCCTCTTGCCCTTTGACCCAGTTTCACTTATTCTTCCCTTCTGACCCACTTCCAGTCATTTGCATCATTGCCGTCACCTGTGAGCACTGCTGCGGCTCATTAGGTGAGGTGTATTTATTCACTGGTCTGTTCTGTGTTCTCATTTTTTGTTCCCATGCAAGACTATCCAGTGTTCACTCCTGTCGTCCCACATGTTCTAACCCATACTGTTCCAGACCCGTATCTGTTTGATTGTTTCCTGATCCCTGCCTGTTGTTTCAACTCATCATTCTTTTTTTTTTTACCATGTAACATGCAGATTTTTGTGCTCCTTACGAAACTTGTTCCAGAAATTTTTTCGTACCATGAATTTTTTGTAAGTCGCATTCTACATGTAAAAGCCCAGATTTGTGCCAATGCTCCTATTTTAGACCATATGTATATATTTTTTATCCCTACCCAAATACCAGCCTATTTCAAATCCAAATTGCTTTTATACCTCAATGGAACAGAGCACATGCAAAAGTGAGCGTGACATTGACATAAGAGTGAAAAGTGAATATTATCCTCTGTATTTTTCACTGTGAATCTTGTATTTTCTTTTATTATTACCTATATTTAATTTAGGTGTTTATTAAAACTCAAACTAAATCCAGAAGTTATTATATCACAACTGAAGAACAAAATTACTTTTTCAGTAACAATAACTGAACAAGCACTGTCCAACTCCAAGAACTGTCCAGAGAATCCAACTCCACGAGTTTTACTGGTGACTAGTGAAGTGTTTCCACAGCAACTACAGAGTAAGAACATCTAAATTAGCCGTATCTGATAACTATGAAAAGATGACTAACTTCATTTTCCAGCAATTACTGACATGTATTGGTTGAATTAGTAGATCAACAGATATTTAACTTGTTATATCAGTTAATGGTTTGTTAATGATTAAATTCTGCATAACCATAAAAGTTTTGTGGATGACTATAATCTTATTATTCCTTTTGTTAGGTGCCTATTTAACTCATAATACAGCAGTAATGAAAAAGCACCATATATCCGAACCTCACCACCCTGTAGTTTTCAGTTTACTGTGGATGAAACTTTCATTGCACGTTGTGGATTGGTTGTCAAAATCAAATCCCAACTGCCAGTTTTGCAGAAACAATATCAGGTTGCTGTGACACATACTATTTGCTCATGAGCTGTTATTAGACAATGACATATTCCACTTTAACAGAAAACATGACGTTTCCACTCAGACTGAATGGAATTTACATCTTTGTATATTGAATATGTCATAGAGTCTGAATGCATTTATGTCTGTTTAAGTCAAGTTTATTTATATAACACATTTCAGCAACTAGGCAATTCAAGGTGCTTCACAAAGGATATTAAAATACAATGACAGAGGAAAACGCCCCACATTTAATAACATTATAAAAGAAACCTGTAAAAGGCTCAGCTGCCAACTCTCCCATTTTTCCCAGGACTCTCTCGTATTTCAGACCCATCTCCCTCCCCGTCGTGTTTTGTAATTTTTAATCCCCCATAATTTATTAGGTCTGAACGTCAAAAACAGACATATATGAAGACATATAATTTGGCTGATGTTCTCCAGTTGACACAGATCATGTACGGAACATATACAAGGTGTGATTTGTCAAAAAAACAGAGGGGGGGTTCCCACAGAAAAAAAGCTGGTATTACCAATGGTACTGTATGTGGTGGCCATGCGAATTGTTTTCTAATCAGGAAGTGTAAAACATAACGGGTCGTCTCCTGTCTCAGAGTTGGAGAATGGGGAAATGAGGAATAAACACATTTCTGATTTCAAACAGGGTCCTTTTCTGCAGTTCATTTGCTCATGGATGGGAGTTGGGGAAATAAAAACAGGGGCAGTTTATCATCACTGATTTTTCTGCACCATGGCCACCCGGGCCCCTCAGGACTAGGATCCCACCTCAGCCAGCGCACGCCAACCCTCACCTTCATTGTGCTCTATTGCTGGACTAGCAGATATTTAATGTGTGCATGCCCTCACATTTTGTGGATTATTTTCCTTGTTCATGTCTGTCGTGTTTATTTCCTGTTTTATTTTGGTAACCCTCCTCATGTGTCATGTCTGCCATCTTTACTTCCTCTCATGTCATTCATGGAATCATTCCCACCTGTGTCTTGTTAATCCACCGATGTCTCCCCACCCCTCGTGTGAGTATTTAAGCCAGTTTGTCTTTGTCTGACCTAGTGTTGTCATTGATTTACCTGCATTCATAGTCTTGTCAAGCATTGTGTTGCCGACCTGTTTTTGCCTCTGACCCATGATCCTGATCGCCTGTTACCCATTGGCCCCATGCTTAAGCCTGACTCTGTTTTTGCCTGAACCCTAACGGAACCTTTGCCTGGAAACGGACTGCTCTCTCGGACCTGCACCTACGTTGAAATTACAGTACTTCCTTTGCCTTTCCCTTAATGTACTTCTGCTGATTCTGATCTCCCGTGTCCTGACCATAGTCCGTCAGTCCACCTGGTTATCGACCCCTGGCCCGTTTACGACTGAGTTTGGACTTCCCCGACCCTGTACTGTTTATCTGCAAGATAATAAATTGTACTCTTTTAACCTCATCTATCGTCTGCACTCTGCTTCTTGGGTCCGCTTCCTGGTTGGCGCGTGACAAATGCATCTTATCTTGTGTTCCTCTTTCAGGAATTTTCCATTCACACCATCAGACTCAGACCACAGGACCCTAAGGGTGATGTCCAAAACAAGAGGGGAGGTGAACCCCCCCATCCCAGCAAATCGCACCCAGAATGTACACAATAATTTGACAACTCATAGATGCATAGTTGATCTGTGCGCAGGTTGAGAAATTTTTCCCAGACAGTATCGCACATCCACCCACCCACACACAGACCAACGATGTCAGTTTAGTTTTCATGTCAGAAAGCACAAAACATTAATATGTTTGAAGATTCTCAGTCAAATTAAATCTGACCAGGGGATATATCTCTCACTGTGTGTGTGTGTGTGAGATTAAATTAAGAATAAATTCATAAAGTTAATGTGAATTTAACAATACATACCATCCACTGCAAAATAAAATTATATTTCTGGATGAAAACAGCCTGTATTATGAAAAAATGTAATCATCATAATTAAAATCATATACTTATGGTTACTTACACACTTGATAAGTCTTTGAGTCTTTCCATTGTCTTTTCATTAATTTTAAAATCATAAAAAAGTTTACAAATAGTTCAAGATTATTTAAAAGTTAAAAAATTACAAATAAGTAAAAAGGAGAGTCCAGTCTGAGCACATGCCTGCCCTAACGTGCTCCTCCCAGAAAGTCTTTTGTTCCTTTGTCGCCCCCTCTTCCATGCAGACTTTAAGTGTCTGTAGCTTTCTGTTTGGGGGTTGTCTTGTTCTGTGTCCTTTGGCAAACTCTTCTGTGTAGATTTCCATTGTTTTACTGTACCCCCCCTGCGCATTCCAGTCTGTGACTTCTCAAGCTGTGGCTGAACTATGTCTTCTGAGCACAGACTCAAACCCCAGAACCACACATTTATATAAAACATTACATTACATTTTTATCTTTTATTATTGTAATCTTCCAACACTAGTCTTAGAGTATTTAATCATTCACTGGAAACTAATGACATACCACTTTACCATAATTTATCATAAAAACATTTGCTCACTTGTGTCTTCTGAAAATGCAACACCCACCACCGCTGCAAAAATCTCCTGGATTCTGCTACTCAAATGTTGGCAGGTATGATAAAAGGTGATTAAAAACAAAATAACCCAAAATATAAAAACACACACATATAAAATAAGAGTTGCAGTGCAGAGTTTTTAAGGCAAAATATAAGGGTTGGGAAATAAGAAGCCTTTAAGTCAAAGGCAGCAGTGAACGGATGAGTCTTTAACCCTGACTTAAAAGAACTCGCTCTCAGCAGACCTGAGATTTTCTGGTAGTTTCTTCCAGATACACAGAGCATAGAAACTGAATGCTTATTCTCCATGTTTAGTTTGAACTTTTGGAACACAGATATAAAGTATTTTGCAGTCGGTTTATAGGTTCCCAGCATCATGTCAGTACACTGGTATACTGTATGACTTAAACCCAATGAGAGTCCAAATCCTTTAATGGTTTTGGACTCTGTTGCACAGGATGTGTGTCCTATAATTACTAATTAACAGACACAAAGTCTATGCTGCTTTACACTGGTGTTGTTTTTCGATTCAGATTTGATTAGGACAGTTATTTCAGTAAATACAAAACTAATGGGACTGTCTTAAGATCATACATTTTGCTTCTCTTTTTCTTTATTTTTAGCATGTGATGCTAATTACTCACTGGAGTAAAGAGCACAGTGCAAAGTTTCTCTTCTGTCAGAACGAAAGACGTAACCCCCCCCCCCAAAAAAAACGTGTCTTAGTATAATTAATGTCAAATAAACTGCCCATACAGCCTTTTCCTCCATTACTGATATACAGTAGCTTCCAGATATCAATAGGCAGGAACAAGGTTCCGTTTCCAACTTTAAATTGCTTAAATTAATTGCCAGCAATCAAGGCTCCCCCATTTTTCAATATCCTGTTGTTTACTGTTTGTTATCACCATTAATTAGCTGAATGATGGGAGCTGTTAATCTCTAATTGGGAAATTAAAAGCGTCACTAGTGTTGCATCCTGTGTCTGACGCCAGCAAATTGTGAAAACATTTGTGTCTCAAACAACCCACCCTCACTGGATATAGATGCATCAGCCTTAGAAAACAGCATTTTAGAATGTTTTTTAGATTAATACTCAACACATAAGTGACAAACTGCCAGTCTTTAAAGCTCACAGCTTCACTTTAAGTGTTTTTTTATAAAGCCAGCAGTTTGATCAAGCAACCATCCAGAATGTTAAAGGTGATAGAGTGGTTGAATGAGTTATTAATCCTTGTTCTGTGATGTGATGTAGCTCAAAACCTTAATTGGTTGGGTCTGTAATCGCTCAGAACCTTCTTAAAAGGTTGTCTCAAACTGCTATGTATGTATGTATGTATGTATGCATGGTGGGTGTAGAATTAGCTCATTCCCTTTTGAGAAACACATCAGAACAAAAGTGTCATTCTAAGAACTGGGATATAGCACAAAAAAATATAAAACAACGTGAGGAAATGTGATGATTACAGCTGGGCTTGAGTTTGTTGCAAAGTTGGTACTTACCCTCTTCGTAGCGTTAAACGCTAGCTGAAGTCAACTCAAAATGGCAGCAGGTTTGTCACCATTTCTTTGCTCAGTGCAAAGAAATAGTGGATGGTTGGATGTATTGAGGATGGGATTAAAAATGAAAACTCGATGAACACATTTTGAAAGTGTGTGTGTGTGTGTGTGTGTGTGTGTGAAATGGGGTGGGTGCTGTATGTTTGTGCGGGGTTGGGGGGTGTAGTGATTGTAATGTGATATCACATTTCTGTCAAACATGAATTGGTAAATTTTCTGGTGGGAGGACAAATACTTGAAGCAGAGATGACACTGCCTGTGTATTCCCAACAGCAGGGAGACTCTGAAAGAACACCAAAGAAATGAAAAGCAGGATTTTGATTCTCTGTCCCAGGGGTCACCAACCCTGGTCCCTGAGGCCCCTAATCCTACCTGTTTTAGATATTTCGCTCTTCCAGCACACCTCTGTCATTCTCAGTCTTCAGAGCTTGATGATCGGCTCATCATTTAAACGAGGCGTGTTGGAAGAGGGATATCTAAAACATGCAGGATAGGACCCTCAAGGACCAGGGTTGGTGACCCCTGCTCTATCCCCTTTAATTTATCCACATATTGATCACACCGTTCCATCTGTACACGCACACAAAACCACAAAACGGTTTTAGTTTTTGTAGTACTCCATTTAATTCATTGGTTATAATCAGGATGTGAAAATATTTTAAGGAATATACTGAGAAGATGCTCCAGAAAGACAACCCACATTTAAGTGTTTTAGTTTTTTTGTGTCAGTGGATACCTTTGGTATTGATATACATGTAGGTATAAAACAACCTGTTAAGTCTTCAATTAGGTCACATGTCCACAGACCACCACCAAGTATGAACACGCATAAAAGCATTTTTATATTATTATTATTATTATTATTATTATTATTATTATTATTATCCACCCTTTGTATTATCTCTGAGCTACCGGCTGCATTTCCGTATTTGGGCCACAGAATAATATGTCTGAGGGAAGGATGGGTTTATTATTGTGTCTGACAGGGTTATGGTAACACACACACACACACATAAATATTATATTCATATCACATCAGGCCGGTTTATACAAATTTGACAGAGAACTGAGAAGAAAACTATGGCAAATTCAAGCCCTGAACTTTCAGTGTCTGATATGACTAATGTTATAAGACTGTTGCCATGGTTACAATAATTGAAGACATAATGGTAATACTTCAGTGTTCAGTCTGTATTTCAAATGGAAGCGAAATAAATAAATGGAGATTAGACTGTGTTTAAATACTTCTGGTTCCATGTGGTTGTGTGGAATATCACGTTTAAAATTGCAGGAGCTGAAAGCAAGGTGAAAAGACAACAGTATTGCTTTCCAACTCCTGCAAGAATGCTGAATCAACCAGTAAACAAAAAACCCCCCAACAAACTCAAGGACACAGAAAAAAACAATCTGAGCACTGGATTATGATTTTGCAAAAACCAAAAGTAATAAACAAACGAGGCCAAAACTCCTGAAAATGTTACCAGTAATCTAGACAAAACAAGCTAAACTTAACACTAAGGCTAGACAGCTCAACAGAAAACTGGGGTCAGAGGTTACAGACTGGGGAGGTGAGCCGTGAAGCTGGTGAGGACATAGAAGACGGCAGGTCCAAAGATGGTGAGGAGCATTTGTTGTGAAGTCAATTCTGAATGAAGGCTGGTTCCAAACTGGAGTAGTTTAGAGTCCAGCATCAAGTTCTTCTACTTTTGGATTTTTTTGGGCAGTTGATAAACAACTTAAGTTGCATTACCACCACCTACTGTTCTGGGGTGTGAGTCAGGATGAATCTTATCTAAACTAAATTAATTTAAGAAAAAAAACCTATCCATGACATGTTTCATATTTCAGTCACTCGTCAAGTCCATCTGTTAACGACGCGCTGCCACATTATGTTCCAATAATGCATGCAATAATCTGTATTCTCCAGTGGTATTGAATACATTGTGTGTTAGTTGTATTTGGATGCTTTGTTTCAAGCTGTTTGTTTGTAATAATTATTAGATACATATCTAATAATTATCTAAATCATATTCTTTTAGTTTTCTCTTCCTTAAAAATTTAATAAGCAACTAACACGATTCTTTTTTTTCTTCTTGTTTTTGCAATATCTCAAAGCATCAAGTTCTTCTTCTTTGTTGTTTAATGGCAGCTTACATGCATTAGTTGCACTGCTGCTCCTACACATACAGTAACTACACCCTTATAATCTCTCCATCAGACCTGTGGAGGTTAAGAACTCAAACAACCAGCGTTTGCCTTTACCACTCCCACCTTCATAATAGCTCCTACTAACATCTCCTCAAACCCCTCTTCCCATAACTGCCTCACCAGTACCAGTCTCTACTGGCTGTAGCACATACAAGAGATAAAAACATGGCTCACTGTCTTTAGCAAAGCATAAAGTTCTTTGTATGCTGTTAGTTTTATTGGCGGTTGGCAAACTAACTTGTTGGTGCATGACCGCCACCAGCTGGACTGGGGTATGGAACTGGAGCATCTACCCTTAAAATACAGTTAATGAGAAAGAAAAATACTAATATAAAATTTTAATAAAACCACAGTAAAAACTATTACTTATCTAAATCCTTTTAATCCATCCTGTACTCCTCAGGAATCTAAAAACATAATTTAAACTTACTTCTCCTGTGCTTATTTGTAAAATATATTTCATGTTAATATGTACTTTTTCGATCTGTGATACTAAAATCTTTTTTATAAAAACATGCTCTACTATTTCTGGATTACCACATTGTGAACATTTACCGTCTATGTTTTTATACACATTATAAGCAGAGTGCTAAACATCACGTTCTGTATGAGTCCTCCTCTTATACTGACAGATGAGTGTCAGGATCGGGGTGAGGTGAAGGAGGACTCCATTGTACAGTACTGAAGGGAAAAATAATTTAATAACAAAACTAAGAAACATAAAGACAAGACAGACAAAACCTGGGAACAAACGGCCAGAGTCCGTGGTGATGATGAATGTCCGGGTTATGGTGACTTGAGGAGATGGAGAAGCTGTCCGGGTTATGGAGGTGACATTACTGAATGGTCCAGCACTGGCAACTGCAAGCCTTACTGCTTTTATAGCCACAGATGAGGAAGGGCTTGCAGCTGCGCAGTGCGGGACCAGGTAATGACTGGGGGAAAGGTCACTGGAGCGGAGGTCATGACAGTACCCCCCCCCCCCAAGGGGCGGCTCCTGACGCCCCTAAAAAACAAAAGACAAAGTACCCCCCCCCCCATTGTCCAGAGCTCAGAAAAAAAAATTTAAGTAGTATTTTTCCAGGCAGGGCGGCATGGAAACCCCCTGGTCGGAGTACCCTCTGGGCAGAGCGGTGTGGCATCCCTCTGGGCAGGGCGGTGCGGAAACCCCCTGGGCGGAGTACCCTCTGGGCAGAGCGGTGTGGAATCCCTCTGGGCAGAGCGGTGTGGAAACTCCCTGGGCGGAGTACCCTCTGAACTGAGTGGCCTGAGTGATCTGGGTTGGTAGCAGGAGCAAAACTGATTGGGTAGGGTCACCACGGACTCTGGCAGGGAGCGACAAAAAGGAACAGAGACAAGGCACTAAACAAAGACAGGACAAAACGAGGAAACAAAAGGACCGGGCCGACACGGGGGCAACAAGGGAACAGGTCCGGGGCGATACCGGCCCGAACACTGCAAGCAGGTCCGGGGCGAGACCGGGTCGAACACAGCAAAAAGGTCCGGGGTGAAACCCGGCCAGACACGACGAACAGGCCCGGGGTAAGGAAGAGAGGGGAAATCCGAGGGGGAGAAAAGCAACAGGCAGGGACAGGGGACAGAAGCCAGCAACGGGCAACAGACCAAAACAGACCAAAAGACAGACCAAAAGACCTAGCCAGAAACTCGGAACGCTAGCCAGAAACTCGGAACGCTAGCCAGAAACTCAGAACGCTAGCCAGAAACTTGGAACGCTAGCCAGAAACACGGACAGTCTGCCACTAGGCAAAGCCAGGGGCATGATACTTTTGGTAAAACACTGAACCCGAAACTGTGTGAGTGACTGAAAATGAGGCTTTGTAAAGAACATAGTTTATGTACGTTTTAGTAAATGGTCTTTAGTTACAGTTTGGTGGTGTTCTAAGTCTGTTATGGAATAAATACTTGTAAATTAATGTTAATGGGTTGGCCTGGTACAGGTTGTATTCATGCCTAGAAAGTCCTTTAGCCCATTTATTTGATTATTCGATTTTTAGAACCTCAAACCAGAACAGTTTGGAGGCTGTATGCACACGCTGGAAGTGCACACGCACCAAACATGCAGCTCTACAGCGCAATTATACAATGTTTTAATACAGATAACATGAACATTGTGATTTTCACACCAAATAACCCACGAAGATTATTTAAATAAAGATGGTCTATCTGAAGGGAAGACCACAGGGTCATTCCTACAGAACCTGCCTTCTGCTATGGAAGAGCTGAATAATGGGAAATCTGAACCCTGATTAAAATGGTAAAAATATAATTTTAGTTGCAATTCACTTTTGTTTTAGTTAGTTTTGTGTCATTCACTGCAGATTTTATTTAGTTTTACTTTTTATTTTCATTTCAGTTAGGCTATTTCTGCAGCTAATATTTGTTAGAATCATGACACATGCACAAGTTAATGTGAAAATATTGCTTATCTTACCTTTACAGAGAAAGCAGTCAAGGTGTTTTTGAAGCACAGACACAGTCAATCTTTTCCAGTATAAACCAGTCCATTTGAAATTAATCTGTCCCATTGTTTGACAAAAGAGCTACAAAGATAATTAGCCTTAGACTCCCAGTAATTCTAACTTTTTGCTTTGAATGAAAGTCCAGTTTTGAAAAATTTCTCAGTTTAGAAATGAAATCCTCCATTTTCAGAGTGAAAAATCGGTGCATTTGTTTCGTTGTTGTTGTTTTAACCTTTGCCAGAGAAAACCCAGTCCTTAACTTCAGGCTCAGTGTCTATCACCCCCTTCTGTGTGGTACAGGTACTGTCTGCCTCAATACAACACTTTTACTGTGGAAGTCAGATCAGTGGGACTTAAATATTACACACACACTTGAAATACATTACTGAACACTAAAGGCCTCTGCATGCTCTTGCAACAAAGTGGCGCAGTCACATTTTCCCTGTCATTTCCCATTCATGCTCTAGTTGCATCTGGAGAAGTGCACAGTGTAAGTCATCGCCACAACGCAAGGGGCGGTTAGTCCTGTGCCTGTGCTGCTGCCCACACGCCATCTATCTGTTCATACATTTCAAAGATGATGGCCTTGGAGACACCTTCCCTGAAGTCAACCAGAATCTTCCTCAGCATGTCCGCCATGAAACAGCCAAAAGAAGAGCAGCCATCCTGCACCAGACTGCGCTGAAGCATCTGTCTTCTTTCCACCAGTTGCTCCAGGTGTGACTGCAAATCTGTTTCATCCGTGCGCTCCCACTTGCTCTGACTCACTAGCAGTCGCTGGGTTGCTGGTCGCACAGAGGGTGTAGAATGGACCAATCAGAAGTCTCTTCTTGTCTTCACCGTGATACTGTCTGCTACATTTCTGCGATGTTGTTAAATTTTTGGAGAGGTGCATGAAATTCTCTGTGAAGGGGGCAAAAGAGTATTCGGCGTACCTGCGACACGTCACAAACAACTTGGGTTCTGAGTATAAATAGGCTTTAATGGTGTGATGAGATCTTGTGTGATGAGATCTTGCGAGATGTAATATAGTGAGATTGCTTGTCTCCTTAAAATTCTCTCTCTCAAGATTTGTTATCCAGCAGGCACTGGTGCCTCCGCCACTTTCAAATGGTTTGTTTGGCAGCATTTTAAGTTCCCGGCAGAAATGATAAATGGCAAGAGAGTGACTGATAAGATGCAAACAATGCCCTACAGCGCAGCTAATATGAGCACAATGCAGAGACATTTCCAGCTCCACCACAGCTCAGTACTCAAATCAACAACTGCAACTGCCAAGAAAACTACCAACAAACACATTCACACCTCAACTTCCACAGTCAAGCCCCAGATTTGATTTAGAAAAAAGGAGAAATGTATACATTTATTTATTATATTTTAGTTTCAATTTGTAGAGGAAGAATTCATTCAAAGTCCAAAGGCTTGGATGTCACTTATTCAAGATGGCGCCGGTGTGTGTGGCTTGCCGTATGACGCTGCTGATTTTTACTATTATTCTACTGTTTTTGACACTTGGTGCAAAGCAGTGTTGTTCTCTTCTGGTGTATGATCGCCAAACGCTGCTGGACCTCCGACATTTCGGTAAAGTTCCTGCTCTGCTTCACAATAATGGACAGAAACCCTTGCCCCTGCCGCTATCAGGTATTCCAGCGCACCTGTGCCAGGTTAAAGCTCCACTCCCCCGGCGAAGGCGCCGCCGCGGTAAACATAGCGGTCGGCTGGTGAAGCTAAAGCTCTACTTGACACATTCTTCCTGTGCCTCCCGGGCTCTGCGTCGGCTGTCATCCAGCGTCTTCGTGTCCCAGCGCTTCCTGGATCCTATCGACACCTGCCTGGTACTTGTGGTCAGCTTCCACGGATCAACCCCCGCAGGGCGAATCTCCGCAGCACCGGTCGCAGTGGATGTCACTCCGTCCCCGCTCGAATTCCCAGGTCGGCTGCCGCGTCGGTCAGTCTCAGCAGCTCTGCGGTCCGCGCCGGGCTGCTTAACATCCGATCACTCACGAGCAAGGGCCAGCTCATCCAGGATCTCCTGGTGGACCGTGGACTGGACATCCTATGCCTGACTGAGACCTGGCAGCAGCCGGATGACTTCGCTCCGCTGAACGAAGCCACTCCACCTGGGTTTGTTTACCTGGCGAAACCCCGTGCGTCTGGAAGGGGGGGCGGTCTCGCGATGGAAAATCTCTCCCGTCTCTGTGCCTGCCTGTCAGTCAATTGAGATCAGCGCAATACAACTCTCCGGACCGACACCCACCGTTATCGCCACCGTATACAGACCTCCGAAGCCAAACAAGGATTTTATTACGGACGTCACAACACTCTTGGACCATCTGTCAACTTTGTCTTCAAACATCCTTCTACTGGGAGATTTTAATATTCACAGGGACAACGTCAATAACCCTCTCACGAAAGATTTCTCATCCTGTTTGGACAGTTTTGGACTTTATCAATTGGTTAACTTCCCCACTCACAAAAAAGGACATATCCTAGACCTCATCTGCTACACAGGAGTCACACCCACTGACTGTAAACCTGATCACCTCCCATACACTGACCACTCTCTGCTCACATTCCATGTCCATCTCTCTTTCAACAAATCAAACCCACCACGTACCATAAACTTCCGCAAAATCAAAGACATTAATTTGGACAGCCTCACCTCAGCCATCCATAATCTCCCCAGTACTGACGGACTCATCCACACAGATGAACTACTCACACACTACAACAACCATCTCCAGAACATTCTCAATACTCTGGCTCCACTCAAAACTCGCTCAGTCTCCTTCACACACACTGCACCCTGGTACACCCCCGCCCTCAGACAACTCAAAGCAAAAGCCCGCCAGCTGGAAAGACTATATAAGAAAACTGGACTCACTATTCACAAAGACATGTACACAAATCATATACTGCAATACAAGGACTCCATCACAAAAGCCAAATCTGCACACTACACAAATCTCATCAACTCAAACACAGGCAACACACGCACAAATCTCATCAACTCAAACACAGGCAACACACGAACACTTCACAGTCTCCTATCCAAAATAACAACATCTCATGCTTCACTCCCATCCCATCTCTACTCCACAGACTTCTGCAATACCCTGGCATCATTCTTCACCTCAAAAATCCAGCATATCCACCAACAAATCACCCCCTCCTGTCTCAATCTCTTCTGCCTCACCTTCCCCACCCCTCATCCACCTGCTCTCATCATTTACCCTCCCAAGCATCAAGCCAAGTCTCCGCCCTCATAAAACAATCTAAAGCCTCTTCCTGCCAACTGGACCCCCTCCCCACTCTCATCAAAGCCGCCGCCCCTGCTCTCTCCCCCTTATTACCAAAATAATCCGCACATCACTCACCACTGGAACTGTACCCCCTCCCCTTAAAACTGCTGCCGTAACCTCAGTACTCAAAAAATCTGGCTCTGACACCACTGATCTTAATAATTTCCGGCCAATCTCAAACCTTCCTTTCATCTCCAAAATCCTCGAAAAAACTGTTGCTGCACAACTCCACTCTCACCTCTCTACTAATAACCTTTATGAACAATTTCAATCTGGCTTTCGTCCCCTCCATAGCACAGAAACGGCCCTACTTAAAATCACTTAAAATGAACTCCTGCTATCTGCTGACTCCGGTTCACTATCCATCCTCATCCTGCTTGACCTCAGTGCAGCTTTTGACACCATTTCACACCCCATCCTCCTGGACAGACTCTCCTCCATCGGCATCTCCAACACCCCCCTCTCCTGGTTCCACTCCTACCTCTCCGGTCGCACTCAGTTCATTCAACTAAGACCATTTACTTCACACAATTTCTCCCTCACTTCAGGTGTTCCCCAGGGTTCTGTCCTTGGCCCCCTCCTTTTTATTATCTATCTACTCCCCCTTGGACACATCTTTCGAAAACACTCCATTCACTTCCACTGCTACGCGGATGACACTCAGCTCTACATTTCTACAAAACCCAATTCCACTCTCCCACCCTCCTCCCTCACCCACTGCCTTAATGAAATAAGATCCTGGTTCACCTCAAACTTCCTCAAACTCAACAGCAATAAAACCGAGCTTCTACTTATTGGCACCAAATTCACCCTAACCAAAGTCAACAATTTTACCATCTGTATTGACGGCTCGTCCATCACCCCCTCCCCTCAAGTCAAGAGTCTGGGTGTCATCCTCGACAGCACCCTTTCCTTCACTTCCCACATTAACACCATCCACTCCGCCTGCTTCCATCTCTGTAACATCCACCGTCTCCGCCCCTCTCTTACCCCTCAGTCCACTGCCATCCTCCTACACAGCCTCGTCACCTCCCGTCTGGATTATTGCAACTCCCTCCTCTTCGGTCTCCCACAAAAATCCCTCCATAAACTCCAACTGGTCCAAAACTCTGCTGCACGCATCATCACACACCCTCCATCCTCCAACCACATTACACCGGTCCTCCAACAGCTCCACTGGCTCCCCATCACTCACCGTATCCACTACAAAATCCTTCTCCTTACATTCGAAGCCATCCATGACCTTGCCCCCCCCGTACCTGACCCAGCTCCTCCACATCAACACACCTGCCCGCTCATTCCGTTCCTCCGCCTCCCTCCAGCTCACTGTCCCCGCAGCCCGCCTCGTCACCATGGGAAACAGAGATTTCAGCTGCTGCGCTCCCCAGCTCTGCAACACACAGCCACTACCACAGTTTAAATCCAGACTCAAAACTCATCTGTTCAAACAAGCATATTCACTATAACCACTGCCAACACAACAACACTGTCTTTTTACCATGCGTTTTAATTGTATTTTTATTGTTTTATTTTAACTGTATTGTTTTATTGATTTTGTCTGTAAGGCGACCTTGAGTGTCCTGAAAGGCGCCTAACAAATAAAATAAAATATATTATAAAGTTAATTATAAAATCCACGTGCAACTCAGTTAAAAAAGTCTGTTGTCATTTCATATAATTTGTAATTTAGTTTTCTTAAGTAAATTACAAATTAACCTGGGGGGACAGATCCTTCTCTATAGCCGCCCCAAACCTCACTCCCCCCAACCATCCATCACTCTTCTGATCTCAACACTTTTAAATCCCTTTTAAAAACTAATTAATTTGAGATTGCTTTTAATGTTTGATTACTTTTATTTTGTCAGTTTTAATGTATGATTCAACCATGATATTGGAAACATACCGAGAAATGGCAACAAGTACATGCCAATTGCACGCGCTCAGTCCGGTTTGTAAGGTATTGCACAATCTGTGGATAGACACCGCTTCAGCTCTCATCTCTGTTGTATTTAAACAGGAAATGCAGAATTTCAGTGATTTTTGACTATAAAACAATTCACAAAAATTGCATTGAAAGCATTGATCAGTGGGCAAATATTAGTTCTTATTTGATTTTCCTGTTATTATTATTATTTATTTTATTTTTTCTATTTTTCTTTCATGAGAGCCTCACCTTCCTCCCCTGACCACGTGTCCCTGGTCTTAAAGTTGAATGATTAAATATTCCAGGTAGCTTATTTATCATCCACTCCATTTGTGAAATGTATCCTCCTGTATGTCATTAATACCCAGTCCATGTTGGCATCATTTATGTCAAGTAGCCAGTTTCCATCATAACAGCTGCAGATCTGAACATGTAAGCTGTTATAAAACAACCACTTTTGACAGCCACAGTCCTGGATCATTTTAGTTGCCTTGGCTCCCCATCTTTGTGACCTGCTTCCTTTCAGAAACATTTCATAATTGTCTGGAGGATGTCTCATTTTGCTCACATGAATCAAAATTTTCTCTCAACTGTTTTCTGCTTCTGAATGTTAATTAAAGAATGCAGGAGAAATCAATATGCAGACACCACACCTTCAAGGCATCATTGTTGATTTGGGAAAAGGAAGTACTTACAACGTGTCAAAAATCGTTACACTTCCTTCTCCTGCTGTAGTTGTCTGCTTCAGTTCTGCCTAAAGTAACTCCTCTTTTGGAGTTTTCCCTAATTAAAGCTTCCCTTCACCTAATTTAGGCTCAGTAAGTGAATACACACAGCCAAAAGCAAACGTGTGCATGCTAAGGTTATTTCTCAGTCCCACATTTATTAACCTTGCATCTTGGTGCTGGGACATAAATAACACCTATATAAACAGCTCCCACATTAATAGATCTCCACTTGTCACACATCAAATGAAAGTGAACAAACTCAAATTTCTGAAAATACACAATGTTTTCCACAAAAGCTAAATGTTGTTTAGCTTTTGACACCATCATCCCTCTACTCAAGCTTACGCCGAGTTCTCCACACCTATGACTGTGGCCTCTCCCACCTCACTAATACAGTCTTGAAGTTTGCAGATCACACCACAGTGTTCAGCCTCATCTCAGGAGGACATAACCTGTTTGACAAGGAAGTCTAAGTAACTCAGGTGGATCAGGGTAGACCACACCCCCTCTACAGGGCTTTGTATAATTGATAACAAACAAACCTGATTATGAAATGGTCTATAGCAAGCTGATTGGAGAATGCCTGTATGTCCAACAGCTAAAGAGTGAGAGAGGCTCAGTTGGTAGAGTGGGTCACCCAATGACCAAGAAGTTGGCGGTTCGCGTCCCAGCTCTGGCTGTCCACATGTCGAAGTGAACCCTGACTTAGGCCCCCAGTAGGACTGACCTTAGACCTTAGAAACCTACTGGTGTGTGTGAGTGAATGGGTGAATGTGAGGCTAATGTGAAGCGCTTTGAGCACCATGAAGGTGGAAAAGCGCTATATAAGTGCAGTCCATTTACCATTCATGGGCAGTTTCAGCTGCTCCCATCAGGTGGCAGGTTTATGGTACTCGCTTGTAAATCGAGATGCTACAAAAACAGCTGATTAGATCAAAGGCTGTCATCTAATCAATTGTATCAATGTTCCAATACATTAAATCACTTAGACAATGAGCTGCTGAACACCAGGTTATATGATGATGGGATTTTTGGAGCAGAATACTAGTTTTGACATTATTTCACCATTGACAACGGTCAAATTTATTTTCATAATTTTTATGCTAACATTTGTGTATTTGAAACATTCAAAAGTTATTCATTTTTCCCCACACATGAAAACACACTTTGAAAAAATAGATAATTCCCCAAATTTCCAGTGTAAAATACATAAACACACATTTGGGGTGGCTGTGGTTCAGTTGGTAGACCGGGTGTTCTGTCAAAATGGGCATCCCCATCGAAATGAGCTACCAGCAGCCAAAATTGACGATAATCTCTACAAATTCACATTATACCATCAAAATATGTTACTCTGCATTTGGAAATGTTAATATTGATATACAATTATAGATAGCCTGTTTTAACAAGTCTAGTTGGTCATCAAATACTCCCATTAAAGGTAGACTTTTTTAACTATTTTATCTTTTCAATATTGTATTCAGATTTAGTTACTCAAAAGGTAGACTATTGTTTACCTTCTTTAGTAGGTGTGGTGGTGCTACCTTAATGCGGATCGTCCATGTACCTAATCCAATCGGATGGCCGGCTCCATCTTTCCACATCCAATTGGAGGGCCGGCTCCATCTTTCCCTCGTCCAATCGGAGGGCTGGCTCCATATTTCCCTCGTCCAATCGGAGGGCCGGCTCCATCTTTCCCTCGTCCAATCGGATGGCCAGCTCCATCTTTCCTCACCCAATTGGAGGGCCGGCTCCATCTTTCCAAGCTGTCAATCATCCGAGTTTCCCCGTGGGTGGGCGGGGTTATCGCTTGTTTGTCATCTGTTATCGCATCTTTTTAACCGTTAGCCTCCGCCAAAGCTACAGGTAAGATGTTGTTTGTTTTTTGTCTAATAACTTCATTTTTGTCTAATAAGTTTGTTGTATTAAACATATAACATATTGACCCCAGAATAAGAAGATGATATCTGCCTTTTGTGTAATAACTTTATTGCTGTCTAATACCTTTGTCAAATAAGTTAGCATTGATGTAAACCGATGTTCCATCTAGCTTGACTTGAAATGAATGGGCTTCCAGCTGTTCCTTATCTTGCGGTGCTGCGTATGATTTGTAAAGTTGTATTAAATGCATTATAATGTATTGACCCTAATATAAGAACACCCCGATTACAAGATTACCCCACTTCTTCCAAATAATTTTTTTAAGGTCAATGCTGTGTGTATAATGGTGGTTGGCTTGAAAAAAACATTCTTCATTTTGTGTCAAGTATTTTACTTGTTAATTTCAGTTATGTCAGAGTTATGGCTGTAGTCATTTGTGACTATTAGCAAATTACATGTACTTTGTTGTATATTTATGTTCTTTTCAAAGAACACAGTTCTTACTTCATGAAAAAAAAAAAATAAATAAAATTCTGTTATTACAATATCTCTTCAGGTGAGCTGATTGGGGTGCAGTACTCGTTCAGATAAAGGAATGAGCCCTTGGAAGACTCTGACAGGACTTCACAGTTGTTGGAGGAGATAAGTGAGGAAGAGCAAGTGGTGAAGAAGGATGAGGGATTTATTGACACATTGGGAGAGGCTACCTTCACCAGTAGACCTGCTGTCACTAGCTCCAACTGTGCACAGTGTTGTGTCGAACTCTGGATCACCACTCATCAGACCCTCATCCTCTACTGTTCCCTCAGTAACATTTTTTTTGTCTCAAATTAACTCTACAAATCAGTTCAAATTCAATCATTTCACATTGTTAATGAATTAAGTTAAAAACAGAATAAACTATACATAACCATCCTAACCAGCAGTTGTATTTATTATTTTTCCAGGCTGTCCAGTCTCCTCAGCTCACTCCACTGCTGTTCTGCCCACTCACCTGCCATCGACTGCTCCATCTCTGCCCAGTGCTGTTCCACTGCAAGTGCCACCACCATGTCCTGGTCCCTCAGCAATGGTGAGGTTTCCTATGCTTGCCAAATTAACTCATTCCAAATCCATAAATCACTTCAGATCATATTTCATATTCTAAATGAATCAAGTTAAATGCAGATTAAAATGCACATAAGCCACCTAACCAGTAGTTTTATTTTTCTAGGCTGTTGATGAGCATGGTGTTCCTGGTATGTACAAGGTGGATGCATTGGCAGAGTACTTGGTGGAACTGCGCTGTCAGATGATTTAACGACCCCCTCTAAAATGAGATGAGACATCTCAAGGGGCTTATCCTTTCAATAAAGACTCATATATAGATGGCCTTAATAGTCACTAGCCAGCAGGTGGCCACTATCACCAGTCTATGGGATAACTTGGACCAATTTGATAAGGACATGGTAATATATGCAGCACGACACCAAGACAGGCTTCTGACAGGGCGACTTTGATCACCGAAAAAGAAGGATGTCTTCACACCAGGTGTGGACAGCACCAAAAGATGTGTGCTTGTGTCCACAGGGTCCCCAGCATGATGAGCAGCTACCTGCAGCAAGACGTGTGGCAGTGCAGCTTCTTTAGAACTACTGAAACAGGCCAGTCAATTAAGAGGCAAATATTTTGTCCAAAAACTAAAAAGATGACAACAGAGGAATGGCTACAAAGCATGTGCAACATGAATTGGAAGTGTTGTTTACCTGTGATCTGTCTCTAACTTTTTTTTGTAAATGTGACCCACCACCACGAAACCAGGCATAAGTGTCTGGAAATCAAAACTGAGTTATCTGTGTAGATTGGTACTAAGGTTTAAGATGGTGAAAAGATTATGTTTCTATCATAAGTAGAACCAAAGTTATGGTAATTTTAATATCCACAGTTGGACCTATTATGCAATTTGCATATTTTTAGATATTGTCCGTTAAAGTTTTGGACTGTTTTGGGGTAGGAAGTCCTTAGCAACGCATAATAATTCATATCCGATTGACAAAAAATATTCACAGATGTTAAAGGACACTCTGATGGACATGTCACAGAAGTTTTATATATTATAATAATAGGACAGAAGTGTGACGTATTATAATCATTTGGCTTACACCATTGGACAAGAGCATTCAATATAAGCTTTTACCTCGTACCAAACACTTGGATGTTTACTCACGGAACGGAGTTCGGTTTGTTCGGCGAAAAGAGGTGGAAGTCGTCTTTGTCTTTGCTCAGCAATCCCTGAACTTTTGTCGCCGCTTAAATAATTTACCCAATAAACACCTTTATTGATTGGATTTCAATGTAATGACCACAGGAAGTGAACATAGAGGTGTTAAGGTACCGTTTTTTGATAAGGTGTAAACACTAATAACAAATCACCTTCCAGCCTAAATTTGGCTATAGCTCTGAACGGCTCAGCGCGACTTATGCCTGGTTTCGTGGTGGCGGGTCACAAATATGTTTTTTGTAGTTTCTAACTTTTAATGTAAATATTTATACTGCTGTTATTTATTCTTTTTTATATTCATATTTGTTGGTGTTGTTTACCTTTAGTCTTTAACTTTTTTGTAAATATCTTTTATTGTAGTCTCTAAATTTTTAATGTAAATGTTTATATTTGTTATCTTTTATATATTCATCTTTGTTAATACATTTCTTTGTGCATTTGATACTGTTGTGTTGTATTCATTTAGTTTTGGTTTTTTTTAACCGTTTTTTGGACTTTATTTAAACCAACTAAAAGTATTTTTTCCTCAAACTCTCGTCTTTTTGTTTTCTGGACACATAACACGTAAAAGGAATCTTCAGTCACCACCAAACAGTGACAAACATTTAAGTCAACTACAGGATAAATTGTGCCTACATTAACATTTATTTACATTTTAGGAAAACTAGCTCAAAGTTCAAATTTTGTATGATTTTTTTTAAATCTTTGTTTTTCTCCCTTTGACTTCCAATAACTGAAATCTATAAAAACATCACAAATTTCTTTCAATTTACTTCAAACTCGGCACATATATAGAGACTAAGGATGTGACTTTTGGTCCAAAACACTTTTAAAAATTTGCTAGAAACTATTCAAATATTCAAAAAATCGAAAGTGTTTCCATCCACTACATCTTATATAATCTAACACTGGCACTTCAGTGGTGTTTTGCTGGTTTTTAATGTTTTTAATGATTTTGGACAGATTTTGTTTTATTCTAAGTTATCCATGGGTGTTTTTTTTCTTGTATGTGTTGGGAGAAATTGAAGTGTGCTCAGCAGACGCAAGTCATTTGTCAGAGATGACTGAATAATCGGGGTAGTCTTAATGAATATTTTAATTGAAGCATTACCTTTTTGAACTTCTGGCTTCTGACTTTTCTACTGGCAGTCTCCCAACGGTTCAGGCATCATTACTAATTAACAGTCTGGTCATTTGCAATGCTGACAAACAAAGTGTGTTTCATTCACACACAAATACACATGCATTCATAAGTGTTTGCTCACACATGGAGAAGCACTGAAGTGTATCTCGTGCACACACAAGAGAATATGCTCTCATAAAAGAGTTTATTGCCATATTGCTGTCAGAACTCAATGCATTTTTCATACCCAAGTGAAGAGTGTAAGTGACTTCATGTCAGATGGGTAGTTACTCTCATAAAATGCCAGTGCATTAATATGTAAGGACGCCACAGTGAGGGCTCAGCGGGATGAGGTTTCAGAATTCATTTACACAACCTTTAGATCAGACACGTCCAAACTATTCTACAAAAGGTCGGTGTGGCTGCAGGTTTTTGTTCCAACCAACCAAGAGTCCACAGTTTGACCAATCAGTCTAATAATTTGTTGATCTCCACATTACCATCATACCCTGAACATTTATTAAAAATCCATCTATACATTTTCAAGTTATGTTGTACACAAACCAACAAACAAACCAACGGAAGCAAAAACATGACCTCCTCGGCTAGGTAACAATAACAAGGCAGAGACAGCAGAGCTCCAACAAGGCTTGATATGGCGTTCAAAGGTGACGTGATCAAGCCATAGGTGTTGACCCATCTGATGTCTGTCCTTGACCTTCATTCCCTAAAATCTATTGGGTTCTTCCTTGACCCATTATTATGATGGAGTATTGGGTCACATGTGAAGAAAAAAAGATTTTTGAAATGACGGGATTAAAGTCGAAAGTTCAACTTGAGTTGTATATTTTAACTAGTAAATTAACAAAGTAAATTGTAATGCGACAGTAACTGACAGTAAAGGTGTATTCCAAAAATGCCGGACAGCCACCCCCGACGGCAACTATAAACTCATTAATTTGACCCTGATATCTTTATATGATGCGGTTGATTGATGCTGGTTCAAAGAAAATGTAGAAGAGCCTCTAGACTTAAGTCTATAAATATTAAACTATCAAAAGGTACACAGACCCTGCAGCCACGGTACAGTTGCTCTCTCTCTAAAATGATGACGTTGAAGTCCACATTTGATTTCAACTCAACTTTAACTTGATTAAAGTCGAAATTTTGAGATTTAAATTCAAAATTTTGATTTAAAATTTTTTAATTTTGACGTTAATCTCGTCATATCAAAACTATTTTTTCTTCACATGTGGCCCTAATACTCAATTTTCTACCATTCCTGAAGGTTTCATCACATTTATTCAGACTGCTGACAGTCAGACTGACAATCATATCCAAATTTAATACCACCTTGTTGGAGGTAATAATCTCACTGGGGGCCTAATCCAGCTACAATGGGTGAAGGTGGGGTACACCGTGCATGAGTCTCCAGTTCATCTCTGTTAAGGTGTGTAGTGGATTGGACCCAAATGCAGACACCAACCGCTTTCAAAAACACAGGCTCTTTATTAACGAGCACAAAAACATGAATACAAATACTTGATCTGTCCCACGGGTGCCACGATCCGTCGGGAAGCAGGAGCCAAGATGCTATAAATCATGTAGGGTGAACTGACAACTGAGATAGAAGAGGAAAGCACTTAAATAGGGAGAGGTAGTGAGGACAGGTGTGTTGAGGACCAGGTGAAACAAATAAGGTGAAAGGTGACAGGGAGCAGACTGGAAAGACAGTGAAGGGAAAAGGGACTGTGAGGAGGGATATGACAATCTCAGGGCTGAACATATAGAGACAATCACTTTCACATTCACACCTATGGGCAATTTAGATTAACCAGTTAACCTATCAGTGCATGTGTTTGGATGGTGGGATGAAACTGGAGTACCTGGAAAAAACCCACGCAGACACGAGGAGAACATGTAAACTCCACACAGAAAGGTCTGGTGTGGGAATAGAACCAACAACCTTCTGTCTGTGTTGTGTTTTGTCATAACTTATTTACGTTTCATTCAAATGTTTTGCTATAACTGAGTTGGCAACACTAATTGAGTACTGTGTAGCATTGGGTGCAGTCTAATAGCGTAGTTCCTCTTTAAGAGGGGAGTGTGCCGTAAGCACATGTGACCGGTGTTTAATTCAATTCAATTCAATTTTATTTATAAAGCCCTAAATCACAACAAAGTCGTCTCACAGGGCTTTACAAAAACACAATCAACTACAGAGATACATGAAAAGTCCCAAGCATCCCCTGATCTTAGACCCTCCTTCTCTGCAAGAAAAAACTTCAACAACCAGTGGGAAAAAGAAGAAAATGTGTTTAAAATATGTTTACTCCATGATAAGGAAGCGCGAGATTCGTTTAGTTTGTACTCACTTCCAACCTGGTGTGCAGCCACTTGGTAAGCTCCCTTAATATCTTGTTTTTTTTTTTTCCGTTTTCATGTTGTATGCTTCTAATTCCATGCTGTTGCTGTGCTATGTTTATGTCCACTGCTCATTAAATATATGCTCCGGTTTTGATCATTTGATGATCTAAAGTTAATGCTACGGTTAAAAGTTGAACAAGTGGTGAAGTTGTTGGACTTAAAACTAATATTTCGTCTCGCAGCGTTGCTGTATTGTGTGTGACCGATTGTGTCGAGTTCTAGCTTTAGAAACAGTAATGTAAATGTTTGTATAGGGAGCCTAAGTCTCCGCCCTTTCCGGTCAGTCCACTGGGCCTAAGTTCGGAAACATTTAACATGAGAGTGGATGAGGAGAAAATAATTATTTTCTGCTCCACTTTACTTTATGCCCTGAATCACACATTTGCTGTACTTCAATTAAAATCATAACCAATGATGTGCGTTTGGAGTTTCTTTGATACGTGTTTTGTGATTTATTAGCGTGTAAAAATATTTAATTATTTGGACTCTGTTTGGACTACATATCAGACGTCGCATAGCTGACGTCACAGCAGAATCTTTCCCTGCAAACTTTTCTAAACCGTATACCGCCTTTTCTATTTTTCATTTGAAAATGCCTGTGTGCTTTGTGTCCCGGTGTAATCACAACACCATTTCCACATGTTCCCTCTACCGCTTCCCGGCTGGCGAGAGCTTGTCCCGCATGCTGGCTCTCACTCGACCAACTATCTCTCCCCCGGAGTAGCTGCCACTTTCCACATGCCCCAATTTAAAGTGGTTTTCTCCACGTTTGATGCTCTTGCCTTCGTCCTGAAAGAAGGAGGTGAAGCTCGCCAAAGTCACAGCTATTTTCAAAGAGTTTGATGGTGAAGCTTGGTGGTGACGTAATATTTGTGAGACGAACGTTGTACTTACTCTCACATAAAACCTAACGTAACTTTGGATGCCTGTCCAAAGTGAGTGCTTTCTCAATGTGAAAATGTATCTTTAATAAAATTCAGACATCATATGTGAAAACCGTAGCACATTTCAAACGGGACCACAAAATTACTTTTATCCCTTAATTGACTCGCATTAATTTTTTTATGGCACTTAGGCCCCATTACCCAGAAATCGACCGGAAATAGAATCGCGTCACTTAGGCTCCCTATATCTCGGGTACCAGTCTTGAACGTCGGTAACGTTACTTCCTGGTTTGCTGTGGGGCATCATGGGAATTGTAGTTTTCTATTGCAGTAAAGCACTAAATGCACTTTACATAGGCTGTTGTAGACGAAATGTGATGGTTGACATATGAGAATTGTTCATGAATATTATTATATTTATACTGTGTTGAATATGATGTTTGTCATGAATTGATAATTGATTTGATACTTATTGTGGGATAATGGTATTTATTATTGTTATTTGTTATTGATGCTTACTAGTAATGGTGATTGGGCTATTGTGGTGAGTGCTGGTCAGTGGTGATTTTGGTATGAAAATGAAACATATGCATTGCTTTTTGTTATTTCAGGTTTATTACCTGCTGGTTTCCCTTTGAGAAAATAAACAAAAAGTGGAATACCGAGTTTGTACACTGGGTTGCCCTTTCTGTGGGGAAAATGGAATAGTCTGTGGGGCATGAGTGCTGACCACTGCACCACTGTGTCACCAATATAATAATAATAATAATAATAATAATAATAATAATAATAATAATGAAACGTTTAAAACAGGGGTGTAATCAGAAATACCTAAATACCCTTACTTAGTCCTTTGCAAGTGAAACAAATAAGGAAACAAAGCAAAAAAAAACAAAAAGAAAGAAAACATTAAAACAAAATGTGACTTAATTTGCATATTCAAAAGGGGGTGGGAGGGAGTAAAATATATTCAATTCCTTCTGATGCCGGTGCTAACGCGAGAGTGACAGGCCAACGCGAGAGTGACGAAATTCAACATGGCGGCTACCTGCTGCTAGATGACAAGTAAATATACTGCCGTTATCTTGATGTATTTGTATTTAAAAAATAAATAAACCAACAACCCAGCAGAACAGTCTGCTCAAGATCGGAAGCGGTAAGTACTCACAGTAGAGGACCTCAAGAATTTTATTGACGACTACTTCATCCGTTGCGGGATGGAAGACGCTGACCCGAACAAGAGGAAGAAGGCAGACTCCGCGACTGACACACAAGACCTGGAGGTCACGGATGTCCAGGTAAGTGTTCTAGAATCAATTAATAAAAAGCTCGATATCCTTAGTTTGCTTCACCAGGAAATAAAAGACCTGAAAGCAAGCCTGGAGTTCACCCACCAGCAGATAGAGGATCTGCAGAGGGACACCGAACTCCGGTCCACGCTGACGGCGGTCACGTCAAAGGTGGATAAGCTAAAAAAAGAAAACACAACCCTGAGGGAGACCATCCTGGACATCCAGTCGAGGAGCATGTGGGACAACCTGATCTTCTCTGGTATCCCTGAGTCCACACCGGATAAACAAGAGACTCTTGTTAAAAACTTCATGGTGTCGGTGCTTAAAAACCCTGCGGAAATTGTTAATAACATCACTTTCCACCGCATCAACCGGCTTGGACCCCGAGGAGGTAACCGACACCGTCCCATCATTGCTAAATTCAAGCACTTCCAGCAGAAAGTGCTTGTAAGAAGCAAAGGACTGGAGCTGAAAGGCACGACGATCGGAATGAACAACCAGTTTCCCAGGGAAATAAATGAGAGGCGCAAAGTTCTATACCCCATCATGAAGGAACACAGACAGAAAGGTAAAGGGACTGCACTAGTTGTGGACAAGCTATATATGGATGGACAGGTATTTCGGGAACCCTCCACTACCCCTTGGCTCTTCTAAAAAAATAAAAAATAAATGGCTTAAACGATTAGTATATCACTTAATCATTTATGCTACAAAATGTAATAAAAAAAAAAATCTCACAGTTGTAAATGTCAATCTCCTAACCTATACTCCCCACTGGAGAACCCCCTCCTCCTTTTCTCTCTCTCCCGCTCTATATGTCATAGTTTTAAACCAGGGGTGTCAAACTCATTTCACATTGTGGGCCACATACAGCTTCGGTAGATGTCAAGTGGGCTGGACCATTAAAATTATACCATACTCTGCTATAAATAACCAAAATATCATGTCTTTCCTTTGTTTTGGTGTAAAGAAGCACAAGAACATTAGGAAAATGTTGAAATTTAATGAACATTCCTTTTACAAAACACCTCAGATTTCCTTAGACAAATGTGCAATTTAATTTTATCATTCACATATATGCATTGCAACTGATCCCGCTGATTGTACAAAAGGCACAAAACTTTAACAAGCAATTGGTATTGAAAAATATAGTAATAGACTTTATGATTAAACGAGATTCATAATGAAAGGGATTTTTTAAACCATTTATACATGTGCATATAAAATCTAAATTTAATCCCTGCCTACACCTTACAAACTAAGGAGTGTGCTATTAAATGTGTAAAGAAGAAAGTATTCACATGTCCTGTAAATGTGTCAAACACAAATACAATACATACTGAAAATTCATGGAATTGCATTAACATTAGAATTCCACCATACTTTTTTTGTAGTGAAGTTGCTGACTAACATTAAATTGCTAATTTTTTAAATCACCACAGTAAAGATCCATCAATACCAGGTGCCATGTCCTGACTAGCTGTCACTTTCAGGATGTCATTCAAGTGCTTGTTTGTGAGCCTTGAACGCATTTTTGTTTTATTGATATTCATTACTGAGAAAATTTGTTCACAAAGGTAGGTTGTCCCAAACATGCACAAAATTTTAGCAGCCAGGGCTGTTAATTTGGGGTACCCTGGTAGTAGATACTGATAAAATTTGTCCAGACCTACGGAGGCAAATTTGCCCTTCAAATCTACATCACATTGCAAATCAATTATTTCTGCCTCCTGGTGCAAAATACAGTGAAATGTCCAGAAACTATGTCCTCCATTAAGGGCTTGTACTTTCTGTCTGAACTTTGTAAATAAGGCCAGTTGTGCCACGTCTGTGATGTCAGTGCTCTGGTCAATTGCAACGGAAAATGCAATAAATGACTTGACTCTCTGTTTCATTTGGCTGTCTAAATCTGCTGATAGGTCCCAAATCGTCTCTGCTATAGTATTCCTCGTAGACTAATATTGGCAGAAGCTTGTCTCTTCTCGGGACATACACGTTCAGCCGCCTTCATCGTGCATCGTTTAACAAAGTCACCGTCGGCATACGGCTTTGATGCCAATGCTATTTCGCTAGCAATTACGTAGCTGGCTTTTACCGCTGTTTCACCGACTTGTCGGCTCTGGATGAAAGTTGACTGTTGTTTCCTCAGACCCGCTTGCAATTCGTTGATCTTATCTCTTCTCAGTTGTCCTTGCAAGCCGTCATATTTTTCGCTGTGAAGAGTCTCGTAGTGGCGTTGAATATTATATTCCTTCAATACCGAAACTTGTTGCAAACACACCAAGCACAAAGGTTTTTCGTGCATTTCTATAAATAAATAGGACGTTGTCAATTTTTCATTGAAAATTCTACACTCCGTATCTACTTTTCTCCGTTTGGATAATGACATTTTGGCTAATGAGGGTGTAGGGGAGGGGTTAAAGACCAGGGTAGAAACAATGTCCTAACAAGCAGCAGATGGCGCATTGATACTGTCTGCTCTGTTGGGTCTGTCTCAGTGACAGACTGAGGTTGCTGTCTTCTTCTCTGATCAAAACAATGTTGTCTTCTACTCTGATCAAAACAGTGTGCCCCCTAGTGGATAATCAATGAATTGCATCTTATTAAAAATATTAATTCCGTGTCTTTTATGCATTTTTTCACTTTTAAATTATCCTGCGGGCCTGATCGAACCTCCTTGAGGGCCGGCCCGCGGGCCGTATGTTTGACACCCCTGTTTTAAACCCTTCAGGAGATCGATCTAATTGTCCAATACATGTAAAACAATCACAATCAGTTAAAGTCATACAGGATTATATGAGAGATTTTGGACTAGACGACGTCTGGAGACTCAAAAACCCAACAAAGAGGGACTATACGTTTTTTTTTTTTTACACAAAACATTTTCAAGAATTGACTTTTTTCTCTTAAATAACTCTATCGCAAATAAAGTTACCACTAGAATCCACCCACTTGTTATCAGCAACCACGCACCAATATCTGTCAGCCTGCAAACAGATTCCATCCCCAAACCTCCTCAGACTTGGCGCCTCAACATCTCTCTACTGAAAGACCCAGAATTTGATCGAGTAATAAGGAATGAGTGGGCAGACTTTCTAAAAAATAATGACTCTCATGACTTATCTCCATCTTTGCTTTGGGAAACTGGAAAGGCTGTAATCAGAGGTAAAATAATATCGCACTCCTCATACAAGAAAAAGAAAGATCTACAAACAGAGAAAGACGTTGAAGAAAAAAATTAAACAATTTACAGAGAATTATGCAATAAACCCAAGTGATCAATTATGGTCTGAACTACAAAATGCAAAACTAAACCTCGATAATATCCTATCCAAGAAAACAGTTTTTATTACAACAACTAAGATATAATGATCAGGAAAATTTCTGGCGAACCAACTCCAGCGCAATAAAGAAAAATCCTTCATAACAGCAATTCAGGACCCCTCAGGAAAATATACTCAGGAAATCAACCAAACCTTCTATAATTATTACCAGAGTTTATACTCGGCAGCAGCTAACCCAAACATGGAAGATATTCATAATTTTCTCATCAATTTAAACATGCCCAAACTAACGTCAAATGACAGAGACATATTAGATGCTCCATTGACTATGAAAGAATTGCAATGTGCATTAGACAGTATGCCAGCAGGCAAGGCACCTGGCCCTGATGGTTTCCCTGCTGAATTTCTTAAACAGTTTTGGTCAATGTTAGCACCCCTTTTCTTCATGACAGTGACAGAGATAAAAAATAATGGTTATATCAGTCCGCACATGAATACAGCTGCAATTAAATTATTATTGAAACCAGACGCTCTGTTTCCACATTATGCTAAATTAACACATGGTCTGGAACATGTGTCAAAAGGGGGGATGTATGCAGCATTGACACAACATTGGTTCCCTAAAGGCTTCACAGCCTATGCACAAAAGTTTTGTGACAAATGTGTTGTCTGCCTCCAAAATAACCCAGGTAGACCAATACAATCTACAATGAAAGCTGCACATCCACCTCCAATGAAACCATTTGACCACATAATGCATGATTTCATTGAGCTTACACCATCTGAGTGGAAAAAATACTGCTTAGTGATAGTGGACATCTTTTCAAAATGGATCGAAGTCTTCCCAGCAAAGAGTGCCACAGCAGCTGTAGTAGCCAAGACATTCCTAAATGAAATCATTCCAAGATGGGGAATACCCACTAAAATCAGCAGTGATAATGGCGCCCATTTTTTAAATAACGCCATACACAACCTTACAGAATACTTAGGCATTGACATGAAGCACCACTGTGCCCATCATCCTGCCTCAGGTGGAGCTGTAGAAAGAGAGAATGGGACATTGAAAGCAAATACCCCCACAGGTCGGGTGGGAACCGAAGGAACCACTCAACACTGCCATCTGTGAACATACTGTTTTAAGTTATTGTGCTAACCTCACAAAGACTCTTACAGATATTCGAAAGCAGGTAGCAGCGGCGCTGCCCAGCCCAGCCCAGAAGCCACTCCACAATCTCCAACCAGTGCTCCTGATAACTCACACTGCAGTGAAGGTTGCTGAACGTGGGACGTGGATCCATATTTTGCACTGTCGACACTGGAAAGGGGTAGAACCGCCTCCAATTCAGGGTGAAGTGAAATAGCGTTCCCCTGCACTTGTGACGTGCCAAGTCCCAACAATCAGCTAGGAGCCATTGCTCGAGCTGCAACCTCCGCTAGTGACCTAGTGGTGTTAACAAGCCAGAGCAACCATGCCCTGTGACTGGAACCCTCAGTACCCCTCGAAGTGGAAGGCACTGGGACTTTCATCTGTCATGGCCGTGGCTGTAGTGCTGCTCATCAGACACTATGACAAACCACACCCCATGCAGAGCAAGATTGTTGTCCCATACCCCAACATTCCCAACAATAACGACACCCTACACGAGCCCCAACAATCTCCACGCCCTTGAGCATTTTGAACCTTCAGAACTCACAGGGATAAAGAAGACAAGTTAATGTGCAGCAACAGTGTGAACAAAATAGAGCAAAGAACCCTGAAATAGACTACTGTGCTAAGCCTGATTTGGTTCCTAAGGTCAAATTTTGTTTTGGTAATGATTCAGGCTACTTATTTAAAATTCCTTTCTCTGCCTTGAAACAATTAGGAGGTAACTATGATGGCACCCATTACAAGTGGCATAATTGGTATTTAGCCAATGATGTGGCAGTATATACAAAAACAGCCTGCAGCATTCTCTTATGTTTTTTTTTTCACATCTCATTCTGAATGAAGGAATTTCTTAAACTTTTATGAAGGGTGATCTGTCCTGAAGAATCGAACATTGATTCTTGTATATGTCTGGTTTATCAAATAAAAAGGGGAGAAATGTAATGGAATTATACTGTGTCTTAACATTGTATTATTTTCTTTATTCTTTGTATTATTACTTTGTGTGAAGTAAATATTTTAACATGTGTGTATTTAGGATTCCTGTAGTCACCTTAATCTAGTCATGCATACATACATTTAGTTAGTTTCCATTAGGGAACAAAGGAGTGTTAAGAATCTCTTTGTTCTAGGTTAGAATTTTCCCGCCTGGGAATTAGCCACTCCTTAGAAGTGTTTAACCAATGAGATGTTCTTATGAAAATACGAATTTCTTACTGTATCCAATTATATGTAACTATGTGTCTTTTTCTACCCAGTGATTGACGTCACTGGGCGGGGGGTGTGGTTCCAATAAATTCAACCTCCACGGGGCGGGAACGTCAGAAGGGAACCCCGAAAGGGCACACCTAGGAGCCTCGTTGCTCATTTTGTCCTTTCATGGCCTTCTCCTCCCGCGGGGGAAAAAAGCGACATCACGGTTTTCCCTGTGTTTGTTCTTAACCTGTTTTTGTTAAATTAGACTTATCACTTTGTAAATCACATCTGCGCTTAACCCAGGACATGTTTAAGCTGTAACCAGTTGGGGGTCTAGTCATCACACCTACTGAGACTCTGCGTCTCCTTTCTTGCAAGTTGGGGGTCTGGTTATGACACCTACCCAAATCCTCCTGTTTCCTGTATCTGTATAAGTACCTGTGTTTCTCTTTGTTGGGAGAGAGATCTCTCCACACACATGCTGCCATGTGTGTGTTCTGTCTTGAACAAAACTCATTACAATTATTTTTCTAAATATTATTCTGATTCCAGCTTCGTTCTTAATTAAACTGAAATAATTCCACAACAACACGAACCACTAACCCTCCAGTCATTGGGCAACCTGTTCTACCAACTGAACCAAAGTTGCACGCTTGAAGAGTCGACTTACAGACCACCACCAGGTATGAATACACATAAAAACATATATTTATATTATTTCTACCTTCTGTTTTTTCCACTTCAGCCCTTTGTGTAATCTCTGAGCTACCAGCTGCATTTCCATATTTGGGCCACAGAATAATATGTCTGGGGGAAGGATGGGCTTATTATTGTGTCAAGCCTCTTGAGTGTATACTGACAGGGTTATGGTAACACACACGCACACACACACACCCCTGTGTTCCTCTGTTTTTATCCTCTGGCTACAGTACAGATCAACACCAGTGGGACTCTGTTTTATTATTTTTTCTTTTTTATTATTTATTATACACAATCAAAGAAGCGAGGGCCCATAAACAAAGTTTATTTCAGTGTGTGTGTGCAACCACAGGAACACCACTCTGTGTCTTCTTTATATATGTGTTAATTGCAGTCAGAGCATTTATGTGTGTGAGGTGTGTGTTTGATGAGATTTGCATATATTTTCTTCTGTTTTGTATGTGTTTGTGCACAGTTTGTCTTCATGTCTGCGTGTTTGTGTGGACCTCTGAGGGTGTTTGTGTTGATAGGAGCGAGAACTTATTCTAAAGATATCACGCTAATCAAAGATGACCTGGATAAAAGTGAGGAACAAAGACAAGCCAAAGGAGATAAATAAAATATATGTGGGATGGAATATTATATAGTAGAGGAAAGGGAACATTCTACTGCAGTCAAGCCTGTAGCTGTATTATACAAAATAATTCAGTTAGGATGGGTTCGGTTTTTTCTTTCTTCTACAGTTTGTGAGATAATTCAACTGATAACATAATCTATGTTTCCATTCTGCTCCCAACTGTGTTCGAGCATGTGGTGGGAATGCATTATGTTATAGAAACGTATAGTCTCCATAGTTATGTTATTTTTATACTTCTGATTAATTAAAACATTTTTTGGGTCAGTTGCTTTATTCATCAGATGACACACCATCTGACTGCAAGTGTCTAGGTGTGTTTTCCATCAGGTAGCCCAGTTTAGTGCTAAATCAAGAAATACCATGTATAGCAATGTGTGAGAAAGAATTGACACAACAAAACCAAGTAAAGTAGATGATATAGTCTGTAAGCCACACATTATCAAAACACAAGACACTACAGTCTTTAGATGAGAGGATGTGCAGAAAGGATGTGCACTGTCTTCATTTTATAACATCATTTATTGAAAAAATATATCATCATGAGGCACCATGCACTGTGAACCCGAATAAGAAGTTTCCAGAACTTAAAATGTAGATGCTTATTAAAGTATACTTAAATTAAAACGTTACTTATTAACTTAGTATTCTAAGGTTCTGTCAGTGCTACTGGGAGACTAAGTCAGGGTTCTGTGTCTTTGTCCAAGGACACATGGACATGTGGACAGACAGAGTCAGGACATGAACAGATGGATGGATGGATGGATGGATGGATGGATGGATGGATGGATGGATGGATGGATGGATGGATGGATGGATGGATGGATGGATGGATGGATGGATAGATAGATAGATAGATAGATAGATAGATAGATAGATAGATAGATAGATAGATAGATAGATAGATAGATAGATAGATAGATAGATAGATAGATAGATAGATAGATAACTTTAAGATAGATAACAAAGGGAAATTATGTTGTCACAGTAGTCCAGTTTGAATACAATAAGACATGTAATAGCACAAATAGTTAAGTAGAGATAAATAGGAATAAAAAAGAGCTAAAATATAAATACAAATATGTATACACATACAAAGTCGGACATGGGCATTTAGAAAAACACAAGTTAAATAAGCAGATAAGGTGCAGTGGCAAAATGATGGTATAATACTGATGGTATGATGATAATGTTACTGATAATAACCATATATAATAACAGTATAACCGTACATAATAATAATAATAATAATAATAATAATAATAATAATAATATGTACAGTACATATACATGCCATATATTTAGCCTTACACACAATATATGATATATAATGTAAATGGGATATATAGTGTAGCTATAGGTATAATATATTCATGAAGAATAAATATACATATTCATAGTTACTTGTTTGTGGTATGCATATCCTGCTTGTCAAGTATTTAAGTATAAATAGGATGTGCAGAACGATACAAATATTGTATGAGTATGATATATATTATCAATATGATAGTATACACACATATCACTTAATAAGGCACATTAAGTATATGCTACAGTTTTGTGCAGTGCAAAAAGGTAGATTTATTCCAGCTGTATGTTTGTGGCTCTGGCAGAGGTCGGTGTGTTGTAGAGTCTTATTGCAGTGGGTAGGAACGATCTCCTGTATCGTTCCTTAGAGCAGCGGGGTTGAATGAGTCTGTTGCTAAAGCTGCTCTTTAGCTTGTCCAGTGTTTTGTGTAGGGGGTGAGAGGGATTGTTCATGATTGCCAGCAGTTTTGCCAGCATCCTCTCCTCCACCACCTCCTCCAGGGTGACAAGTTTTGAACCGACAACAGACTGCCCTTTTAATGAGTTTGTTCAATCTGTTGGCATCCTTTGTCTTGATGCCTGCACCCCAGGACACCGCAGCAAAGAAGATGGTGCTCGCCACAACAGACTGATAAAACATCTGCAGCATCTTGTTACAGACGTGAAAGGACCTGAGCCTCCTCAAGAAGTAGAGCCACCTCTGACCCTTCTTGTAAATGGCCTCTTGTATTGGTGGACCGGTCCAGACCAGTGTGACAGACCAGACACAGACCAGTGTGACACCCAAGTATTTGTAAGAATCCACTAAAACCACATCCGTCCCACTGATGCTGACAGGAGAGGGCAGGGGCTTGTTCCTCCTGAAATCCACCACCATCTCCTTCATCTTCGCCACATTCAGTTGCAGGTGGTTCTCCCCACACCACTTCACAAAGCGGTCCACCAGGTCCCTGGACTCGGCCTCCCTCCCCCGCTCCACACACCTCACAATAGCCGTATCATCAGAGAATTTCTGTAGATGACACAACTCAGTGCAGTACTTAAAGTCTGACATGTATGTGGTGAAGAGGAAGGGAGACAGCACAGTTCCCTGGGGGGCCCCAATGTTACTAATCAGACGATCAGACACACAAACTGCGGTCTGCCCGTCAGATAATCATCAACCCAAGTGATGAAGGGAGCACTCACCCGCATGTCCTGCAGTTTGGCCTTCAGCAGTCCGGGCTGGACTGCTAAAGGCGCTGGAGAAGTCAAAGAACATGATGCAGACTGAGGTGTTAGGCCTATCCAGGGAGGAGTAGGCCTTCTGCAGCAGGTAGATGATTGCATCATCAACCCCAACATGGGGCTGATATGCAAACTGCAGAGGGTCCTGCGATGGGCACACCAGCAACCTGAGGTGTGCCAGTACCAGTCTCTCCATGACCTTCATGATGTGAGAGGTCAGTGCCACTGGTCTGTAGTCCTCCAGTGCAGCAGGACATCCTTTTTTGGGCACTGGAACCAGGCAGGATGTTTTCCAGAGCGGTGGCACTCTCTGAAGGCGTAGACTCAGGTTGAAGAGGTGCTGGATAACTTCACAGAGCTGGCTGGAACATGCCTTCAACACATGAGGGCTGATGCGGTCCAGACCAGCAGCTTTCCTGTGTTTGAGCCTCTCCAGTTCTCTCCTCACCTGGCTGGATGTGATGTGGAGTTCTGGCTGGGGGGTGTGGGATATGGCCGGTTCTGAGGTTAATGTTAGCAGTTGGTTGGGGGGTGGAGGTGGTGACAGTGGTGGGAAGAGGTGTCTGCTGCCGGAGGTGGTAGGAAGCTGTGAGGATGTCCTGGGGGTGGGAGGTGTGAAAAGGCCCATGGTGGATGTCAGAAAGGGGGAAGGGGGAAGGGGGAAGGAAGGGGGTGAGGGTGGTGTGGGGCAGATGATGGTGGGAGGAGGTGGGGGGTTGTTGTTTTGTGATGCAGGAGAAGGGTTGCTAGGTGTGAATTGGTTAGAGTTGAACCTATTGAAAAACATGTTCAGCTCGTTGGCACATCTCTCGTCGCCCTCAGCTGCACCCCCACTTCTCGTCTGGAAGCCTGTGATCTCTCTCATCCCACTCCAGACGTCCCTGGTGTTATTGTCCTCCAGTTTGCGCTCCAGTTTTCTCCTCTCATTGTCCTTGCTCTCCTTGATGCTGTGTTTTAGCTCCCTTTGTACCCGCTTGAGTTCTGCCCGGTCCCTGGATCTGTAGGCCCTCTTCTTCTCATTGAGGAGGATCTTCAGGTCACTGGTTACCCACGGTTTGTTGTTTGGGTAGCAGCGGACCTCTTTAGTGGGGATGGTGTTTTCAATGCAGAACCTCGAGACACAGTCAGGCCATTGATGTCATCACCATGTGGCTCATACAGAGCATCCAGTCTGTAGCCTCCTGCACTCCACGCAGTGTCTCTGTGGCCTCAGGAGACCATTTCCTCACTGTCCTCATTGTGACTGGGTTCTGCTGAACCACAGGCTTGTATAACGGTGAGAGCAGGATTAGGTTGTGGTCTGACCTGCCCAGTCGTGGTAGGTCAGTGGAGCTGTACGCATCCTTAACATTTGCGCACAGCAGGTCCAAAGTCTTATTTTCGCAGGTTGTGCATGTAACAAACTGGTGGAAGGTTGGGAGTGTGGATGAGAGGGACACATGGTTAAAGTCACCTGTAACGATGATAAAGGCCCTGGGGTGTTTTTCTGTAATCCAGCAGTCACAGTGTGAATGATGTCACACGCTGCTTCTGCGTTTCCAGACGGCGGAATGTAAACAGTGATGGCAATAACACTGGTGAATTCCCTCAGCAAATAATATGGACTAAGTCCGACGGCGATGAGCTCGAAGTCCGGGCTGCAGAGCTGCTCTTTAACACAGATGTGCCCGGGATGACACCACCTGTCGTTCACAAACACGGCGAGGCCTGCTTCTTTCTTCTTGCCGGTCACGGTGGTGTCTCTGTCGGGAATGGTGATGTTAGAGTCCGGTATCTGCTCATGCAGCCACGTCTCTGTGAAACACATGATACTGGACTCTCTGTACTCGCTCTGTGTCCTGACGAGCGCTTCCAGTTCATCCACTTTATTTCCCAGTGACCTCACGTTCCCAGTGATGACTGCAGGGATGTAGGGCTTAAATTTTCTCTTCTTCATCCTCCGTTTAAGCCCCGCTCTGCAGCCTCGCTGCCTCCTCTTTAGGTCCTTTGGTATGGTGGGTCTCTCTCCGGCCAAGAGAGTCGGGGACCTCAGGGCCATCAGCTGGTCGCGGGTGTAAACAATGCCGGCGGTGTTGCAGGCATGGCTCCCAGTGATCCGGAGGGATCCAAGTGCAGTTAAAATGATTAAGAAATGTGCAAAACGTACGAAAAGCATCTCACTGTTGTATATAGTGATGATGCACAGGACAGTATAAAGAAAACACTAAAAACACAGAAAACTAACAGAACTACACGGAGCTACTGCAACAAGCTGCCACTAGAACGGCGCCATTGTTTACTGACCCTTCAGTCATTGGACGACCCACTCTACCAACTGAACCACAGCCGCCCCTGAATAAAACTACTGTGTTTTGTTATTGTGATTTTTTTTGGTGTGATGGGTATTCCAGGTTATTTGGAGTGCTCTGAAATTATATTTCATCATCTACTTCATGAGTGACGTTTATTTTTTTAATCATCCTTATATGAAACAATAGAAATTACAGAACAATATCATTCTCAGCTTTTCACGACTTAATTCCACTCAGTTGTACCTCATATGTCTTTAACCCTTGTGTAATGTTCATATTGTTGTTACAGTGTTTGTGGGCCCTGATGGACCCGTTGCATTTTTGATTTTTTTTTTTTTTGAACAATCAAACACTTCTATGTTAAAATACTGAACAGATGTTTACCTTATCCCAATTACAAGCAGTATAAACAATATAAATGGTTAATATTTGCCCTTTACCATTTTTAGGTCACATTTATAACTTAATATTTAAAACATAATAAAGAAAATCAATTAAAATCAAGATATGAGTGGAAACAAATTTACAAGTGAAGCAAGGTTTTTCTCAACTGACTTTTATTTCTTTGAACTTGAAATTTAACCCATTTGGGTGCACAACACAAGCTGACCACATGAACACAGAGTAAACATATCAGTCAAGACAACACATCAGTCGCATTGAACGCATGGCCTCTTCCAGTTTCTGCATCCCACAGGGATTCTGTGGATTCTCCTTTGGACCTGAAAACTTCAGCAAGGATGAGAACTCCGAAGTAAGCATGTAATTGGGTTTGGTCCATTTCCCTTCCACCTCTTCACCGTCTTCCTTCAAAATTAGTGCAGTCAAGAATAATTTCCTGGATGGAATCTGGGATAAAAAGCTCAAAAGAAGACTTGATGTCCTGTGTGTGAGTAACTGCCATCCTGGTTGCATCCTTATCCCATTGGCAGTTTTGCGGGGTGGCTCTTTTCTTGGGTGAGAAGACCATTCAATTTCAGAATTTTTTGACATCCATATTTCCTCACTTGCTCCATGCTGACGGCCTGGTCCTGGGGCTGGCTGCTGACGGCCTGGTCCTGTGACTCGTCTTTGTTTTGGAACTGGCTGATGCTCAATCTCATCATCTTCTTCAGAGTCACTGTCAGACTCTGAATTTTCAGAAATGTGATCCTCAAATTCGGAAACCTCTTCTTCTGAATCTTCTCCCTTTACATTAGGCATCTCCAAACGATTCCACAAAGGGCCACTGTGGCTGCAGGTTTTTGTTCCATCCAAGCAGCAGCACACCAGACTGGACTCAATTAATCAACTGATCTCAGTCTTCAGAGAGTCAATTGGTTAAACTGTGGACTCTTGGTTGGTTGGAACAAAAACCTGCAGCCACACCAGCCCTTTGTGGAATAGTTTGGAAATGCCTGCTCTACATCATCATCAAAAATTTCTCTCTCTTCCAAAATCAATTCCAGGGCCCTCTGCGCCGAGTACCTTTTGGCCATCTTGATCGGTTGTGATAAGAAACCACACTGGCAAAGCTATAATTATAGTGTCCTGCCTCCAGTTTGTAGCATATAGTGTGAGAAAATAAAGATTCCCGCAATACAGAAGGTCAAATTCTGCACCTGCAGTTCGCATACAACGTTGCAACGTTGTTTGTCAACACGGTCTGCTCTCATTTTCTCGCACATTTGACCCTCTGATGTTCTGTGTACCAACACTCTGTCCTCCTCCTGTCTAGACCTGCTGTGTGGTACACAGAACATCGATTTCCACACTTCTATTAGCCCCGGGTCCAGTGGACCCGGACATCTTATATGTAATAGAAATGTGTGTGTGGGGGGGTGTAGGGTGTGTTCTCATTAAATATGTATACTGATATATGTTCTTCACAGAAAATCAGCCAAAGTCAGTGAATCTCAGTTTGAAAAATTAATTAATTGTATAATTTTTCTTTTAATAAAAAAATTAAAATGGGTCCCACAGACCCGAACACCACACAAGGGTTAAGTTATGTTCACTTATATCCACAATAGTTCTCCTTAATAAAAATACATTTCAGTTAGTAGTACTATTTCTTAAACTTTGAGTATTCACAACTGAATATATTTAGTTATTCTGAACGTTCCTCTCTGTGAATATGAAGTCCCTCAATTAATATATAACATTCTCCTTTTATATATATATATGTTTGGTTGTTAAAGGTCCATAAAGTGATTTAATATATGAGTTGGTATCCACACAAAGGCCATTGTTCCTTAACATCTTCACAAAAACACCAACATAATTGATCCAAATTCCTCAGAGCTCATTAAAGCATACATATTAAGACTACTTCCTTCAAACGCACATATCAAATCACTCAAGATCTTCAGACACGACACAACAACATGACAATTTTGGAAAAAATAGCAGTTTCACCAACTACAGTAATGATGCTGATAGATAGATGTATAGATAGATCTTTATCACCATTTTTCTGAAAAATGAATAACTTCCTTCCATGTGCCTCCACTCTTTCTTTGCTCATCTTTATTTTTTGTGTTCTGTATGCAACTGTACCTTAGAACAAAGTTCCATGTGTCAAAGTGTATTATTTAGTGATGTCTAGTGGTGACATTGTGGTAGTAATTGACACTAATTGTGAAATTAATTCATAATTTTCCAAGCGCAATACAATTAAATGCATTCCTCCACTCCAGAGGTAAGATACCTAGGGTTTCAACTTCTGTCTTTTTATATTATTCATACAGTTGTCACGTACCTTGCTTATATGAACCTATATATAAATCATTGTCTCCTTGATCCAGACCTTTTCACCCCATCTTTGATTGAAGTGTGCATACAGAAAATATTGTTTCTCATCTGATTTACATGTCATCCATGTTATTATCATAGCTCAGATCTCGACAGCTGTCAGTATATGAAGAGACCTGCCTGAGGCCTGTTCAGAATAGGATCTCACATGCATAATATAAATCTGACTGATGCCTATGGAAATCTGTGAACTTTAATCATCATGCATTCCTAGAACTCTTCAAGTTGTGTGAGATTTGGTTCCATTAAATGCTTAAATTGATAAGATTGAGAACCACTGACAACAACCTATTGATAAAATGTCACCAGATAATTTTTTTTTTTCTGGGACAATTTGTTCAGAAACCTGACTCGGTGTGGAGGAGAAAGGAGGAACGGAGGATTTATGAGGGGCTATCTGAAAGTTAAAAGATTAAAGTTATTTATTTTTTGATCATGTGACGACAATGTTAAAACAGAAATACAAATCAATTATTGTAAAAAAAATCTGAACTAAATAAAATGGTAACATAAAACTACAATGATTTAAGCCTCAAAATGGAAGAAGAATAAACTTATCTAGTCTTACACTTCAAACCTTTTCAAACAAACACCGTCCCACTTTATCAGCAACTGAAACATGTGGCTTTAGTTAAAACCTATACAACTTACACAGGGGCGGCACGGTGGTTACGGTTACATGTGCAAGAACACTCTGCTTAAAACTGCGTGAATTTGTTAAATCTGGTTTTTTAACTTTTAAGATACTGGCTTTGAATGAGGCAGTATATTGGTGCAGTGGTTAGCACTCGTGTCTCACAGACAGAAGATCCCTGGTTCTATTCCCACACCAGACTTTTCTGTGTGGAGTTTACATGTTCTCCTCGTGTCTCCAGTTACTCCAATTTCCTCCCACCATCCAAACACATGCACTAATAGGTTAACTGGTTAATCTAAATTGTCCATAGGTGTGAATGTGAGAGTGATTGTTTGTATATATATGTTCAGCCCTGAGATGAACTGGAGACTCATAAAGGGTGTACCCTGCCTTCACCCATTGTAGCTGGAGTAGGCCCACAGTGACCCATGTGACCCTCGTGAGGATAAAGCGGGTTTAGATGACGAGACAAGACACAGGTATACTGGTGCAGATCTACACCAGGATCTCTTTAAATTACCGGCATGGTCACTGAGCGGTTATCGCTCTTACCTCATAGCAAGAAGACCTGGGTTCGATTCCCCAACCATGTGGGCCTTTCTGTGTGGAGTTTGCATGTTTCCTTCCCAAAAACATGTTTATTAGGGTCAAATCCTCCAGCAGGTGATTGCATTTGTCTGGTTCTACAGCTGGAGATGGGTCACCGGGCTCCTTACAGGTGCCCCAATGGCATGAAGGATGGGTTAAATGCAGAGGACACATTTCATTGTACAATGTATAATGACAAATAAAGTACTTTACCTTTACCTCACCTCTTTATCCAAATATAACTTTATGACTTTTTCTAGACTTATTCAAAACTGTTATTTTTCCCCCAGACCTTTACTTTATGTACTTGTATACTTGTGTGTCTGCTCCTGTAGTTGAGACTGTACCTGTTTTGTGTTGTCAAAACTTAATTTACCACAGATTAGGCATCCATTCAATCATACATTTATTTACATTATGTTTTAATGACAAAAACAGTTTTAACACCATATGAAAATTACAAAAGTGCAACAATATGACAGTTTGACTAGAATTATTCCAGTACTGACTGGTTAGCCAAATCATATCAATTTATTTATTTATTTACTTATGTTTTCCTCATGTATTTCCATTGTATAAGATTGTGTGCTTTAGAGCATGCTCCAACTATGGGAGAAACCTTTTCCATACAATGTTAAGGTTCACACAACTTTCTAGACTTTCCATGGTCTGGAAAACAGTGTATCTGAAAATCATACTTTTTTAATACTGTCAAGTTCTGTTGAGACTCGGAGTGTCAAATTAACACACTAATTAAGATGAATTAATTACAGCAATAAGTAGTATAATATTTATTTTTATTATTTAACTTAATGTTTCTGTATGTGCGTTCCCTTATATACTAACTTACAGTGTTATGGTTGATGGGTCTCTATTTATTATCTGAAGCAAAGGAAGAACAACAGGTTCAATGTCCAAATACTTGTATTGATCGAAATCATGTCCTGATTGTGTTAACATTACATGGACCTGATGTTTTCTTTGATTTTCTAATTATTTGCAGATTGACAAAAGAACAGGTCAATATTCACCCTGTGGTGGAAACTAAAGGTTACAGGCAGCACTTGGAACTAGTGCCCTGCACGGGCCTGTTATCTGGGCCTGAGCCTGGCCCTGGCCCGAGGGGGTGGAGCCCCAGCCCGGCCCGGTCCGACAGGTTTTCAGAATTCTGAGGCCCGAACCCGACCCGACTTTTTTTGTTTGTTTTTTAAACCTCCCATAAGAGTGTCTTAGTGTGATAGAACGCTATATTCATCGAGTGCGTTCGTAAATTAAATCTGCGGCTCTGAAAATGGGATAATGCTCTGCAGTTAGAAAAAACAGCATTCTATTTTTCTGTGAACAACAGTTTCTGACAGATCAATGTGGACATAAAAGAGCAGGTTAAAATAGGGGCTCATGTTTTGATCAGCAGCTTGAGAACTCGGTCTGTGACCGCTGCTGGATCCGCCACCGTTCAAAATGTGATGAACCTGTTTTTTTTCTGTCATATGACAGAACAGCTTTGATTACAACACACTGAACAAACCCGTTTGGCTCATCTTGAAGGGTTGTAATAAGTTGAAACTTAGTCCAGAACGGAGATTTTCCCTTAGTGTTGTTCACTCTCTTCAATTCACCATTTTCAACTTCGTTTTTATGTCGTTCTCCATGTTTGTGGTGGGAGTCGGGAAGTCGCACGAATCAGATAGTGAGGGAGGCTTCCGTATGCCCATATAAGGGAGGTGCCGGGGAGAGCAGCAGCTGCTGCGTTCAATTGTTTCCATTTAAACACAACACAGCTTTTTTTTTAATAATTAAATTGAAAAATAAAAGTGCCCGAGCCCGGCCCGTGTCCGAGGTAATTATATGGTCGTCGGCCCGAAGCCCGGTCCTCGAGCCCTCGGGCTGTCGGGCCCCTCGGGCCTAGGGCTCCAGTGCAGGACTCTACTTGGAACAGGTCTCAAATGGTCTCTTTGCACAGCTCCACTACTTCCTGAAGTTAATGCAGCTCCTTTGTTTCCTGTCTGACATTATTGGACAAACTCATTAATCTAGGTGACTCTGACCTCAGTGGTCAAATAAATGGATATGAATGCATTTGTTAAAAGTAATATATTACATTATAACACATTTTTTTGTTGTTCTATATCAATATAATGTCATGCAGAGGTCTTCAACCCTGGTCCTTGGGTCCGCTGTCCTACATGTTTTAAATGCAACCCTGTTCCAACACACCTGATTCAAATAATCAGCTCATTATCAAGCTCTGCTGAAGCCTTGATAACGATTTGAATCACGTGTGTTGAGCAGGGTTGCATCTAAACCATGTAGGACAGTGGACCCTGGGTTGCAGACCTCTGCATTAACCTATCATGACTACAGATGAATGTCCATTTGTAGATGAAAGGAAGGGGAGGGCACATCCATCCATCAGGTGATGGTGTGGGAGGAGGTCTGGGGTCACAGGTCAGCACAGACAGATGATGGTGTGGGAGGAGGTCTGGGGCCACAGGTCAGCACGGTACACAAGTGAGTCACTGAATAGTCATGAACAGATAGGTTTAAGAAATTACAAATACAGATGAGAGAGAGAGAGGTGATATGACTCAGTGTCTGTATTTCCCTCAGCATTTTATCTCCTAGTGCAGCTTGGACTGAACTGTGACTTCAGTCTCTTTTAACTAACATGACCATAGACTTTCTCAAACAGGAACATTTTCAACCTAATTTTAAATGTGGAGACTGTGTCGGCCTCTTTAATATTAAATGGAAGCTGATTCAATAAGACAGGAGCCTGGTACTGACTGACTGTTTGACTTAAAAGTGAGTTACTGTGTAGACAGTGTGTTTAATGACAGGTCTGGTTGGATTGTGGGTTTATTGTAATGCAGGTACAGACTGGTGCTGGTTTTGGAAAAGTAGTGGACCTGTGCAGGAGTCTGATGTGTGTTGAGTTTAAACTCTCACTGAGGGGCGGGGCTTCCCCACATGCATGCTGATGTTCATATCCAGAGAGAGAGAGAGCAAAATATTAAACACTGATGCAGGTGGTCTATCAGGACAGATTTTCCCATGCAAGGTGATCGAACAGTACACGGTTTTCCCAGAGTACTGTTGCATCCCTAACATTTATGTCCCATTGAGAATGTGAAAACTCCTCGCATAGATGAGAACTGTCCTGTTGTAACTACAGAGAGGAAAATAGTGGGCATTGAAAGAAAACAGAATTGTCAAAACTATGTATTTGTCATTTTCACCTCTATAAACACCTCCCCTCCACTGTCATTACACTTCATTTTCACTATATGTCTGTATTCCACAGATGCTGAAGGTCTCCCACCTGTCTAGCTTCTGTCAGAATACACAACATTTTCATCAACTTCAAAATGTCACTAAAGGTGAGCGATACAGTGCCGTGAAAAAGTATTTGCCCCCTTCCTGATTTCTGTGTTTTTTGCATATTTATCACTCACAAAGGTTTCAGATCCTCAAACCAATTTTAATATAACACAGAGACAACCCAATGAAATACAAAATGCAGTTTTGAAATGTTGATTCCATTTATTAAGGCACAAAAAAATCAAAACTTATCTGGCCCTATGTGAAAAAGTAATTGCCCCCCTTGTTATATCACAAAGTAACTGTGACTAACCACAGTTTTGTGAAAGCTGAGTTCAATTTCACCTGATTGCCACCACCTGTGTTGAATCAAGAAATCACTTAAATTGAATCTGTTAGACAAAGTGAAGTAGACCACAAAATCTCAAGAACATGATCAACATGCCACGATCCAAAGAAATTCCAGAAGAAATGAGAAAAAAAGTGATTGAAATCTATCAGTCCAGAAAAGGTTACAAAGCCATTTCCAAGGCTGTGGGGCTCCAGCGAACCACTGTCAGAGCTATTATCCAGAAATGGAGAAAACTGGGAACAGTGGCAAACCTTCCCAGGAGTGGTCGACCATCTAAGATTTCTCCAAGAGTGCGACGACGGCTCATCCAGGACGTTACAAAAGAACCTCGAAAAACCTCCAAGGAATTGCAGGCCTCGCTGGCCTCAGTTAAGGTCAGTGTTCATGACTCCACCATAAGAAAGACACTGGCCAAAAATGGCATCCATGGGAGAGTTCCCAGGCAAAAACCACTGCTGTCACAAAAGAACACAAAGGGTCGTCTCACATTTGCCAAAAAGCATCTTGATTATCCTCAAGACTTTTGGAGAAACATTCTGTGGACGGATGAGTCAAAAATTGAACTTTTTGGAAGGTGTGCAGCCCGTTACATCTGGCGTAAAAATGGCACAGCATTTGACATAAAGAACATGATGCCAACAGTAAAGCATGGTGGTGGCAGTGTGATGGTCTGGGGCTGCTTTGCTGCCTCAGGGCCAGGACAACTTACTGTGATAGACGGAATAATGAATTCTGATGTTTACCAGAAGATCCTGAAGGAGAACGTCCGGCCATCAGTTCATGCCCTAAAACTCAAGCGCTCTTGGATCATGCAGCAGGACAACGATCCGAAACACACCAGCAAGTCCACCTCTGAATGGCTCAAAAAAAACAAAATTAAGGTTCTGGAGTGGCCAAGTCAAAGTCCGGATTTAAATCCAATTGAGATGCTGTGGTGTGACCTTAAACGGGCAGTTCATGCCAGAAAGCCCTCCAATATGGCAGACTTGAAACAAATTTGCAAAGAAGAGTGGGCCAAAATTCCTCCACAGCGTTGTGAAAGACTCATCACCAATTATCGCAAACGTTTGATTTCAGTTATCGCTGCCAAAGGTGGCCCAACTCGCTATTAGGTTCAGGGGGCAATTACTTTTTCACATGGGTTTTGATTTTTTTGGTGTCATTAATAAATTGAATTATTATTTCAAAACTGCATTTTGTATTTCCTTGGGTTGTCTCTGTGTTATATTAAAATTGGTTTGATGATCTGAAACCTTTGTGAGTGATAAATATGCAAAAAACACAGAAATCAGGAAGGGGGCAAATACTTTTTCACGGCACTGTATATACTCAGAGGCAATGAAATGTAACACTATATTTTGGGTTATTTTTGCTCAGGATCTGAGTTTGAGTTCTGAAGTGACAATTGGAGTCACACTGGACACCCTGTTTCCACATGAATGGTCATTATGTAAATAAACAAGTTGAGTTTTACTCTTTCATACATAATGAGTACAACATGGAATTCCTTTCATCTACAAATTGACGTTCATCTATAGTCTGTCCGTCCATGGGAGTGGATCTGATTCTCCTCAAGATTTCTTCTTTCCCACTGGGTTTTGGAGTTTTTTTCTTGCCAAGGAGGGTCTAAAGACATGGGATGCTTAGCACTTTATCTATTTCTGTGATTGTCATTTTTTTTGTAAAGCCCTGTGAGGTGACATTGTTGTGATTTGGGGCTCGATAAAGAAAATAAAATTTAAGTGAATGAGGAGTTCTACAATGGAGTGATTGTCTTCTCTATATCAAGACATGATAAATGGACTGTACTTATATAGCACATTTCATACACCAGTGGGTGCCCAAAGTGCTTTACAATTCCTCACATTCACCCATTCACACACACACTCATACACCAGTAGACGGTTGCTAATACACTGGCGCTGCCTGACCCTACTGGGAGCAACAGAGGGATCAGTGTCTTTGCCCAAGGAAACTTAGGTCAGGTTCATGAAGAGACACTGTCCTGCCTGTGTAAATGTTGGTGGGGCGGCTCACACCTAATACTGACTGTTTTGTAAGTTGATTTTATTGTTGAATGTGTGTTCCATTCAGTGTTGTTATTTTTAATTTTCAACTTGTGGTCATTATGTTTAATGCATGTGTTTATTCAACTCAGCCAACAACAGTACAACACATATCATTCATCAAAATCAACCCACCCAATATACTGCAATTTTTAAAATAAAAAAATACTTTATTTCAATTCAAACTGGTGTTGAGTTTGACGATGTGCAATTGTATATTATTGAATATTATTACTGGGTGGTGCAGTGGTTAGCACTCGTGCCTCACAGACAGAAGGTTGTTGGTTCTATTTCCACACCAGACCTTTCTGTGTGGAGTTTACATGTTCTCCGCGTGTCTGCATGGGTTGTCTCCAGGTACTCCAGTTTTCTCCTACCATCCAAACACATGCACTGATAAGTTAACAGGTTAATCCAGTGTGTCCCAACCCTGGTCCTTGAGGAACACTATCCTACATGTTTTAAATATTTCCCTCTTTGAACACAACTGATGGTCATTATCTTCTGCACAGCTGGATGATCATTTGAATGAGGTGTGTTTGGAGAGGCAAACATTTGAAACAGGGGGGTCAAACTCACTTCAGTTCAGGGGCCACATTAAACCAAATTTGATTTGAATTGGGCTGTACCACTAAAATAATAATAATATAATAATGTCAACTCCAAACTTTCTTCTGCCTTTCAAAACCAAAAAAGTTCAATTATGTGATGTTCACATCTACCAACTTATCCTTATAATGTAAATAACATGAATAAACTGACACTTCTTCAGAAAACTAAATGTAATTTTAACAAGATTATGTCTCAGTTTATCATTTATACACGTCAATTACAGCGTGCAGATTATTTAGTGGATCTACAAATACAGTGTCCCTCGCTATATCGCGCTTCACCTACCGCTGCTTCGCAGACTTTTTATTTTACAGTTAATCCTGATTGGCTCAGGTGCGTTACTGTTTTCTCGACGTGAAAAAAGTTGATACTGGTTTTTCATTTGACTCATGCCAACAGTTTTCGTTTCTGTACATTCTGCCAAATTTACGTTTGCAATTTTTCTCCATGACAAAACCCACAATGTCAAAGAAACATTCTGTGCCGACAATGGGGCCTCCAGACGCGCCAAAGAGGCCAAGGAAGATGCTAACTATTGCCGAAAAAGTTAAACTTCTGGACATGCTGAAGGAAGGTAAAAGCTATGCGGCTGTAGGGCGCTATTACGGAATAAATGAATCTTCAGTTCGTTACATAAAGAAGGAGGAAAATAATATAAGGACGACAGCAGCAATAAGCTTTAACAAGGATGCAAAAAGAGTTGTGACAGTCCGCAACAAGGCCATCGTAAGGATGGATCTGCTTTAGCTTTGTGGATTAATGACTGCAGGAAAAAGAGCATTATGCTGGATACCAACGTTATCCGTACAAAAGCTAAAAAACTTTATGAAACTTTTGCTGACAGTGATGTTCTTCATGACAGCGAAGGGGAAGGGGATGCGGATCCCGGGCCATCAACAAGTGCTGTTCACGCTGTCTCAAGCACATTTAATGCCAGTAAAGGCTGGTTTGAGAAATTTTAGAAACGCTTTGGACTTAAAAATTTTTCTCTGCACGGAGAGGTCGCTTCTGCAGATACAGCTGGCGCAGAGGAATATGTGAGCAACAAGTTTAAAGCCATCATTGAGGAAGGAGGATACAGGCCTGAACAAGTGTTTAACATGGATGAGACAGCCTTATTTTGGAAAAAAAAAATGTCCTCCCGTACTTTTATCATGCAAGAAGAAGCAAAGGCTTCGGGATTTAAGGCCCAAAAAGATTGCGTGACTCTGGTTATGTGTGGAAATGCTGCAGGCTTTATGATAAAGCCAGGGCTCATTTATAGGTCTAAAAATCCTAGAGCCCTGAAAAACAAGAATAAGGATGCGTTGCCTGTTTACTGGATGTACAATTCAAAGGCTTGGATGACAAAAGCTCTCAATCAGGACTGGTTCAAATACTGTTTCATCCCGGAGGTCAAGCGTTATTTGAGAGGAAAAGGACTAGACTTTAAAGTGCTTTTGCTCGCTGACAACACCGGGGGTCACGCTGATGATTTGTCATACGATGGTGTGAAAATAGAATTTCTGCCACCGAACACTACATCACTGATTCAGCCCATGGACCAAGGCATCATCCGTGCTTTCAAGGCCCTGTATACGTGCAACACGCTGCAGCATCTTGTTGAGTCCGTGGACTCGGATCCAGATTTCTCACTTAAGAACTACTGGCGTGGATACACCATTGCATCATGTTTCCTAAATATTCAGAGGGCCATTCAGGAGATGAAAACTGGGACTTTGAATTCATGCTGGAAAAAACTGTGGCCAGAGGCAATGCAAAACGCGACCGGATCATCTGTTGACGAGCTGAATCACTCTGCAGTGGATTCAGCTGTGAATCTAGTGACTGCTGATGAGGTCAATGATTGATGCACACGCACAACCACTGATTCAAGATTCAAGATTCAAGATGTCTTTATTGTCACTGAGCATTTGAATGTCAGTGAAATTTTCAGTGCAAAAGATAACAAAATGAAACAAGATAAACCAACTGGCATGCAATAAAAACAGAATAGAATAAGATAAAATAAAATGAAATAAATAAAATGAGATAAATAGAATTATGTGCAAATACGAGAGGAAATATACATGTCTGTATGTGTATATATACGTTGTGCATATGCATATATACACTAAGGTGCGGTTGTGTGGGTGGCGAAGTGCAGTGTGCAGTGATTCAGTCTATTGTCCTGCAGTGCCGGCGGAAGGGGGGGGGGGGGGGTGATAGCTTTGACAGCTCTGGGGAAGAAACTGTCTTTTAGTCTGTTAGTGGTGGTGCGGATGTTCCTGTACCGCTTTCCTGATGGAAGCAGTCTGTGGCCTGGGTGGCTGGGTCCATGGCGATGGCTCTTGCCCTCTTCTTGACTCGGCCTACATATATCAAGTCCAAGTCAGGGAGGGGATGGACGAAGACCTGGCAGAGATGACAAAGCCACCAAGCGAGGATGACGGAGATCACACTTGTTGATAAAGAAGAGGAGGAAGGACTAACACTTGGTCGCCTAGCAACCATGATGAGAATGGGCACTGAACTTCAGCGTGCGGCACAAGAATGGGACCCTTTGATGTGTCGTTCATTGCAGTTCTCAAATATAATTGAAGGTGGCATGTCCGTTTATAGAAATCTTCTTGCTCAGAAAAAGAAAGAGTGCCAACAACTACCCATAACGATGTTCTTCTCTTGGAGAAAGACTCCTGCACAGCCTTCAGTAGAAAAAGACACTACAGCGCAGCGGAGTCAGGACGAAGAGGTGCAGCAGCAGGGACTGTGAAATACGTGAGTGACAATGTTTCCTACCTTGTATTCATTACTATGTAAAAAATATTGTTTTACAACACCGTTCTTTAAACTATTATAGTTATTTGTAAGAAAACGTTAATATTTCTATTTCTTAAACACATTTTGGGCCTGAAAAGAGGTTTTATTTTTTGTTTCATTCTGCAGTACAGTATTGCATTGTAAAATAACAGTAAAAAATAAAGCTGACTACTTGGCGGATTTCACCTATCGCGGGCTATTTTTGGAACGTATCTCCCGCGATAAACAAGGGTTCACTGTACACAAAACATTTATTAACAGGTCGAGTTTTGTTAAACTTACACTTTGTACATTTCAAAATGCTCATACAGTTTTTGTTCAGGTTATTTACATTTTTGTGATACAATAAACTAACATGAAAATGTTTTAATTAAGGAACAAAATGTGGAGTTGTGAGTATTTCTAGATTATTATGGTAGTATTTTATTGATCTGACCCATTTTGATCTGTATGTGGATTTTTTAAAAAATTTTCTCTGGTGCCCAACTGGATCCTTTTGGGGATGGATTTGGCCCCCGGGTTAGACACCTCTGATCTAAAAGTGCAGGACAGTGTGCCTTGAGGGCCAGGGTTGGGAAACACTTGGTTAATCTAAATTGCCAATAGGTGTTGAATGTGAGATTGTTAATCTATATATATTCATTAGTGATTAGCAAATAAAGCTTCATGAAGCACTAATTGGTTTTTTTTTTTTTATCGCTCTAGATCAGGGGTGTTAAACTTTTTTAGTTCAGGGGCCACATTCAGCTAAATCTGATCTGAAGTGGGCCGAACCAGTTAAAAAAAACCACTACATAAATTATGTCAACTCCAAAGTTTTCTCTCTGTTTCAGGAAAAAAGTTAAATTTCATAATGAAAACAAATATTAGTCTTTAGTTCATCATTTACGCATATTGTATATGTGACCCACCACCACGAAACCAGGCATAAGTGTCTGGAAATCAAAACTGAGTTATCTATGTAGGTTGGTAGAGTGGAAACTAAGATTTAAGATGGTGAAAAGATTACGTTTCTATCACAAGTAGAACCAAAGTTATGGCCATTTTAATATCCACATTTAGACCTATTTTGCAATTTGCATATTTTTAGATATTGTCCGTTAAAGTTTTGGACTGTTTCGGGGTAGGAAGTCCTTAGCAACGCATAATATTCGTAAAAAAATTCGTATCCGATTGACAAAACATATTCACAGATGTTAAAGAACACTCTGATGGACATGTCACAGAAGTTTTATATATTGTAATAATAGGACAGAATTGCAACGTATTATAATCATTTGGCTTACACCATTGGACAAGAGCATTCAATATAAGCTTTTACCTCGTACCAAACACTTGGGTGTTTACCCACGGAACGGAGATCGGTTTGTTCGGCGAAAAGAGGTCGAAGTCGGCTTTGTGTTTGCTCAGCAATCCCTGAACTTTTGTTGCCGCTTAAATAATTGACCCAATAAACACCTTTATTGATTGGATTTCAATGTAATGACCACAGGAACTGAACATAGAGGTGTTACGGTACCGTTTTTTTATAAGGTGTAAACACAAATAAGAAATCACCTTCCAGCCTAAATTTGGCTGTAGCTCTGAACGGCTCAGCGCGACTTATGCCTGGTTTCGTGGTGGCGGGTCACATATATTTTAATTTACAGATCACAGTGGATCGACAGATACACAAAATAATTTGTAATAGGTGGAATATTATTAAAGTTGTACTTGATTTGATTTAAATGATTTATTTCGAACATGTGCAGAATGCAACAATAATCAATACAACAACAACAATAATAATAATAATACACGACATGTCCGAAAAGGAGTAGGATGAAGCATAAGCTTGGACAGAAACCAATTAAAGACTGCAAGATGGTGTGCCACTCCCAACCCCACACCACCTTGTGTGTGGGGTTGGGACACCTTAAAACACCTTAAAACAAATAAATAAATAGATCGCAAAAAGAGGAGAAAACCAAACCAGCACAAAAGGAAAAAAAGATTCAACAACTAAACAATCGGCACTGAGCACCACAACCGTGGATGTCCTGATAGTACAAAATAGAATGCAATTGAATAGAATAGGCCAGAAGAGGACACCAGTGCAGAAGAGATTGTGGAGAGATTCTCAGCACATTCTGGCGAGTCCCATCATTCGCTGAAATGGCGAGACCTGATCAAACATGCAAGTGTGAAGGACCCTGAAGCCCAGAAAAGCAATCACGACAAGGCAGGGCCAAGCCAACAGGGCATCCCCCAACCCGGGCCGTAGGAGCCCCAGGATGCCACTCCCAGAGAGACACAAACCCGGAGAACAAGAGGGACCAGCTACAGACCCCCCCAGTGCACCAAAACCGACTCAGGTGGGCCAGGGCATGAGGACCCACCAGCCACCCCAACCCCTCACCCCAGCTCCAACCAACCCCTCCACCCCTCCACCCCTCCACCCCACCACCCGACCCCGGCCCCCAGTGACCCTAGTGAGGATACGACAAAACAAAACAAATATTAATACTGTCTTAAAAAAAACAGACAATGAATAAACTGTAAATGCAAGGTGCATGAAAGTGCCAATGGAATGAATGCTTGCCTCAGTAGCCAATCAAAGGACAGGATTCATTCTTTCATGACTAAGCATCAACCAAAATACAACATCCTACATGAAGGAAATGTGCAGGAGTCTCCTATCTCAGTGAGTGATTTCATTCTTCATCACATCATCACTAGTCTGGAAGTGGTTTAGTTTTGACAAGACTGATGTGGGTCAAAATAACATTTCATGCAAGCTGGGGTGCTATAAAGGGGCGGGGGGTTGTAGTAAATTCAAATGGAGCAGGTTAGAAGCTGTGTGAACATTTACTCTAAGATCCACGGTTTGATAAATGATCTGAAGACAGGAGTCGCACGTTGAAATTCTGTTGAGTCTCACCCCAATGTTAGTTATGGACCACACACCCACACATATAACTACTGCTCCCACATGCACTGACCATTTCTCTGACTGCAAGGTAAGCTCAACTTCTCCTAAAATGTCAACAATTAAATATGTTTGCTTTTGTTAATATTTCATTGACTACAAATGTGTTAGACACAGTCACATCAAGTCAGCTGATCTGATGTTGTTCACTTCTCTTACATTCACATAGCACTGTTTTCTTTACTGCACTTCCCCATTGACGGTCAGTGACTGTGGAGTCCTGTTCTGCCCTACAAAGGAAAAAGTCAGTAACTGCTGTGAAGGGAATTTTACCTTCGGTCTGTGTGTCTGTGTCTCAATGATACTGTAATGTCTCCCTGATACTGTAATGTCTCACTGATACTGATATGTAAACATTCCGTTCATACATCCCTGAGAGGAAGGTTGTCTCCAGAGACATGGTGTGGTTACAGTGGTATGAGAAAGACGGTGTTTGTCCCTCTCATACCACCCTCGGAATGTTTAGAAGAGTATAAAAGAGTTGTAGTTTAGATGGAGCATCAGAACATCTGACGACAGCTTGTTCTGATCATGTTCTCACTTGCATGCAAGTTCCAAATCAATTTGTTCATCTCTTCAATAAATAATTGTTTCTGATTTGAACAGTTTTCTCTCCCTGTGTGATACAAAACTTCCACAACAATTTGGCGTTGTCGGCAGGATCCCGTGAGTGTGACGGACGGAGGACCGAGGTTGGGGAAGTAATCAGCCTACGGACCAAAAAGTTGTATCCCTGTTGGTAAAAACAAAAACCAGAGGACAGGGACCGAGCCAGACTCCGCCCACACACCACCGGGATCTGTACTGGACCTGTGGAGACCAGATCACACTTGGTGAGAAAGTTTTAATTTGGGTTCAATTAGGAACTCTTGGTCTAAAACTCACGTCACCTGCCCGCTGTCTGCTGTTATAGTGCACAATACAGTAGAGGACAATTTAGATTTATTCTGAAGCTAAATTGGATCACCGTAAACTAATTCATGTGTAGTTGGCTCAACCAATTTAGATGTAACCTTTAAACAGAGAACCGGTGTCTCTCCCTTTGAGCCCTGGACCTGCTGGGTCTGTGCGCTCTCCCGGGGCCTTGGGGGTGTTGGTGGCTGATATCTTCTGGGGCGCCCTGGCTGACCCTGGGGCTTGGGGTGGGTCGGCCCTCCGGTCGCCCCCCTGTCCCTTCCTGCTCTGCTTCCCGCCTCCTCCCTCCTCTCCTGCCTGGCCGCTCGTCCTCATCCCTCTCCCTCCCCTGGGGGCCCTCCGCTGCCTGGGGGGCTGGAGTGGGGGCCGGGTGGTCTCTCTGGGGGGGTGGCTATGGCCAATCCGGGCACAGGCCTTGGCACTTGCCTGTGTGCTGCCACTGGAGATTAGCTTCTGCTGGCTGGGGACTTCTGTCCGGGCCTAGGGGCTGTCCTGGGGAGTGGTGGGGTGGGGTGGGGTTTCGGTGGTGCTGCGGGGTGGGTGCCCAGCATCCCGGACGTACCGGGGTGGGCGTGGGGGCTCATGGCCCTTGCTTCCAGGTGGTGCGGCCAAGGCCCTCCCTCTGGGGCAGGGTGCTGCATGCGGCTGGCCCATGGTGGGACTAGGGCATCTGCCGGGGTGCTGGTCTAGCGCTGCGACTCCTGGGAGTTTTGGTGCTGGCTGGGCCGGTCGGGTTCAATTCAATTCAATTCAATTTTATTTATAAAGCCCTAAATCACAACAAAGTCGTCTCAGAGGGCTTTACAAAAACATAATCAACTACAGAAATACATGAAAAGTCCCAGGCATCCCCTGTCCTTAGACCCTCCTTCTCGGCAAGAAAAAACTTCCAAACCCAGTGGGAAAAAGAAGAAATCTTGAGGAGAACCACATTGAAGGAGAGATCCACTCCCATGGACGGACAGGCTATAGATGAACGTCCATGTATAAATGCAGGAAGGGGGGCTGGTCCAGACAGGCAGGGGCGGTGGTCCGGGGTCACAGGTCAGCACAGGCGAGATACTCCAGATCCTGTCGTCCATGGCTCCCGTGCAGGCACTGTCAGGAGAGCCACCACTCCCCCCAGGGGGGGAGGGGGGAAAGGGGACACCAGGTGACTAGTCATGAACAGACTTGGTAAGAAAGATATGTTATAAAAATTACAGAAACAGATGTGAGGGAGAGAAAGAGAAGAAAGAACTCAGTGTCTGTACTTCCCCCAGCATTCTAACTCCTAGGGCAGCCTAGACTGAACTGTGACTCATACATCATGTATACATGATATATGAGTCACATAATTTTTAACTAACCTGACCATAGGCTTTCTCAAACAGGAATGTTTTAAGCCTAATTTTAAATGTAGAGACTGTTTCGGCGTTTTTAATATTAAAGGGAAGCTGATTCCATAAGACAGGGGCCTGATAACTAAAGGCTCTAGCTCCTACTGTACTTTTAGAAACCCTAGGAACTTTCAGTAAACCTGCATTCTGAGAACGAAGGGTTCTATTGGGTTGGTACGGAACCAGATCATCTTTAAGATAAGAGGGGCCCATACCATTAATGGTTTTATATGTAAGGAGGAGGATTTTAAATTTAATTCTAGACTCAACTGGAAGCCAGTGAAGGGTTCGGAGCACAGGCGTGATGTGTTCTCTTCTATTTGATCCTGTTAATAATCTTGCTGCTGCATTTTGAACCAGTTGCAAGCTTTTTAGGGAATATTTAGGACATGCTACAAGTAAGGAGTTACAATAATCTAATCGTGATGTAACAAATGCATGAATTAATTTTTCTGCAGTCGTTTTAGACAGAATATTCCTAATTTTGGCTATGTTGCGCAGGTGAAAGAAGGCTGTTCTGCAAGTTTGTTTGATATGCATTTTGAATGAAAGATCTGGATCAAATAAAACTCCTAAATTTTTAACTGTGGCACTGGGTGTTACACTTAAGGGTTCAGGTGGGCCCACCTTGGTCTCTGGCCTCGGGGCTCTGGGGGCCCTCTGCATCAGTCTCACTACCTGTCTCCCCCGCTGCCTCTTACTGTGCACTTCCCACACTTCACACCTCACTGTGAAGTGTGTCCCTATATGTGCCCTTAGGCACATATAGGGACACAACAGTTAGGGCCTCGAGAGCAGGTGGGAGCAGGAGAGATGGGCTCTGTGGTGGGGCAGATGGCAGGGCTCTACAACCTTGTCTCTTCTCCATCACCCCCCTGCTTGCCTCCCCTGCTCTCTAATTTCTTTTTAATGCACCACACACATTCACACCTTGGGAGTAGGTCTGGGACGCCCCATGTCCCGGGCCGTCTGGGTCGGCCTTGGTGTGCTGGGGGGTTTGTAGCTGCTCCCTCTTGTTCTCCGGGTTTGCGTTGTTCACGGTGGCCCCGGTGGCTCTCTGGGGGCAGCGCCCTGTAGCTCCTATTGCCTGGGATGGGGGGTGCCCTGTTGGCTTGGCCCTGCCTTGCCGTGATTGCTGTTCTGGGCTTCGGGGTCCTTCACACTTGCATGTTTGATCGGTTTTCGCCAGCTACTGCCGAGTCCCATTTCAGTGAATGATGGGACCCGCCAGAATGTGCTCAGAATCTCTACCCTAAACTCATTCTCTTCTTGCACTAGTGTCTCCTTCTGGCCTATTCTATTCTATTGCATTCACACTATCATGTCATCCACAATTATGGTGCTCACTACCGTTTTATTTAAATATTTATTTAGTCAATCTCTTTTTCTTTTGTGCTGTTTTGGTTTTCTTCTCTTTTTTCGATTTATTTATCTATTTTTTGATGGACAGTTAGTAGTTGGGAATAACACACCACATTACAATCTTTAACTGCAATAGCACCGCCTTTTAATTTCTTTCCCTGTTCGTCCTTTCCGTCCTGTCCAGTCTTTGTTTCCCCCACACATCACTGAGGTGTAGCATTACCCTCCCTGGGTTATAATAGAGAGTTCTAAATAAAGGATGTTTGCTCACCTTTCAGGGAGGACCAGTGATGGTCACACACATGCACTAAATATTAAAATATTTGGCTGCAAGACTAAAAAATGCATTGATCTCAAACAATGTTGACACTCTCTGTGGTGTTAAACAATGAGAACAAATGCAGACAAACAAACAAACAAAAAAAACAGAGAACCGGATACATTTATATCCTCGGTGATGTTACTGGTGAACTAATGTGGGCTTCATGACTGTGTAATGCAGGCGTACCGGATTACTTCATGTGTGGGGGTTTTTTTTTAGTTCTTTGGTTTTTTCCTAGGGGTGTGAACTCCAGAAAAACAAAACAAACGGATTTTCTCTTAGTTTTTCTCCTTGAACGTGAATCAAAAGAAGAAAAAAAAACATCAATTAATTCATGTGATACATGCTCCATTTTCGATGTAAACTTTAAACAGGGAACCGGATAAATTTAGATCCTAGGTAAATGGTAAATGGACTGCATTTATATAGTGCTTTTCCACCTTCATGGTGCTCAAAGTGCTTTACATTAGCTTCACATTCACCCATTCACAGACACACTCGTACACCAGTAGGCTTCTAAGGTCTAAATTCAGTCCTACTGGGGGCCTAAGTCAGGGTTCAGTGTCTTGCCGAAGGACACTTCGACATGTGGACAGCCAGAGCTGGGACGTGAACCGCCACCCTCTCGGTCATTGGCACTCTACCAACTGAGCCACAGCCGCCCACAGGTGCTGTTACTGGTGGCCTAAAAGGAGTTGCCAGAATGGGACTGTGTAATACAGGTGTTCTGGGATTACTTCATGTGAGGATTTTTTTTGGTTGGGGTGTGAACTCCAGGGGAAAAACCCGGATAGGTTTTTAGGATTTTCGCCTGAGTGTTAGACTCGAAGTTGAAAACCAGTCGGGAAAACGTTCGACTATGGGCAATCGGCCGAGTATGGGTAATCGGCCGAGTAATGGTGACGCGGGCTTGGACCGGAAGACTCCAATTCCAAAAGACATGTTGTCATGTTGAACATTTTAAAAGCTTTTCAGTGACTGATTATTGGGTAACAAAATGTAATTTCCCCAAAATGGGAAGATGAAGAAGTAAATGATTTGAGGAAAGATCGAAATGAAGCTCATGAGTAAACTCAGAACATTGTGAATCTTGTAGTGGGGGAGGCCCTTTGGAGCAAAGACTTATACATGCTTATTTACTGTATGTAATGCATTTGCACACCAGTTGTCTGTACTGACGTCACACACCTTGCCAAGTTCACACTAGCATGTTTTAAAAGGTGAAAACAAAAGAAAAACAACCTTTTTAGTCAAAAGGGTGTTAAACATTGAAAGAATATTTCAAATCCATTGTTTTGCTCATTGTCTGATACATTTTACTTGGTTATTTTCTTTTTCAAAAGACATGTCATATCTTTTAAATCTCCTGGGCAGAGATGTAATGATTACCCTTGGAAGATAATTTTTTAATTATAATACTAATACAAAGTCAAATGTCTAAATCTCCATGTGCATGCATTAAAATCTAAATCTCAGACACACATAGCAGAAGTATTGTCAGAAAAGAGAAAAAAAAAATCTTAGATTATATGTCACTAAACTGCATTACATTGCACCTCATGTTTGCAAAATTGTTTCCAAATTCAGGGGAGTTGGTTGACTTTCCAGGGTCCAGCCGACCCACCCTGTAATCGTCTGATATCAGATTTACCTCACATTTCTTTATCTACAATTTAAAGAGGAACACGTGTGATCATATTACAACAGACTGCATTTGGACCGTGTATTTGCATGGTTTAATGTAAAGGGGGATCAACAAGTGTTGACCATTTTTCTTTGATCAGTAGATGATTGTGTTTGTTTGGGTTTCTCCAGATTAATGCTGGAGTCATAATTAAATGTTCGAACTGGGACATTTAAACAATTAATAACAGTAGTTGTCATAAGCAATGGTTCTGTGTGTACCAGTACATGACAATAGGCTGGTTGGGGTTAGATTTTTTTTTAAGTTATTTATATTTACATTTCAAGCAATATAATTAGACCAGAACACCTAAGAATAACTGTCAACAAATTTAAACTTGGGTTTTGTTTAGACTGTAGTTCAGTAGTTTCTCCTACTGTCCCAGTGTGTAGAGCTGACACACTCCTGCTTTCTTGGAGGAACATGGTTATGCAGTCAACAAAATAATTCATTTTATACAGACCTTATCAGTCTCTGCGACAGTCTTGTGGACTCCGTTAGTTGCACAAACCTTTGTTGACATTAGACAATTTATTCTTAGTATTTGGGTCTTGTTATGGTTTATGTCATCTTGGCTCATTGCATGGTTATTAATTATTTAGTAAAATAACCTCTCATTTAGGTTTTTTAATGCGACCATTTGAACCTGTCAAAAAGACGTTTCTCAGTCGCATGCCTCAGATACTCCTGCTATACACACATAGTCTAACATGCTTGATTTTAATCTTAAAATGGTATGCTCTGAGATGTACATAAATACAATATAGGTCTGATTTACAGAAAATATTGTCCATAGTGCACCTAATACTTGATTATGGCTCAGTTTGTAATCGATGACATGACAGTAGATTTAAACTCCCTCATTAGTGCTGGAGTAAGGGTGCCTGTCTGTTTAACCATTTGTTTTCCATAGAGGAAGAACAGAGGAATTATCATATGACATTGTTGCTCTGTTGTGTTGTGTTGTGTTGTGCCATGGCTGTTTGTCTGTGTGTGTGTACGTGTGTGTGTGTGTATCCCAGAGTTAAGTGATTCCTTTATTAAGTGTACTTTATGCTTAAACTTTTTCCCCGCTAGGGAAATGTTTGTGAAACTAAAGTAAAAATATATATATATAGAATATATACAGTAGAGGTATATATTTGTCTAAAGTGTATTTTGAAAGTAATGCACACTTTCTTGAGATTTTCTTACTTTCAGACTTGTGTGGGGGAATTGGTTATAATCTAACACTTCAGTGATGACCTCTCCTACAGGTTTCCAAGTCTTAGCGGATACTGGATGGTGAGAGACACCTCCCCCTTCTGAACTCACTTGTCTCCAAATATATATGTTTTTCTTCCTCTCCTTTTCAGGTCAACCTGAGGGACTGTCGGTGCAAAGAGAAAGCACACTTACTGATTTTGTTGGTAACTGTAATACATGTTTGTGTCATGAATGATGTTCATGAAAACTAAGGATTTTCTTGCCATGAGTTAAGTGTTGTCACATTGCGCATGTGTAATCACAGACAGATGACAGATATCTGGTTTCCAGACACCAAACTGAGAAAAATTACCTTAAAGTTCTGTTGTTGTTCAGCCCCAGTAGTTGTAGGTAGATTATTAAACATGAGGCAGATATTGTTACTGTATATTAACTAGTTCTACAAAAACCACAGTGTGACTTATATTTGGATATTCTTGTAGTGCTGGGTGACTGAGAATTTAGACTTTTTATCACATATTTTTGGCTTTTTATCTCATAATTTGGATTTGTTGCATAATTTTGGCTTTTTATCTAACATTGCCTTTTTATTTAACATTTCCTTGTTCAAATCCCTAGAAAAGACCCTTGGGGCCAATTCCAATTCATCCCTTAACCCTCAAAAATAAGCGTTAAGGGGTATTTGTGACTTAGAAATGGGACACTCCTTAAATGTTGGCCCTGAAATTAATCAGGGCCCGCGTTGTCTCTGTAGTCCCTGAAATGAAACACAACTTTATTATTTTTTAATATTTGCACTGTTGACCCTGCCTGTTTAATCATAAGCCACAAACACAGCTATCATCCACTGGTCCATCAGGTCCACATTTTCTAAATTGTTGTGGACTATCTGTAAATTATTCCTTCAGTTAGAGCTATCAAAATAATCTGTGTAAATAACACAACCATATTCAGCTGTCACCACTACAACACCAACTATAACTATCATTAGATAACTCTGCGGCTACGGGAGCCCGGTAATTTTATACCATTATCGGCACAAGCATGTTATATAGGCTGTTAACTTGATAATAATGATAATAATAATACATTTTATTTGTATAGCGCTTTTCTGGACACTCAGATGCTTTACATTAGTGCAAAAATCATAAAAGCAGTAGATTCAAAGACACTCAAAGACATTTTAAAATAGTCCAAAAAATTATAAAAACAGTATACATAGGATTACATGACAATTACATGACACAGGACAGAACATGAGGACACTACATGACACGGCCCATTACAAGCAGTTCTGAAAAGGTGAGTTTTGACATGGGATTTGAATAATGGGAGGTCTGTACAGTCATGGATGTGTTTGGGGAGGGAGTTCCAGAGGGTGGGAGCAGCGATGGAGAAGGCTCTGCCACCCCAGGTCCAGTGCTTGATTCTGACTGGAGGGGACAGGACAGGAGGTTGGTGTCGGAGGAGCAGAGGCTGCGAGAAGGGGTATCTTGATAAAATAACTTCATTACCACCTCAAAAAATGACTTTTTGTAATGTTAGCTAACTTAAACGATAACTTATTATAGCCGCTATTGACAAAATAAAAAATACATGTTATGTACAATGAGGTACATAATCCATAAAATGGACCTAAACTAAGATAATACAATGATTTTCACAATTTTTATATCTCCATTAACAAAGAAAATACTGCATTCTGGGTAAACCTTGCTTTCAAGGGTGGTGTTGTGCAATCTCAGTATTGAGGCTATACAGCCCTCAAACTGCCCCTCAACTTAAACGTTTTTAGAATTAGGACAACACTTACACTTTGCGAGAGCGTGCATTTTGAGATTGAGGGTTAAGCGAGGAATTGGAATTGGTCCTTAGTACGATAAAGTCATGGAGCATTTTATAGAAAAGTAACAGAGGCAGAATTTACATAAAAATATATTGACAAATTTTATGAGACGCTAAAGTCTATCTGACATCAGAACCGTTTTTTTCTGGGTCCCTCATTCCTCTTGTTGTTTTTATGTGAAAGCGGTATGCAGCCAGTGGAGGTGACAAACCAGCATGTGTTGGTAAGTCGGGGTGACCCATCAGATTCCAAAAGCAGAAAAGTGGTAAAGTGGTTTTCAGCAGAATGACACCTTTAAATGGGCAGGTTCTGCATCCAATACGAGTGGACACGATGGGTTACAATAAAACCTGGAAAAAGACTGAAACTGTTTTTCACAAAACAATAGCGGTATTCCTAAAATTCCAACAAAATATATTTCCACTTTGAGCATGTTTCCATTGTTCTAGGCAGGAGTGTCGTAACTCTCATGAATTATCATCCCACAAGATTTTACTGCTGTCACCTTCATAGCTTCAGATTGGCCATCACCCCGATAGTGTTAGAGTGAGTGATCAGTAAAAGTCCCTGATGAACTCTTTAAAGATACTAACATGTCAAACAAAACAGCTGGTTAACATTATAAGGGTTCGTACATGTGGTCCCTACATTGTCAGGTCAAAATAGGAATCACTCTGATCATCACTCCAAAATGGCCGCCGTAGTTCTGGTGTCCCAGCCATAGACATATATACATAGACGCCGCATCGATCGGGGTTGCCCGCTGCTGCGACACGTCAGCGTGGCCGCCATATTGGATGTGGCAACGCAGCGCTGTGTCCAATCTACAGTCTATGATACTATATACTATATGTATATATAAAGTATAAAATAACGTGGATTTAAAACATCCCACCTCACAAAAGTAATGAAGCATATATTCTCAATTTATTTTAAATGTTTTAATGATTTTTGGCGAACAAGATAAGATATTTTATACATTTTTCTGGCAACAAAAACACTATAAACAAACTATACACATGGGCTATCTACACTAAAATTCTACATAGACTATATACACACATATTTACTGAATATATAAACACACACATTACATAAAGCTATGTACACTATATAAATGCACATATATACAGCTATGTATACTATAAACACACATATATGTACACTATAAACACACATATACATACAGATATGTACACAGGCTATATCGCACTAAAAGCCTTTAAAGAGAGTGGTTTTGCACATTTTTTTTTCGTGTGTTGCCACTCTGTAATGTCAGTGTTCTCAGTTTGGCGATGTGGTGCAGCCTTAGTTTGTGGAACACAGAAACCACTAGTGACATCAGCATATAGTGATGGTTGTCAATTCCACATTGTGTTTCCTGAATGTGCCCACCCAGACCAAACACATCCTCAGCACCGATGTCAGCCCGCACAACTGACCGATTACGGACATATTGACAGCTTGCCCTGACATCGACTGGTGAATAAAATGCTCAGCTGATCTGACCACCCTGACTGTGCCCTCAGACGGTATCATCAGCCCCCCTTTGTTTTTCAGTATGAGCAAATGATAAATTTGATCAAGTGATGGGGGTGCAACGTTGGTCACCAAGCTACCACGACAAACGTCACATAGCAGCTTTTTCAAAATTTGCCGAACCACAAACCCTGCGATGTAGACAACGACGTTGTCGACAAGGCCACCAAATCGAGTTGGCAGATAGCTGTGGTCACATAGGATTGCAGGGACGTTGGCAAAAAGGGGATGGAAGCTCTCCGGTTTCTTCTGTTTCGAGAGAAGATGTTTCCAGCGCAGACAGGAACACAGTGTCATCCCGTACTACCACATTTCCTGACGTACTTGGAGACACCCCACACCGTACCATGAGATGGCGGAAAATGGCTTGGAACTGGCCTGCTGAAGGGTTGTTATTCCAGCCGCCTGAGAAAACACACACATACAACACTTTCACAAATAACCTCCGTAGACTGACATTTTTTTGGAGAAAAATAAATAATAGAAATGCATAAATGTCAATCTGATGATGTAATGACAACGTAGTTACCATGGTGCCGTGCATGCATACAGACAGACATACAAACCTATAGTGAGAAAACTGAAATCCCTACCTGATGCCCTGATTGAATTGAAGAGGAGCTCCAGGTGGTCTTGGCTAAAGCGGTAGGTGCAGATGTACCGCTGCTGTTGAAGCTGCTCAGCAATCATCAACATCAGGGTGTCAATGTTGATGACAAATCCCAAGACAGATAGATACCTTCACAAGAAATTTGTGTCAATATAATAATTTCATTGCAAAATCACATCTTGACAGCACTAAGTGTGTCTTTGTTCATTTATAGACATTAAAGCAACAAGGAACAATGGTCGAACAAAAGAGAACCAGAAAATAAAAGATCAAAATTGCTATACTTACCATTTTGATTCCTCTAGAAAACACTTAAGTCCAAGAAAAACAAAACAGGAGACTGTAGAAAACATTGGAACCAGGGAATAGAGCATCATATGAACTTATGATGCAGAACAAGAAAACAGAATAGACTGGGCGATATATCTATAATGTCAATATTGTGTGAATGCACCAATTGTCATCTCTACAATATTCTCTCAATATCAAAAGGTATTTGGGCAAAATAAATTTTATTTTATTTGTAATCTTTGTTAAACTTGACAGTGCACTGCAGCTAGCCTCATCTAGAGTGCTATTCCTATTCATATCACCCAGCCTAGAACAGAACATCATATGAATGTGATGTCAGAAACGTTTGAACTTTCCATGCAAATAAACACATGATTATTTCCTAAAACCTCTTTGACTGGTGAAGGGCTGCACCATTTAATATATATACATACATACATATATATATATATATATATATATATATATATATATATATATATATATACATATACATACATACATACATACATACATACATAAGACATACTACCATAAGAAGAAAAAATTTGCGCTAAAATAACATTTTGAAGAATTGAGCGCGAAAGCATAACTAGGCTTGCTAGCTAACATTAATATGTTCCACAACGTCAGCAAATTATGCTCTCAAAACGATGTTAGAAAAGACTAATCAAACCGTCTATGGGCAAAATACGATCAAAAGTAACGTCTTACCTGTGAAAAGTAATTCCCAGAGATTTTGTTTGGGTAGTACAACGATAATGACACTGAAAAGCAGCACATGAGTGAGGCATCTTCTCGGCTTGGAAGACAGGAAAGCTCTGAAGCTTGCCACATCCAATATGGCGGCGACGTTGACGTACAGCTGAGCCCTTGATGCGGTGTCTATGTATATATGTCTATGGTCCCAGCAGCCAATGGTTGTTATGTTTACAGTGACTGCAGCTGCCATTTTCACCTCGAGAGAAGTGATCATGTGACCATGTATGTCACATCCTGTGACATATAATTGTGGAAAAAGCGTTTCCATTGCATATATATTAGAATATCGCAACGTCTGAAAAACCACCTCATGAAAGCGTGAAAACTTTGTTTCTATTTGAGTGTTTTTTCGAAATTCAGGTGTTGTCATTGCATATATATTAGAATATCAAAACGTCTGAAAAACAACCTTATGAAAGCGTGAAAACTCTATCTATTTGAGTGTTTTTTCAAAATTCAGGTGTTTCCATTACCAGTTTTTATAGCGATATTTACATTTTGTGAATTTCTGAGGGTAATGGAAACACAGCGTGAGATTCATGAAAAAGCCATGTCTGAAAGAAAAAAACACAAAGATCATCACATTTGACACAGTGTTTTTATTTAGATGATGTCTAAGTAGCTTTTCACTGTGAAAAAATAAAAGCAGATTCATGGATGAAACCATGAAACCGTGGTGCATTCACAGCTGGCATGTTTTATTTTTGAAGGGAGTTCTACATCCAGCCACAGATGTCATTGGACAGTGTTTGTAGCATGTGTTTGAGCTTTTAAAAGTGAGTTACTAAGTGGACAATGTGTTTAATGAGGGGTCTTATGTACATGGGTATGAACAGGTTTGTAAAAAGCAGGACTGTAACACTGGTACTTGTGTCACATGACTCCGTTAGTTCACCTGTAGTGGTACTCATGCAGGAGTGGTTTTTACAAGACTTATAACAGATTATAGATGTAGTCTTATAAAATATGATACTTGTTTTTTGTCTGATATCAGCCTAATTTCTGATAACAATATTGGATCAGGAGACCTCTAAGAAATAAAGCCACGAACCTGGAGGTAGACGTCTGTCAGTACAGTAGGGGGTGCTGTAACCACTTCCTACACACACACACACACACACACGCTGTGAAAAAAGACAGAATCTTTTTGTTTAATGAAATAAAATATATATATATTTTTTTTAATTTTAAAATGTAATGAAAAAAAGAAAAGACAAATGAATAAATAAAGAATAATAATTTAAAAAAATAATTAATTAATGAAAAATATACAGTATTTAACTTTTTTTTTAAATTAAAAAAAAAAAACATTTTTGAAAGCGGAAACATCTTCAAACATTTCAAAAATACATGTTTGGATTTGCACCTGTTTTCCTAATGCTTTATGGGGACTTCCAGAAAAAAAAAGTATGTATTTACATGGCCACATCATTTCAATTGTACTAGTGAGGACGTTTATTTATATTTAACCCTCATGAGGACCCCCATGATGCGACTGTGTAAACATATCAATGTCCACACAAAGACAGGAATACTAGTACACACACGCACACACACATATTGGTTTCCATGCCTCATGAGGACATAAGTTCATAATAATCACTTGTAGGCAAAGTAAGCATTAGCAGTTAGGGTTAGGGTTAGATAAGTCAATTTAAAAATGTAAAAAATATATGCATTTTTTTTTAGTTGTTAGAAATGAATTATAATAACATTTATGTTTTCAATAAATAAATAATTTATTCATTCATTCATTATCTGAACCCGCTTTATCCTCACTAGGGTCGCGGGGGTCACTGGGGGCCTAATCCAGCTACAATGGGCGAAGTATGAGACGCCAGTTCATCGCAGGGCATAAATAATTTAAGCATATTAAAATATTTATAAAAAATATAATCCAATAAATTAAATAATATGTAACAAATATTTGTTTGCCTTACGCTTTATGGGGACTTCAAGAAAAAAAAGTCAATCCATTACAAATTAAGGTAGATCATTTGCATACTTCACACATATTTAAAATTTACTTTTAGGGACTTATATTTATATTTAACCCTTGTTGGGACCTGAATTTTGGTCCCCATAGTGTCAGAGGTCCTGATGGTGTAACTGTGTAAACATATCAATGTTCCCATAAAGATAGGAAAACAAGTACACACAAACACACCTGCCTCATATCTCTGGACTTTTTCAGTGTTTTAGATTCAAACAATATGAGCAGGTTGTAATTGTATTAAGTTCAAGTGCACTTTGTACATATTGTAAATGTGGTAATACTTGTTTTGTTTTTTTTACATAAACTGTATCAATGTATGTCATTGAACACACCACTTCTGACAAGAGCCCATTACCATTACATTGAATATGCCATTTGTAAAGACCCCAGTTATGGTCACTATTGATGGTCACTGAAATTTATAGAAGCCTTTCTTTTAACTTAACAAGTATTCAGAGTTTTCAGTATTTTTCTATATGAATGTTTTTAACGCAGACCAGTCAAACAAAGGAACTAACCAGGCTGTCAATCATCATGATGCAATAAAAAGCAATGCAACAAAACACAAGTGTCAGTGTACGTGATAACAATCAGATCTGTCTGCACTACTCTCTTTTTTTACAATAACATCTTTGACAGACAGATGATGCTACACTTATGTGGAAACCAGAGGGAAATATTTCAACATGATGCACAATCCTCAAACTGCTCAGTTTTCCCCTGACACTAAAATGCTGCCTGACGCTCAATTTCAGACGCTCACTCATTATCATTCAACTTGGCAACAGTGTGGTCTTGTAGTAATTGTTATATCAATCATTCATACGGTAAATGATTGGCAGGAAGCAAATCACTGTATGACATCGTTAGCATTTATATTGATGCCTTTATCACTATCTGCATGGTTAATGTCTTACAGGGTGCTTGTCCAGGTTTTGAAAGTCTTAAAAAGGCTGGAATTTTGTGTGAAGGTCTTCATAAAGTATGGAAAAAAGTTTTTGTGATAGTTGAATTGTAACTGTAAATCAAATGTGCATTCTGTGTGATAAGAAATACATGAGGAAGGAAAGAAAATGGTGTGTAATACAGTGGTTTGTACACACAGGTGTAGAGAGGTGTAATGTGATTTACTAGACACAAAGTCTACACCAGACATGTCCAAGCTCTTCCACAAAGGCCCAGTGTGGATGCAGGGTTTTAATTCCAACAGCAGCAGAACACCAGACTGGACCAGGGGTCAATGATAGCCTACTACATTTGAAGGTGCCCAACACATTTTTCAGTCTAAAAGTGCTTCACCCACTAGTTTACGTGTCCTTTGACCATGCTTACATGATGCCCATACTTCTGCTGTTGTACAGTTCTGAGTTAATTAGCCAGTACTGTTGTGTGTATTCCCATACCTATGAATGTGATGCACCCCAGAGACCTACCTTAGGAGTCTACTACTCTCCATTATTTCCTTCTTCCTTTTCTCCCCTGTTACTCTGATCCACCAATGGATGTAAAAACTGAAGGGAACTCGGATGAGGATGAGGGAGTGGGATATCAAACACATGGCAATCTAAAAAGAGAGGAAGAAATCCAATTAAGGACAGAGGAAGAAAGGAATGTAGGCAATCAGATGACTTCTCCACCAAAGGCAATGGTCTTAACAGGGTCTAAGACTCGTTGTTTATGCATCACAAGAACGAAAGAAAAGTCATGAGAGACACCACACCAGGAAGGGAGAGAGAAAGCTCTATGGATAATTGGATTCTAAAGTAACTGAATGTCACGTTAAGTTTAGCAGAATGTTTTATCTCATGATGATTAATGTTCTCTTTTCCCCTATACACACCAAACAGCTAAGTTTTTGTGAGCTACGTGGCTAGACAGCCTTAGCGTAAAGTAGTAATTGTAGAGAAATAATTGAATTTTTTGTTGAGTTTTCACTAGGGTGACCAGATGTCCCGAAAAATTCATGACAGTCCCGAATTCTAAGCTGTTGTACCAAATCCCCAATTTGGCTGTACATGTCCCAAAAATTAAATTTATACCAAATAATGACTTGACTTGGTAAACATTTTAAATGATTACCTTGGTGCCGCTGAGGCTGCTTGCTCACCCCCGAATGTTTAACTAATTCACTGCCAGCAATTTTCTGAACAGCCAGCCTAGCAGTGCCAGCGGTTTTGGAGAATTTTGAGTGATTTTTCAAGACCCTCAGAATATTGAGTTTCATGACTACATAAACACAGAATACATCAAGAGAAAGTGTAGACTTCTATGAAACAACACAAGGTGTTTGATAGAAAAACAGTAATTTATTCATAAACATGCCCTAATCAGTGTACTATTTCTCTGTGTGTGATATGCTGTAAAACATTGTCCTGCATGTAACACCACACGACAGGAAACACACAACATCCTGGTCTCACTGCGGCGGCCGCTGCGCGCACAGACACGACACCTCCGTGTTGGCCTGGTCTTCTTGGTGGTGGGCATCAGCTTTTCCAGCCTGTGCCTCGCCATGTTGCCATCCAGCCTACTTTCAGGGTCCATGTTGTACAGTGCTCTGGGATTGTGTGCTTCGTCTGCCTGGCCTGTCTCCGCCTCCAGCACCCAATGCTGCTTCCCTGACCACATCCTCACGACCCTGCATGTGAACTCCAAAAGTGACTTACATTGTTCTGGATTTCTGACCCTATAAAGAACATATGCGTTAAACATGGCAATTTGGAACATGTAAGCCACAAACTTCTTTGACCAGTTTAAGGACCTCCTTATGAAGGGGTAGTAGGCCACATTCTGGTCCAGTTTATCCACGCCATTCATGTTGGCATGGTAGATGATCACACACGCTGGTTTAAGCTGGGTCACTCTATTTCTCTGCCCCCTCTGCCACACATCAACCCCTTCCATTTTGTCTTGGTGGCAGGTTGTCACCATCTTCACTATTAGTTTGTCCTGCCAAGCTACCACCATCATGCGCCCATTGTGCTGCACAATTCTTTCCCTTGCCCCCAGGTCAACTCTTTTTGATCTCCCTGATGATCACTGGCTCTCCCCTGTTTTTCCTGAGGGTTCCACAGACATTTGTTTGTGCTCTCAGTAAGCGTTCACACAGGGACACAGAATTATAGAAATTGTCCATGTAGACAGTATAACCATGACCCTGGAGACGATCAAGCAGAGAGAACACTATCTCTGGAAGAGTACTACCTTCACCGACATAAGGCCGCAAGTTGAAGGTGTACCCTGTCGCAGAGTCACACAGAATGTACGATTTTATGCCATACTTCACCTGCTTTTGTGGGTTATACACTCAGAACGATAGGCCACTGCATCATTCCCTCATCAATACAAATGTTTTTTTTCCTGGCTGGTACAATTCTTTGCATCTCCCAACAAGGTAATCTAACACTGAGCGGACTTTGTACATTTTATCAGCAGTATTTTGTGTGGCATTGTTGTTGAAGTAGATGAACCGCCATATAATTTGAAATCTGTTCCTGGACATTGTCCGGCTGAAATATGGTGTTGCATCTATTTCCTCTACACTCCAGTATAAGTAAAGGCTTGGCTTGTTGATGTAGCCAGTGAGGAAACTCAGTGCAAAGAACGTTTTCAGTTCTGGGACTGACACTGGCTTCCAGGCATTACCTCTGCTGTGTGGTAGCACCTCAGGGTTGGCTTCAAAGTACTGACGAGCATACAAGTTTGTCTGATCGCGAATATGCTGCAGCAGCTCATCTGTCACAAACAGGTCTAGGTAATCGGCCGGCTCATTGGCTCAAGTCCGGATGCATGAAGAGAGAGCCCCGCCTGCTCGGTACTCACCTCACCGAACAAAGGAACCATAACTGATTTACTGAGCCATTTGTAGTTTCACTGCGGTCCGTGGTTTAATCTGTGGGACAAGCATATGCTGGAGGATCAACTAGGATAGCCCCGAGGGTGGAGGGTACGTGGAGCCCACCCATGGCAGTGCGGTGATCCGAGAGGGTGGAGGAGGCGATCCAAGGCCCCCAGGATAGTTGCCGGTCCCGAGGAGGGCATCTCCAACCCCCCCTGTGAGCCCTCCAGTCGGGCGGGATGGGAAAGGGGCCTCCTCGGTTAGGGCGACAGACCTGTATGGGGGCCAGGGTTAAAGGAACACACCGCCCCCTCAGAGCCCACTGCGCGAGCAGTGTGCCCTCCGGGGCTATACACGGCCGCTGGACCAGCGCTCCGCCGCTGGACCAGCACTCCGCCGCTGGAGCTGTTACCGTGCCTACTGCCGTGTATGATCAGGATTGGAGAAACATAGTTATTTATAACGGACCCTTGTGAGCTCTGGCCGCCGTGGCTGGGACCGCAACCCGCCATCGGGTTTGGACGGACCCCTGGAGCTCGCGGATCCCTCAGTGTGTCTTCCTGTCTCACATCTTCTCCTGGAGGCCAGAGCCCTGTCCTCCCGGCCTCCCCTCCCGAATACCTAATGTGTACCAGTCCGCAATGTTGAAGGAACCTACCACCGGACCGAGAAACGGAGGGCATAGGCCCTTCAGAGGCGGGGCATCATAAATGCATTTCGATTCTGGAGCACCACCAGTTAAAACTGTGGTTCCTCATAACGTGGACCTACATGAAAAAATACCTCCCAGAAAAATGCTAAAACGACTCTACAGCCGGTGTCTCCGTTGACTTTGAACGGGGATGCCCTAGCAACTACCAAAGAGAAAAATCCATTTACGTGTGTCAAAGTCTGTATTTCAAAAAACATTTCCACTTTGGTTTTGTAGTACCAAGGCTCCGTAAAAAAGGTAAAGGTATAAATCCACACTGGACTTATACCTTTATATGATATAAATATATGAATATACCTTTATATTCAGCCCCAGAACAGAGCGTTATGGTCGGATTAAACGTGGCGCTTCAGACCGCTGGTCCCCGGACCATTGAGGGGGGCACATGCTCCGTTATTCTGCCCCAGAACAGAGCATTATGAGCGGTTTAAATTACCTGGGTTTTACACAATGGTTCCTGGAACTTTTAGGGGTACAATCCACTCAAGAGGATCTGTCCCGGGGTAAAATAGCGGATAGTCTGATTTTCTGTGACAGGCTGCGTGAGACCGCACCCCCGCCCCTTGCCCATGATTGACGTATACATACGTCGATGGTGATGAGTGAGTTAAATGTCTGTGTTCAGCCCCGGCTACAATGGATCTGTTTTGTATCTTTGTCACATTCTATTTCTATTCGATTACTACAGTAAATGCGAACAGTGACCAGAGTGAATATTCATTGACAATAGAACGAGATGCCATGAGGATGAGGGAGACCACAGAACTGAAAGCTCAGCAGCATCAGCAGACATTAATTGGAATTTCGCAAGATATAAATCTGATTTAAATGACGTGATCATATAATTTAAATAATTTAAATAGCTCTAAAACTTCCATTATCTAATAATACAGTATTTACATTTGCTATTACACGTTATTTTATTTTATTATTGTGTTATTTTTCTACTTTCCACGTTCAATAGTGTTATTTTAATTTATTTACATTTGTACATCTATGTTTATTGCTGTGGCAACATTTGATTAATATTGAAATTAGTTGTAACCTATTAATGAAGATTTGAAGACATTTGAAGCACAGCTTCATTGTTATAATATTATTATCTTTCAATTTCCCACGTCTCTACATTCAACAATATTAGGTCTATTCCAAGGTAACATTTGTATGTGTATTGTCTGCTTGTAATAACAATATTTGATTCATAAATGAATTGAATAACATTAATTTGACAAGCTTGAAAATTCATATTTTGTCTTATATGACGTACAATGTTCGTCAACACAGCACTACCCCCGTTCATCTGGTCACCCTAGTTGCAACTATTGTTGTAGTCAAGGCCACCTACACCAAGACTAAGTCACGGCCGGTACTGGGGTGTATCCCAAGACTGAGACCAGACCAAGATTTTGAATCATGAAGACCACAGACTACAGTGACAGTTTCAAATATTATGCACAAAAAATATTTGTTTCAAAAGCTGTGGCTGCATCAGTCAAATGGATGCAAATTATTAGTATTATTATTGTGTATTATTTATAAGAAAAAAATTAACAAAATGTATAGTTTTTACATGTTATGTCCTGGATGTTTTTCTGCTGAAAAATCCAATTTTGACCTTAACAGAACGAGCATGTGCAGAAGGAACATGTAGGTTTGGAGAAGAGAACAAAACTTTATTTTTAATGGGGTGTGCAAAAATAATTTTCCACCACTGTATAATTAGAAGATGGAAGGTATTGAATCTGTGTATCATTCGTTCTTCATTATTTGTTACAAAAAATCAAAATGAAAAAATTAATAATGATGCATTTTTTCAGTTTTCCTTTTTTGTTAAAAGGACTAATAGAAAAAACAGATAATGGCTGTTCCCAATTTTGACATGAAGCAAATTCAGGTATTAAAAAAAAAGAACATCCAGTCTATCACTTTGTTTTAAACAAAAAAAGAACCTACCTGGCATATGTTCTCCATAATCATATCTTCAGGTCTTAGGGTGACCCTCTTAATTTCCTAAAATAGGCCGTAGGTTTCCATCTGTGTCACTGCGGGTCCGGTTTACTCAACTTGGTCAAAATTGGATAAAATGGAAAACTGCCATTATCCGTTCTTTCCATTATTCATTCAAACACAAAAACAACAACAGAAACAAACACATTTTTTTTATATCTCATTTTTCATTTTGGTTGTGGAGACAAATAATGAAGAAACGGGTTGTTGTTGTTTTGTTGTCTCATATTGGTTTTAGCTTGAAAAATGAATGAACGAGATCACAGATTGTATTGGTTTGTGATTTGGAGCAACAGGTGACCATGTATGGATATTAGACAAACAACTTTAGGAGCCCAAGGGGTCAGAGGTCAAAAATCACTTCTACTCTGGTAAAAGTAGAAGTACGACTCATTTTTGATACTGTCACATTTGTCTAGTTTGAAAAAGTAATGAGTCTATTCTGAGAATGGAATAAGTATAAAGTAGAGATATTTATATAAATGTAAAGAGTATAAAGTACTCTGGTAAAAGTAGAAGTACTGACTCAACTGCTGTACTGTGAAGTAAAAGTAAAAAAGTACAACTTAACAATTGTAATAAAGTAAAAAGTAAAACTGCATCTTATTTCTATGGATGAAATAATCCTGAAATATATACAAAAATATATATCAAAGTAAAGCCTTTAAAAGTAAGTTACTGTGTTTTATTGGGTCATGGAGATGAAAACAGCATAATGAGATTTTTTTTTAAAAAGTAAATTGTGAGAAAAGTAAAAATTCTGACTAAAATTTCTGAATAAAATGGAATGAGTCTTGGGAAAAAAAGCTGACTTAGTATGTTTTTAGAGACAAGGTCAATATCAATCTAAGGCTTTATTGGATCCAACCCCAGCGGCCTTCAGTTCTGTCGCAACTTTCAAAAATTTCTGCATTGACTTCATTTTGGAGCTCAAGTCTGTGTCCTTTGACTGAGACTAACGCTGGATCACTATTCATGGTGTTGTCCTGATGCTCAGTCAGACACAGGGGAAAGGCTACGGTGGACGGTTGTAGTAGTTCCTGTTGTGGAAGATTTGAATCAACACAAGGAGAAAAAAATTTTCAAATCAGAAACAATCATTTATTGATCAGATGAACAATTAATTTGAACCTGCATGCAAGTTAGAACATGAACAGAACGAGCTGTGAGATGTTCTGTGGTAAAGTATAAAACACACATCCTTTATGGGGACATGTTGAACCCTTTCTGCCCTTTAGAATTCAAAATATTGTCCCTGTTTCCTCTTGCTCCAAAACATGTTCCTCACTCATTCTATATTGTTTTCAGTTAATGACACAAAATAAACTTAATGTTTATGGTTCATGGTGAAATTTAATGACCCAGTCAAGGTCAAATGTCTATCACTGGGAGACTAACTCAGGGTTCAGTGTCTCTGTCCAAGGACACTTGGACATGTGGACACACAGAGCTGGGACATGAAACTCTGACCCTTCAGTCATTGGACCCGCTCTACCAACTGAACTGCAGCCACCCCTGAATAAAATGACAGTGTTTTGTGATTTAATTTTTTTGGTGTGATAGATATTGGTGGTTATTTGGAGTGTTCTAAAATTATATTTCATCATCTACTACATCAGTTAAGTAAATTTTTTTCAACCATCCTTATTTGAAACAATAGAAATAACAGCACAATATTCTCAGCATTTAATGACTTAATTCCACTCAGTTGTACCTCATATGTTTTTCAGTTATGTTCACAATATCCTTAATAAAAACTATTCGTTGGAAGAACATGTTACAGTAACTGAATAAATTTGAGTTAGTCATACTATTTCTTAATCTTTGAGTATTCACAACTGAATATATTAAATTATTCTGAATGTTGGGGTTTACAGTGCAGCTATGGGGGGGTGACTGATTTCCACTTTAATGCAATACTTTTCTTTGCAATTATCAAAAGGATTTTTGTGTTTAATTTTGTCAGTTGATTTAAGTGGGTAAAATCCACAAATGAACAAATTGTCAGATCTCTAAGGATGTTTGAAATTGTCTCACATACCCCCTGCCAAAATCTCTTCAGTTTAGGACAAAACCAGGTAGAATGCTGGAATGTTCCTTCCTCTGTGCTGCATCTAAAACATATGCTGTGCAGTTTGTTTGTATAATATACAGCTGTGCAGCTGTGCAGTGCCTCATGCTGCACAGCTGCTGTTGCATGAGGCAACAGTGATTTGGTCCAGACATAAATATATCATAGAGGCACACTGCCAATTAAGCAATACACACTTCTACCAACGCTTCAGGGCCTGCTGTTAAGAGCTATGTCTAATAACTGGATCAGTAAGAAGGATTATGAGTACCTGTACCCCTCTGAACCCTGTCTGGCCACCTTCTACATGCTACCCAAAGTGCATAAGGGTCTGGAGAACCCACCAGGCTGCCCCATCATTAGTGGGATAGGCACTATCTTGGAACCCCTTTCAAAGTTTGACTTAGGGGCAGGATGCATGGGGCTGATGATGAAGGACACGTGGAAGGTGGGGTGGCAACCGCTCACTCCAGGTGGTAGGATTCTGGGAGACCATGCAGCACAACACTGTCTCCAACTGCTGATTGGCCCTCTCAGTCTGCCCGTTTGTCTGTGGGTGAAAACCAGAGGATGAACCAAGAGAAGCACCCAACAATCTGCAAAAGGCCCTCCAAAAACTAGAAGTGAACTGAGGACCTCTGTCAGACACCGCCTCAGACGGCAGTCCATGCAGTCCACGGCACTCCATGCCAGCTTGTGTGCTGGCAGTATCTTTTTCAGAGGGTTGGCCAGGAAGGGGAATGAAATGAACTGCCTTGGAAAAATTATCAACAACCGTGAGAATAGTGGCGTTACCAGCAGACGGGCGCAAACCCATGATGAAATCTATGGAAATGTGTGACCAGGGATGACGTGGAACAGGCAGGGGCTGCAACCTTGGGCGGGCGTGTGGAGGTCTTTTTCTGGGCACAGATGGGGCAAGCAACAACAAAGGTTCTAAAATCTTCTCTCAGGGTGGGCCACCAGAACCGTCGAGCAATGATGCTGAGGGTGCGGTTTCTACCAGGATGACCGGAGAAGTGGGAATAGTGGCCCCAGTGCCTGTGTACGGACAGAAGTAGGCACAAAAAGCCAGTTAGGGGGGCACTGGTTGGGGCTAGGTTCATGAATCTGAATGAATCCACCGATTCTATCTCCAGCCACAATAATGCGGTGTGAGGGCAGGATGGTGTCAGCCTCTTTGGGGTCTTCGTCGGTGCTGAAGAGTCGAGACCGTGCATCTGGTTTGACATTCTTGTGACCAGGGCGATAGGAGAGGGTGAAGTCAAACCTAGCAAAGAACAAAGACCAGCAGCTCGCTGAGGTTGAGTCTCTTCTCGGAGCGGAGGTACTCAATGTTTCGGTAATCTGTCCAGATGAGAAAAGGTTCACTGGCTCCCTCCAGCCGGTGCCTTCATTTCTTCAGAGCCAGCTTCAGAGCCAGCAACTCCCGCTCACTGATGCTGTAGTTCCTTTCTGCGGGATTGAGATGGTGGGAGAAAAAGGCACAGGGGTGGACCTTGTAGTCCTTGGCAGATCGTTGTGACAGCACTGCTCCTACACCGATCTTGGAGACATCAACCTCCACTATGAACTGTCGCGCAGGGTCTGGATGCAATAGGACTGGAGCTGAGGTAAAGCATTGTTTTAGAGTCTGGAAAGCTTCACGGGACCAGTTGAAATTGAGCTTGGATGAGGTCAAGGCCGTAAGTGGAGCTACCAGAGTACTGTAGTTTTGTATGAAACACCGGTAAAAGTTGGCAAACCCCAGAAAGTGTTGAAGCTCCCGACGGGATGATGGGGTTGGCCATTCAACCACCACCTTGATCTTGGGGTAGTCCATCTTGAGTACTCCGTTGAGATCACATATCCAAGGAAGCCCACTGTCTCTCGATGGAACTCGCATTTCCCAGCCTTTACAAAGAGCTGGTTCTCAAGCAGTCTTTGGAGGGCTCTGCAGACATGCGAAGAATGCTCAGAGAGGGTCCTGGAGAAAATCAAGATGTCATCCAAAAAGGCAAACACAAATTGGTTAATCATGTCCCGGAGCACATCATTAATTAGAGACTGGAAAACTGCAGGAGCATTGGTCAGTCCAAAAGGCATTACGAGATACTCATAGTGGCCAGAGGTGGTATTAAAGGCTGTCTTCTACTCATTTCCCTCCTTAATGCGGACAAGATGGTAAGTTTTCCCAGTTTGGTGAAAACAGTGGCCCATTGCAGCAAGTCAAAAGACAATGACATTAATGGAAGCTGGTATCTGTTCTTGACAGTTATGTCATTGAGGCCATGGTAGTCGATACATGGTCGAAGTGTGCCGTCCTTCTTACCAACGAAGAAAAATCCTGCACCCGCAGGAGAAGAGGAAGGTCTGATAATGTCCGCTGCCAGAGACTCCTGATTATACTTATTCATGGCCTCAGTTTCATGACGGGAAAGGGAGTACAATCGCCCTCTAGGAGGGGATGTGCCAGGGAGCAGATTAATTTCACAAACATAAGGGCGATGTGGGGGTAAAGAGGAGGCTCTAGACCGGGCATCACGTATTGGTGGACTCCGGTCCAGATCCGGACTGGGAAATGGTTCTGTCCGGACTCTGACCACTCGCAAAATAAGTAGTCTTTTCCCCATAGAGCGGTTTTGAGCACATATAAAAATTTGCCGCAGGCACTGCTACTACAGTCAATACAGTAAACTAGTGTCAGTAGCCAAGGACACACTGCGAAGCCATCAAACTTTCCACAGAGCAGGGAAAGCAAGGCTAAGATGGCTTGTTCTAAAAAGAGGAAAGTAGACACTGAAAATCGTTGTTTTAAGGATGAATGGACAACTAAATATCTGTTCATCTTCCCCGCTGGCAGCACCAAGCCTGTGTGCTTAATTTGTTCCGAGACCGTGGCATTGATTAAAAGTGGGAACGTGAAGCGCCAGTAGGAAACAAGGCATGGCTCGTTTGAGCAAATGTATGGCCCACGTATCCAGGTGAGGGGACAGAAAATAAGCGAATTGCAAGCTCAATATGCAAGATCGACACGACTCATCACACACACATTCACAGCCCAACAATGTGATAATGAGTGTGCTTTAGAAATATCATGGATTTTAAGGGTAAAAACAGCTGCAGTCCAAAAATTTCCAAAACACAAAAAACAGTTTGTCATCAAAAGGCAAAAAATGCTCAGGAGTCATTGGCAAAAACACAAAAACTCTATACGAAAAATCTTCAGCCAAAAGGGCAATGCAGGAAAAAAAAAAAAAAGTAGCAACATAAACTATATAAGCAAACTCTTCAGCCAAAAGGGCAATGCAGGAACAAACCAAAGTAGCAAAAAAACTATAGAAGCAAACTCTTCAGCCAAAAGGGCAATGCAGGAAAAAAACAAAGTAGCAACATAAACACAAGAAGCTAGGCAGGCAAATCTACAAAACGTCGAATGTCCACGTTCAGGGCAATCTACTAGGGATATACAAGGCTCAGGAGTACTCACAGTAACATGGACAGACAGGTCTTAAATAGGTGGAGTGCAAAATGAATGCACCTGTTCCACTAAGGACCAGGTGGGAAACGATTAACACAAAGGTCACTAAGAACAAGGGCACAGGGGAGACATTCCACAAATGGGCCACAAGAGGTCGGAAAAGAGTAGATGACAGGTGACAGTCTGTAACAAGTACAGCCAAAGAGAGGTTTCAATAGTATATATATATATATATATATATATATATATATATATATATATATATATATATATATGCAGGGTTTATTGTCTGCTCAGCTTACCACTTGCATGATTGAACACTTCAGCCACATTTGAAAGCCTTAGGTACCTATTTAACCTGTGACCTAGTGTTTATTTCTGTATATGCCCTGATGAAGACCTTGGCCATAATGCGTAGGCTTTTTAACTTTTGCATTGTTTTATTAAATACATATTAAAAATACTTATTAAATACAATAAATTAAATGAATTAAAATACACATTTAACAATAAAAACTTTTGTATAATTTTGGAATTTTTAAGCAAACAGCGGAGCTCGTTGGAGTCATACATACCCAGAGGACGGGCAGGTGCTACTGTTACTATCCTCCAGGTTGTATTACCCCAAAAAGCAGGGCTGCTGCATTCAAAGACCCTCAGAGATAACTAAACTGTATGTATGTATGTGCTTTTTGGGATGGCAACTTTTACTCCGTTACACTCCCCCTTACTAATCTCCACTTACCATCACAATAAGACCAAAACAAATACAAAAAAAAAAACAGCAACGAGACTAGACTATACAGTACATAACCCACAACATACCAGGTACATTTAACATCACCCTAAAAGGAGGACATGGCAATGAAATAAAAATTCTCGAAGTGCACAGTTCTACCAATATCACAGATACCAAATACTCCAGTCAAAAGACTATTCCTGAAGAATTAGGATGAGGAGGGGTTGCAAAGCCTTCCAACACCCATAGGAAAAACATGCACATATACATGTTCAAATAACCTGAATATCATGACATCAAAACAGCACACAAAATTTGCAACCCAGACATACTCACATCAGTAGTCACACGCAGGTGTCAGACCATCAGAGAAAGAAAGAAAATCTAGAAAAAGAACATACCAAACCCTCCTCAGAAGTGAAGGAACTCATGGCTATATAAGAGCTAATAATCACACATATTCCAAGATCAAAACATGAACACTAGCGACCAGCAAGAACCTTCTGGTGCATGTTTTGAATAAGTCTGACAACTGGTCTAACAACCCTCCCACACCTTGTCCGTACCCTTTGCACAGCACCACCAGAAAAGTTATTTCCTGCCGCTGATGCTGTAACCGAACCAACAGCAGAAGGCAGCAAGTCAACAGAAAGAGTAGAGAGTACTCTTGTACTCATGGCACAACCACGTCAGATCCAGCAGCCCATCCGAGAATGTCTCCTGATCTCCAGAAGGTGGGAGCTGAGAGATCCAACAGACAGTCCTGTCCTCCGGTCCTGACCCAGGAAGATCACTCAGATGACCATGACCATCCACCACAGACTCAATCCCCGCCTCATCAGTCAAAACGCTGACAAATGAGCCATCTTCTTTGAGAATGTCAGGAGCAGGTAAGAAGTTCACAGGCATGATGAGGTTCCTGTGGACCACTTTCTCCCAGTTTGTCACACAGTTCTTGAGTCTGAAGGTGTGTGTGTTATCCTGTTTCGTCATTACAATGTACAAATGAGTCTCCCAGCAATCAGCCAGTTTCCTCCGACCCCTTTCTCCTTTATTAGCCAACAAGACTCTGTCCCCAACTTCCACAGGTACACCCCTCACCTTGCGGTTGTAGAGCTCAGTCTGCCTCTCTTGTTGTGTAACGGTCGAAACCTGAACAACCCTGATAGTCTCAGCCAAGTCACGCTGGAGACTCTGCACATAAACATCATAATCTACTACTTGTTCATCCACAAGTACAGACTGAAACAACATGTCCACAGGCAGCCTAGGAATTCTGCCGAACATGAGCAGGAAGGGCGCGAAACCCGTGGTTTCATGAACTGTCGCATTGTAAGAGAAGGTGAGTGAACGCAGGAGCTGGGGCCATTTCTGTTTGGCTCTGGGTGGAAGGGCTCTGATCATGTTCCCAAGGGTGCGATTGAACCTTTCCACAGCCCCTTTGCCCATGGGATGGTAGGGTGTTGTGTGGGACTTCTCAACACCTGCAACTTGGAGCATCTCAGCAATGAGGCTGCTTTCAGCCTCATTGCCACCTTGATCTGAATGCACCTGCTCCGGGAAGCCATAAACACAGAAAAAGTTATTCCAGAGCTGATGAGAAACTGCCTTAGCCGACTGGTTGGGACAGAGGTAGGCCTGAGCCAGTTTAGTGAAATGGTCAGTCACCACAAGCACATCCAGAGACTTGTTGGAAGAGTCCTCAGCCAACCAAAAGTCAATGCAGACCAACTCAAGACATGAGTTGACAGCGCTGTACATAATCTTTGACATCCTTTTCCATCCCAATCCAGTAGAACCACTGCCTTGCCAAAGACAGTGTCCTCTTCTGCCCCTGATGTCCTGCCTCATCATGGATACCTCTTAGAACCTTATCTTTCAAGAGAGTTGGGACCACAGTCTTTCTTTTTGTTCCCTTGACTAATGATAGAGAACACCAATGGGCAAAGGGCGGAAATCTGACAGTTCAGATGGTAGAAGTGACTGAGTGAGCTGTGGCAGACAGAATGCCTACAGGGAAAACAGTCCTCCCGAGAGTAGTCCAGAACAGTTGACACAGCTTTCGAGGAGAGGGATGGAAGGTTGGGCACCACCACTGCACTGTTGCAGGCGACCATCGAAGGCCAATGCTGCAAGTGGCTAAGAGGGTCACAGGACAACCGAAATGCATCTTGCACACAATCAGGCTCCAGAGCCTTTGTCTCATCCAAAAGTGCACCTAAGGGACTGTTGTGAGCCGATGGAGAATACTGGGATGCACAAAAGGCTCACGGCTTATGGCATCAGCCACCACATCCTTAGGACCAGGGATATATGTGAGGTCAAAGTCATATGGAGCTAGTTTTGACACCCATCTCTGCTCACAGGCATCCAGCTTGGGTTTACTGAGAATGTAATTAAATTCAATTCAATTCAATTTTATTTATAAAGCCCTCAATCACAACAAAGTCGTCTCAGACCACCACTCCCCCCCCCCCCCCCCGGGGGGAGTGGTGGTTTTCCTGACAGTGTCTGCACGGAAGCCATGGACGACAGGATCTGCAGTTTCTCGCCTGTGCCGACCTGTGACCCCGGACCACTGCCCCTGCCTGTCTGGACCAGCCCCCCTTCCTGCATTTATATATGGACGTTCATCTATAGCCTGTCCGTCCATGGGAGTGGATCTCTCCTTCAATGTGGTCCTCCTCGAGATTTCTTCTTTTTCCCACTGGGTTTTGAAGTTTTTTCTTGCCGAGAAGGAGGGTCTAAGGACAGGGGATGCTTGGGACTTTTTCATGTATCTCTGTAGTTGATTGTGTTTTTGTAAAGCCCTTTGAGATGACTTTGTTGTGATTTAGGGCTTTATAAATAAAATTGAATTGAATTGAATAGTCATGAACAGACTTGGTATGAAAGATAGGTTGTAAAAATTACAGAAACAGGTGTGAGGGAGAGAAAGAGAAGAAAGAACTCAGTGGCTGTACTGTACTTCCCCCAGCATTTTAACTCCTAGGGCAGCCAAGACTGAACTGTGACTCATACATCATGTATACAAGATATATGAGTCACATAATTTGAGTCACATCATTTTTAACTAACCTGACCATAGGCTTTCTCAGGAATGTTTTCAGCCTTTTAAATGTAGAGACTGTGTCGGCGTCTTTAATATTAAAGGGAAGCTGATTCCATAAGACAGTAACCATGGTAACTAAAGGCTCCTAGCTCCTACTGTACATTTAGAAACCCTAGGAACTTTCAATAAACCTGCATTCTGAGAACGAAGGGTTCTATTGGGTTGGTACGGAACCAGATCATCTTTAAGATAAGAGGGGCCCATACCATTAATGGTTTTATATGTAAGGAGGAGGATTTTAAATTTAATTCTAGACTCAACTGGTAGCCAGTGAAGGGTTTGGAGCACAGGGGTGATGTGTTCTCTTCTATTTGATCCTGTTAATAATCTTGCTGCTGCATTTTGAACCAGTTGCAAGCTTTTTAGGGAATATTTAGGACACGCTACAAGGAGTTACAATAATCTAATCGTGATGTAACAAATGCATGAATTAATTTTTCTGCAGTCGTTTTAGACAGAATATTCCTAATTTTGGCTAATGTTGCGCAGGTGAAAGAAGGCTGTTCTGCAAGTTTGGTTAATGTGCATTTTGAATGAAAGATCTGGATCAAATAAAACTCCTAAATTTTTAACTGTGGCACTGGGTGTTACACTTAAGTTGTCCAGAGTATCTGGTCAGGTAGGGAGTCTCTCGCATGTTTAGGACCAATTATAATGACTTCAGTTTTTTCAGGGTTCAATAAAAGATAATTGGCACTCATCCAAGTTTTTATGTCTTGGACACAAGTATTTAGTTTATCTATTTGCCTGGTCTGATCAGGTTTAATCGATAAATATAGCTGTGTGTCATCCGCATAACAATGAAAATTAATGCCATGATTTCTAATGATGTTACCTAAAGGGAGCATATATAGTGTAAACAAAATAGGCCCAAGGACTGACCCTTGGGGCACGCCATAATTAACTCTGGAGGACTGCGATGATTGTTGATTGACGTGAACAAATTGGTAGCGATCAGATAAATATGATTTAAACCAGCAGAGGGCTGCTCCTCTAATACCTATATCACATTCTAATCTGTGCACTAAGATACTGTGGTCAATGGTGTCAAAGGCTGTACTAAGGTCTAATAACACCAGGACCGATATTAATCCGATGTCAGCGGCTAATAATAAGTCATTAGTAACTTTAACTAACGCCGTTTCAGTGCTATGATGGGCACGAAAGCCAGACTGAAACTTTTCAAATAAACTATTATCCTGCAGGAATTGGCACAGCTGTTTAACTATTACTCGTTCTAAAACCTTTGACAGGAAGGGCAGATTGGATATAGGCCTATAATTGCCTAAAATGTCAGGATCTAGGGTAGGCTTTTTCAGAATTGGTTTAATAACAGCATATTTAAATGACTGTGGCACATATCCAGTAATTAATGAAGTGTTAATTATATTTAGGACAGTGCTAATAATTAGGGGCAGAATCTCTTTAAAGAGTTTTGTTGTAATTGGATCTAAGAGGCAGGTGGCTGATTTGGAAGACATGATAATAGATATGAGATCAGTTTGGTCTACAGTGGTGAAATTATTATTAAAAAAAATAAAAAAAAAAGCGCACCGATTATGGGCAGGGAAGGACCATAACAGTGGGAGTGGCTCAGAAAGAAAGCACTGGAAATGACTCTTTGTTATTCCTCTACTTTGTCAGTCTGTTTGTTTATATTCCCAGCTCGCGGTGCTCCTCATACGATGTGATGACACTTCCACGAAACAGTACAACTCCTTCTGAAGGTCTCCTTAGATAATGGAAACGCAATCTGTCCAGAAGGGACCCGTATTGTCCCCGACTGTACCTCACCCATACTGTACTCCATAGTGGAAACACTAACCCTAACACAAGTATCTTTGCAGAACTCTGAAGACACTGGACCCTGAATGTCTCCCCTAGGACTTGTTTTCTAAGTCCAAGTGGATTTAGAAAACACTGTGGTCACCTGCAGGTCTGTGTAGAAAGCGACAGTCCATTTACTGTTTATGTTAAATTTCCATACTGAAATTATTAAGTCTACATGGCAAGTGATTTTATTGAGTCCTGCTATAGGATACATGCACATATGTACTATGTACAGAAAGTCATGTTAATTATATGCAGGCCTGCACTGTTCCTTTTTTAGTACTCTTATAGAATTGTCAATTTTTAGGATTTTATTTTTTATGTATATTTATATAAGCACCCTTTCTTATTCTATTTTTTTAAAACAAGAATGCACCTTTATTTCTTATTGTTTACCTGCCTGACTGGAAGAAGTGCACAAGAATTCCAATGTGCCTGTGCTGTAGTGTACTTGTGCAAATGGCAATAAAAGTGTATTGTATTTTATTCTATTCTATTATATGAACCAAATATGAAATACACACTGTTTTACACTTCTAAAAAAGACTATTTTTGAAAGTTGATGATCCACATGTCATGCCTACTCAGAACTCCTTGAGGCAGAGGACTGCTGATGACAAGCTATTCTGTAATCATCTGATTAAGTAAATCTACTCAAAACAAATCCAGCCCATAAGTATAATTGTCCTTCAGAATAATCATTAAAACTACCAAGAAGAAATGCTTAAGAAGAGGTTGATGTGAATGGAAGCTGGAAATTAAAGTATAGAAGAAAGAAATCTTGTTATTTCATAGAGATAAGCTGTTGATTATTGGAATACATTGGAGCTACCGGTGTTATTTTGTTATATATTTTAGGTGCAAGTATGGAATGGCTGCAGAAAAGGACAAGTATTTCATGTGTTAAATTCACTTGATAATAAATTTGTCACTTCCTGTAACTGGAGTTATAGTCAGGGCTGTCAACAGACTTTGCTGGGCCCCAGAGCAAGTAAGAACCATATGGGCCCCCCTAACCCTGCAACAAATATTCATGCATGGCATCTACACATTTGTTTAACCTCCTGAGACCCACCAGTGCACTTTTTTCCTCTGCAGTGGACAAATTTTCATGGTTTTACTTAAAAACTTCCATTAAAATAGATAAATAAATGAAAATACTTTTAAAAATATAGCTGGAATTTTTTTTTTGATAATTGTTTAATGCAAAAAAGGTAGGATTTTCACTTCTTGGGTCTCAGGAAGTTAAATCTCCTGTGTCTACTCTGAGCTTTACCCGTGTTTCCCCATCTGTGCTGATTGTTTCTTGTGCTGATTTGTATCACCTGTGTCTTGTTGTTTCCCCACCCTTATGTGTGTACATGGAGAAGTTAAGTCATGCCCTTGTACTTCTGGTCCATGGGTGCATAGCTCGCAAAAAATGTGAATGGAGTGAGTCAAGCAAAATTCTGCTTCTGTTTGACAAGTGCTCTGAAATTCACATATGATAGCAGTTAATAAGAAATATTTGATCTGTCATAGGCAGACCACCTGTTTTTGATGGGAAGCAAATGTGATGTTTTATGTGGGCTTAGTCAGAGATTACAATGAGTGGAGTATGTGACGTAACACTCTGCTCAGCTGCGGTGTGGAGTCTGTGGTAACGTCATATGTGCGCTAGGCATGTAGTCCAACCCATTAAAGGTGTCATTCCATGGTTATTTGATTAATATTACTGTGTTCTCCATTGTTATTGAATACATTGTGTGTTGGTTCTATTTATAAAAAATGTCCAGATTGTTTTATTTCCAGCTGTTTTTTCACGGTAGAAAAATGACTTGAGGTCGAACAACAGAGTTTACCGGTACTTCCTCATACATATCCATGACACGATGATGAGGCATCTCTGATTGGCTCAGAATGCATGAAGGAACACTCCTCCCTCCCCTCTCTGTGTGTGTTTACCTTTACCAGAGAATCATCCAGCTAGGTTTCATGCCCTTGTTTGTTCTGAAAATGTGCAGGGAAAAAACAGAGGCTTTATTTCCACAGAGAGCACATGAACCAGTGTGATCCAACATTTTTTCCAGTTTGTGCAGCAGCTAGTGTGGCACCGTCTTCTCTTCTATCTACTAAGGCTAATGTTACTTTAGATTTGCTGCAATGGGGGTGGGTTTGACCCCAGGTGGGTGACGCTAAAGTCCATCTGACGTCGTATGGACCAATTTTTCTGGGTCCCTCATTCCTGTTGTTTTCTGTGAATGCGGTGTGCAGCCAGTGGAGGTGACAAACCACTGCCAAAGGAGCATGTGTTGGTAAGTTTGGGTGACCCATCAGATTCCAAAAGGAGCGTGGAAAAGTGGATTTCAGTGGAATGACAACCCAATAAACGTTGTCAAACTGTAGCTACTTCTGGCTCGGAGCTTTACATTTGTTACTGGTATTATATACATTTTTCCACCACTGTGTTTGCCTGTGAGTATTTGTACATTCAGTTGTTGTGGGAATGTATCCTGTAAATATCTAAAACGTAAACATTTTTGTTGGATAAAGGAATGTTATAAATTAAAAAATAAAATAAAAATAATAAAAATACATTAATAATTTGTAAATGCTAATCCTTAGCCCCCACATTAGCCTTCAGCTAACAATTCAGGCTCTGTATTTACTGTATAAGGTCATGTAAGTGTGATAATTAAGGAATTAAATGCAATGCATATGTTCTGTAATTATAATTTACCAATTTACAGTGAATTTTGACATCTGACTGTTGTTGGACAACCTCTTATCATCTGCTGTGAGTCACTGCATACATAAACAAGCGGGCTTGTATTAAGGTCATGGCACAATCTTTAGAACTGACCTTTAAAATCATGTCCTTAGCACCAACCGTACCTTGGCCTCAAGCACAATCCAGGATTTTCATAAAACGTACATTTCTAAGAGCTGCTCTTGTCAGGTTTGTATTTAGGTGAAAAACCTCAAATATGTGGAAACATCACAATGCTTCATTTGTTTGAGGATAGATTTGGGCTTTTCTGTCTCTGTGTAGAGGGTCAGGGTTAGGGTGAAGTGGATATTCGAGCATGTGTGTATTTTGAATTCCTGAAGTCACCTCCATTAATTTAGTAATTTTCCACTAGGGAAAAAAGAACTAAGAATTTCTTTGTTTTAGCTCAGGATTTTCCCACCTTGGAATAAGTCACTCCTTAGAAGTAATTTAACCAATGAAGTGTTCTTATGAAACTGTGTAATATGATGTTCTCCCAACCTACCAATCCCATATAACCACATGTCCTTTTTTCCTGTCCATTGAGTGACATCACTGGGCAGGGCTTGTGGTTTCAACAAAACTATTTGCTGAGAGGAGGAACCCGGAAATGAACCATTTGAAGTCAGCCACATTGAGCCTGGGAAGAAGCAGGAGAGACATCTCTATCCATCTCATCTGAGGGGAAGAGCCTCAGCTGAGATGGATAGAGTGACATCAACAGTTTTCTCTGTGTGTCTTTGTTAAGTGAAATAAATGTTAAAACTTGACATATTTGGTCCCGAAACCCGGGACCCCTCGGTCTGAGACTTCTCTGCGTCAAGGTATCTGATCGCGGCCACTGTCGACAGCACCTGGATTTTTCACAGGTGAGGCTTGTAGCTCGATTCCTTGCCGCATTTTAAGTCCAGCGACGGGTTCCAACGGATTGGGGACCGCACAGTGAAAACTGGTAAGGCAGACTCTGTTGTTTAATCGGACAGATGTGTACAGAATGTAGTTGGTGTTAATAATTCACACCATTTGTTAGGCCTGGGGCCGAAATAATACGAGTTAGTCCGGGACCAGGGGTCCTGTAGGGTCTGGGGCTTCAAAAGCTAGGCTAGGACTTAGCTTAGCTAAAAGTACTAACTCCGAAACCCAGTTTAAGAGATCAGGAATCTCTCTCTAAGTCAGGGGCTTAGCAGTTAAGAGAAAAAGAGAAAACAGGTCTGTCTTTTTTAAGCCATTTGTGTCTGTGTGTGTGTGTGATATAAACCGACTGTTTGAAACTATTTTAAGATGTGTAGAGTACCAAACCTTCCTTCGTAAAATAGTGTTACGCCTAAAACCCCATTGTGGAACAAAATCGATGGCTTAATTAAATAATAAACCCTCGGGTATATAAAAACATTTCAAAATGATCAAACAGGACGTCCCGGTGAGTAAATCCAACGAAACTGGTACTAGGAAAAAAAAACAAACAAACAAACAACTCACCGGATTTACATTGTGTTAAAAGTTCACACGCAATTAAAATATAATTCTATTAAAGCGCTAGCACAAAAATTTATAAGAAAGGGTATTGGAACAGGAGATAATATCTGTATGGAGAGGAGTGTTTTCCTTTTTTTTTGTAGGTAACAGAGGCAGGAAGAGAAAAGACGTCAGAGGAAGCGGCCGGAGCCACAGCAACAGCAGCTGTAGCACAACCCTCACCCAAACCAAAGGCGCCCCCTGGTGACCTTCCAACGCAATTACAGCCATGGTCCTGATACCTTCGCTACACATCATCAATCACCCAAGCCCAGCAGAAAAGATGAAGATCCATGCCGTTTTGCAGCCGACTGGAAGAGGTAACATACAAGTCACACAGCGGTGTTGATGGAGACGCATCTGCAAATAGCTCATATCAGGTGAATCAGACACAACACCTGATGAACAATTTCCACCCATCCATCAGAGATCAAACACTGCACACTAAGGAAAGATGAACTTTTCCAGTGGGCATCATAGGCATTCCAAATCCAATAGCAGAAAAGCAATCAACGAGCTACTGCCCAGCCCAAACATTGGCCACACTCACGCTCCCCCAGATACACAACAATGGGAGTGAAATGAGGTTTACTTGGAAGCAGGAGCCTGGTTCCAACAGGCTGAAGAATGAGAAGATGGGAAAACAACTAAAGATGCTATGTTCCATCGAGAATAAGATTATGAAAAACAATGCAGTCAGAGATTTAAATGTGACTGCTCCAAAGGTGGAGGGAAATACTCTAGTAGGAGGGATGGGGGGGCAGCAGGGATGCCTGTGCCATTGTCCTCCCCCACTCCTCATCCAATATCCATGCAGCAACTCTACCCTTCTTTGGTAGGACTAAGCACCCCTCTAAAAAACTCACAATACATTAACTTGCGTAGTCGTACAGGTAGTGTGATTTATGAGTAGTTAAAAAATCTGGGAGGTGAAATAGGAAACAGTAAAATCAGAAGTAGACACTTTAGGCATTGAAGTATACACTTTGATAGAAGTGGAAGAAAATGTATGGATGTAGAAAGGCATTTTATTTTTTTATTTTAATGACCTACATAAGACTTTAATGATGCGAAATGTAGAGATTTTAAGGTATAATAAATGAATATATAATCTAATAAGAGTAGAAGTGCCAATTAAATTCCTCTACCTAAGTTCAATAATGAAGTTTTTTTTTTTTTTTTACATAAGAATGTTTAAATGTTTTGTTTTGAGCTACTCATTTAACCAAATTGAATTCTAAATTTGAGAATATACATGGACATTGACAGGAATTTGGTTTGCATGTTGTTTAAGGATAATGCGTTTAAAGGAAGTGAATAATTAAGAGGTTTTGAAAAAGTTAAAAGAGAAATTGGACTTTTTCACCCTATAATACTGAAAGTCCCACATGCAGTGGAACTACTGATCACTTCCATGGACATGTCGTTTATGTCTCCAGCGAGACACTTAGGAGTATTGACAATACTCATATCACAGCCACACCTGAAAATTCAGAGATGTAACGCCACTTTGCTGCCCACACAAGAAGATGGAGATCCTCATTAATGCGAATTGAGGATGGCTGCATGTTGTAGACTCAGACCTGACCTGGGAGACATTCCTTTAATTCAATTCAATTCAATTCAATTTTATTTATAAAGCCCTAAATCACAACAAAGTCATCTCAGAGGGCTTTACAAAAACACAATCAACTACAGAAATACATGAAAAACATGCCAACATCTCTGTGGTTCTCTGTGTTGTCTTTAGAAGACAGCACTCATGTGTACATGGATGGCTCCACCTCAAAGTCCCCTACAGGTCAGAACCTGGTAGGATATGCTGTGTTTACAGATACCACCATTTTGGAAGCCAAGAAACTTCCATGTACACACTCAGCACAAACAGCAGAACTCATAGCGTTAACTAGAGCTTGTGAACTGTTAAAAGGTCACAGTCCTCACAGATAGACAATATAAATTTTCAACACTGCATACCTATGCAGCCCAATGGGCTAGAAAAGGAATGAAAACAGCATCAGGAAAACCAGTAGGACATGCAGAATTACTCACAACCCTAATCATGGCAGTGCAATTACCTGACAAAATTGCAGTATGCAAATCAGCCAAGAGAATCATGAGGCTGATCGAGCCACCAAGGAAGCTGCAACACAGAGAACCACAGAGATGTTGGCACACACCAAAGAACCAAGAGACACCATCCAAAGCACAGCAATGCCCCACTAAATGAGAAACGGTAATGGAAAACATTTGGAGCAGTACAGACAGAAGACGGACTCCACCACGTGGACGGCAAACCCTGCCTATCCTTTAGCAGCAAGATTGAGCGATGGAGTTTTCCATGTCTCAACATGAGGGATGGTTAATATAACACAGCAGGCATTTATCACAACACAAGGGTTAAATACCTATTTTAAATTTTTTTGTAGACGTATGACACAATTCACAGGGTAATGTCAGACCTAAGAGAGGTCTCATACCGCATGGCACATACCCATTTCAGATATTACACATGGATTTCATTGAACTTTCACGTAGCGGCACATACAAGTATTGCCTAGTATTGATTGATTTATTTTCCAAATGGGTAGAATTAGTTCCAGCAGCAAAAGCTTATGCACTGACAGTAGAAAAAGCACTCTGCAAAGAGATAATTCCACAGTTTGGACTTCCAGACATCTTATGGAGTGACAATAGTCCACATTTTGTTAATGATATAGTCAAAAGATTGGCTCAACATTTAGAAATTAGCTTTTGTGCATACCATCCACATTCAGCAGGACTGGTGGAATGCACTAATGGTACAGTAACAGCTAGGCTATGGAAAGCTATGGAAGACATAGGCAAACCATGGCCAGAATGTCTAACTTTAGTTAAAATATACATGCACATTGTTCCTAATCACATAGTCATTACGCCTTTTGAAATGGTGCATGGTAGACCATTTCGGTTGCCAATGTGGGAGGGAAAACTCACCTCAGAGACTGAGGGTGAGGCAGACCCTTTGTCATCCTGAATGCAGAAAATGTTCCAGGACAAAATGCTTGTAATCTGCTGTTTACCTTTTTTTCCCCTCCATAGGAACTGCTGAAACCAGGTGACCAATTCCTGATCAAAGTCACCAAAAGAAAGCAATGGTCGTTACCAAGGTGGGAGAGTCCGTTTGTGGTCCAGATCACTACGTCAATTGCTGTAAAGATTGCTGAGAGATCATCGTGGGTCCAGCAATCACACTGCATAATGGTGAGTCTGAGTCTCACACTGATCAGCTCTGGGTTAGGCTGGAAGTCGGCGGTACCAAAACCCTTGCCCGCTGAAGCAACCAACTGATGCCAACCTACCAGCCACGAGTTAAGGTCCAACTGATCTGCTAGATCGCCTAGACTCAGGACTTCGTTGGTAAGCCATGACATCAACAGTGGCCATTAGTGGTCATTGCTTGGAGACAACAAAAGTGTTCTTACAACCTTGGTTGGGCACTGCGATGTCACACATCAAATGAAAGTGAACAGAGTCATCTTTCTGATTATATAAACTATATTATATATCTTATATAATATATAAATAGTTTATATACTATATAAACTATATTCTGAAATGCAACAGTAACACCACATACAAAAAAGGCTGTTTTCTAGAAAAGGCAAATTGGGCTCGTTGTGAGAAAGCTGTTATGTGATGAGTCATATATCAATAAATGTGGTGTCATTTTACTCGTAACACTCTAGATAGTCCATGAGCCAGACTGCCAATTGCAATCGAAAGGGTGGGCAAAATCTTGTTGGTATTTTATTATTGCTATACATGTCCAGTTTATGAATTGGTATGATAACCTTTGCACAATAGTGTTGTGGATTTTCGTCATGGATCAAGGATGTCACCACCAGAAGTTGAGTACGAAAAGGCTCAGTTTATTTTGACATGTATGTGTCTTTTATAGTCCATTTTCAGATACCAGTCACCCACACTAAACCTGCTCTAACCAGTTCCTTGATGTCATTTGACGTCAGGGCTTGATGTCATCTTCTCGTATAATCATAAGAACAGAACATTCACATTTACTTATCTTTCTTATCCTCAGATGGAATTCCAGTCCTTGACATACTTGACAAACATAGTTTGAGCTGTGAGACCATCTCTACCATAAGTATGTCTTTATATACGTATATATTTCCTTCATTCCCCCCTTTGAAATGATCAATGATCAATTTCATTTACCTGTTCAATGCAAGTAATGGTGAAAAACCTGTCAGATGTTATTAACAGGAAAAGTCCCTTACGACCCCCAAATCAAGTTTGAGCCTTGTGCACATGTATGTTTATGTTGGAGCGATCACCAGCGGCTTGCATTGAAATGATGTTGACAAAGATTGATTTATACTGAGCCTTCAGTAAATTATATAACTATTTATTAAATAATAATTTAACCAATATTGATTAATATAGGTTAAATGTGGATTACTATGATTATTGATTAAATATGGATTAATATGATTATTGATTACCTGTTCTATAAAAGAAAATTACAACATTGTCATTTAGGATGGAGAACAACATAGCAACAGAGACAGTATACCCATTGATTAGTGGATGAACAATGAAATAATGAACAATCTTTTTGTGAATACACATGAATATGTATGAATAACCTTGAATCATACTCAAAATGAATATTGAGGAATATAAACAGTCCAGTCAAGTAGTCCATGTTCGTGTTGATCTAAAGTTAACGTCCTTATGTTTGTCAGCATCAGTTTCACCTGTCTACAGTTATCAGTTTGTCTAACAAACTTTTACCAGTTTTGGTTTTGGAACAAACTATAAAATAAATAATAACTCACTGCTACACTCCTCATTTTGGTTAAACTATCTTCTGTTATGGGCGGCTGTGGTTCAGTTCGTAGAGTGGGCCGTCCAAAGAGCGAAGGGTCGGCAGTTCACATATTAAAGTGTCGTTGGGAAAGACACTGAACCCTAAGTTAGTCCTCATAGGGTCAGGAAGCGCCTGTGTATGGCTACAGCCGTCTACTGGTGTGTGAATGGGTGAATGTGGGCACATACTGGTGTATAAACTGTACTATATAAGTACAGTCCATGTACCATTGTAGTTTTAACATTAACTATTTACCATTGGTTAATGTTCTAAGGTTTACCTCAGAGATGATAACATTATTATTTCCTTCTTTAGCAGATCCCTCTAACCTTAGGGCATTCATGTGTTCATGGGTTAGGGTTAGAGGGTTAAGAACATTTGATTTACTTGTTTTTTGACTCTCAAACCACACAAAGCAGAACTCCTTATCATTGGCAGTGTTACCAGTTTGGGCTGGTATATAAACATTTGAACTGTTTTGCCAACATTTTAGCATTGTGAAAACAGCACTACAAACTATTATTTTATGATTTAAACAAAACAAATTCAGTATATTTCACTTACTCATATTATGTTCATGCAACATTCCCTTGCATTGTATTATTTAATTGTTATAGCAACATGACATTGTGATGTCACATCAACACATGTGCAATAATGATCTTCTTATGTGCAAGAGTGATTCTTATGTGTGTAATGGTGATGTGTGTGTCTGTGTGTGTGTGTGTGTGTGTGTGAGTGTTGATGAGCTATTGGAGTGTCCTATTTATGTGTAAACAAACCTTATGATCAGTTATAACCTCTTATTCATTAATGTCTTTTAATTTGTTCCATATAATATCTAGGTTTTTCTCTTATTTTAATTGTTATGAGCCAGTGGTTTCAACACTTAAACCTGAGAATGAGTGGACCTGTATTTTAACACTTCCCCTGGCACTGCCTGAGATAAAATAGAATATTCCATTAGGGCTTATACGTTCAATAGCCTACTGTCATTTCATTTGAATGCATGTTTATTAAATTTTAAAAGTTTTCATTTGCAGACATTGTTGAGCGTATTTTTCTGAAGTGGGTGAGTTTCAGGAACGTGCTCGGGTGGAAATCACTTCAACCCAATCTGGCAACACTGTCATCGAATTAACTAAAATAATATAACTCTGAAGTCACAGTGTTTATGTTATTTAAATGTTTGTACCTAGTACGAGTATACCAGAACCCTTTTCCTCATATCAATATCTATACTAACTGTTGGTTCAGTTAATGACTACGGCTATTTCTATGAAGTAAAGTCAGGTCAAAGTAACATGCCCGTCACATTCCCCCCTTTGATTAATTAAACCAATTTAAACATCTTTAACATCTCACACATGAATCAACATTTCTGTCACAAGCGGCACTTATGTCTGCCTATAGGAGGTTTGTGATTCTTCGTGTCCGATCACACGTCTTCTTCCATCATTGTATTATCAGTGTAATGGTGATAGTCAATCATTTCTCATCTCCTTAATGCTGTCCATTGGAAAGGGGACAACTTCATGTCCTTTCTCAGCCCAGATGGCCTCAACCGAGACGATGACCATCAGGTACAGTCACCTCTTTTCATGGCCGTGGTGCTGACCATTTTCAAATCAGTGTAAATGATGGGCCAGGGGGGTCTTCAGTTACTCACCAGGAACCAGACAAAAGACAACATGTATGAGACGTCACTGGGTTTGCTAACACCGCTAGGTTTCTCCCAGTGTGCCTTGTTAGTGTATCTGTATGTGTGCAGTGCAAAAGGATGATGTCGTCCTCCTTGTGTCTACAACGTAGGATGGTGACTTGTCCTGTCACTTATCCACTCGTCCCCTGTTAGGACATCCATCTCCTTTTCCTTCTGGTTGGCTGGTGGTCCTCTCCAAACCCTTTCCAGTGCCAACTCCTGTGGCTGGTTCCACCAACTTGACCACCGTGTGCATCATCAGGAGAACCTGGACAGGTCTTTCACTGCTTCCAGTGCTTTCTGTCTGCAGTGTCGTTCTGGGATCCAGTCCCCAGACTGAAGAGAACACAAGGAACCTGTGTCTGGACTTGGGCCATGGTTCCTGTTGAGATATCTACTTAAGGTTGGGAGAGAGTACAGAGACAAGTGAGTTCTGAAGGAGGGGGTGGTGTCCTTCTCCACCCAGTGTTCGCTCAGACCTGGAAATCTGTAGGGGGGTGGGTTATCACTGTAATGTTAGATTATAACTAATTCACAACACACAAGTCTAACCATAAGAAAATACCAAGAAAGGGTCCATAACTTTCAAAAGACACTTTAGACTAATGTGTTCCTTCACTGTATCTGTTCTATATAGTATTTACTTTCATAAACACTTCTCACACTGGGACCAAAACCTTAAATCTTAAGCATAAACTATACTTTATAAATAGATCACTTAACCCTGGGACATCTTTCTGTTTGAGGTATAATTTAATTAGTACTTTTTACCAACCCTTATCTTGATTCCCAGAAAAGTCATTTTGGTTTAATCTAACCATTAATACTAAATAAATAATTAGTGACCATGCAATTAGCCCAGATTACATGGGTGTTGTCCCCATGGTCATAAATTACCCATTAGACATTGACAACATTAATTGTCCAGCAAAACCCATGGACCAACTTTTCCGTAAATTATAGATAATTAACCATGTGGTAAATCTAATATCAGACAATATAAGGTGGGTTGGTTGGACCCTGGGAAGTCAACCCTCTCCCTTCTATTCGGAATCTGAGTCAAAACAAACATTGGGTGCAATGTAATGCAGTTTAGTGACATATAATCTAAGATTTTGTCTCTTTTCCCCTTTTCTGACAACACTTCTGCTATGTGTGTCCAGCTGAGATTCAGATTTTAATGCATGCATGGAGATTTAGACATTTCATGGTGCATTAGCATTATAATATAGGCATTCTATTCTTTATAATAAAGGCATTCTATTCTGAGGGTAACCAATGAATCTCTGCCCAGGAGATTTAAAATGTATGGCATGCTGTTTGAAACCAAAATCAAAGTATCAGACAATGAGCAAAAGAATGGGCTAATGAAATAACCTTTAAATGTTTAACATCCTTTCTATTTTAAAATAATTGTTTTGTTTTTTTGGTTGTGTTTTTTCCTTAAAGCCTGTCTGAGATAAACTCTGCTACTTTTCATAAAACCAAATACACAGTTCCTGAATCTGTCATGAAGAACTTGTGTCATTGTGACATTAAACTACAGATGTTTTTAGCAGCTGTAAAACATGCTAGTGTGTATTTGGTGAAAGTGTGTGACGTCAGTACAGACAGAGGATATGCCGTTGCATAAGATATGTTAGTAAGCATGTGTAAGCCTCTGCTCCAAAAGGGGAGGGGGAGGGGTGTGGCTGCAGGTGCCTCACAGTTTAGTTGCTTCAGGAATCATCATCTGCAGCTCCAGGCTGTTGCTGCCAGTGGTCACTTCCTGTTTCATTGTCTCTGTCTATTTCTCTGCTCCTTCTGCCCTTGGTCTCCTTTGTCTCAACGTTTTCTTGTGTTGATGCATCAGACTTGGACCATCCTGAATTTTCCACCATGGGACATGCGAGGTCTTCCATGTTTTTATCTTCACAGTCTGGTGGACATTCACATATAATAGTCTTTCACACATTTGTAATCAGTCACATTCTCACCCCACCTGCCTTTATCTTCGGTTTCAATGCTACAGAGGGGGAGGGAGAGCGTTTGCAGTGCCCTTTGCTGTGATGGACAGGTGGTGGGTGTGGTCTTCCATCTTTCAGGAAGGAACTGGACTGGAGCTGGAAGACACCTCAGAGCTGTGAGCTTTAGACAGATAGGGGAGGGTTTTTTTGGAGCAAAGGTGACGCACGAGATGCATTTTCCTGTTTGTGAGAAAAAACAAACTGTCTGCATTAGACATTGTTTTAAACAAAGTTTTGAACATTTCTGTCCCTAATTTCTGTTTATTCTAATCTTCAACTCAAAGGCATCTTATTATTTTATTATTCTATTTTTCCTTTTACCCATCTTATATTCAAGCCTTACTGTTTTCCAACATTTAGTTTTTGCTTCATCATTTTTGATCATTTGATCATATTCAACACAATCAGACCCATTAAGACATTTAACGTGTTTATTACTCATACATGTGAATCTTATAGAGAGAGACTTCTGTTACTGCAGCTGAATTTATATTAAATAAAACAAGGACATGCATTTGCTAAACCGCCTATTAGTTATTATCTATTAATGTTCCATGGTGGAACATTCCTCTTCCAGACACATAGATCCGGGCCAAAATAATCTTAAAATAAAATGATGCAACTGTTTATTACCGTGATTCATCATACGTTGCCGCGTAAAATCAGTAATTCCTTACGATAAAGACTTTAATCAGTCTGCGTCACATCTGACCAACTACAAGATTCACAATGTCATGAGTTTACTCATGAGTTTCATTTGCTTTTTTCACATTTTTATTTCATTTAATTTTATAGTTCACATTTTGGGAAATCCCACTTTGTTCTAATCAGTGAACCTTTCCCATATTTTAAACCTATCTTTTAAAATCCGAACCTCCCCAAAGGTCACCCTTACTTGGCCGATTACCCACGTCAGTTCGGACATTTTCCCCAGACTCCAGTTTACACCCTTGGTGAAGAATGCGAGAAACCACTCACTTATGTATTAACCCACAGTAGCACCCAATTTAGTCTAATTATGAATTTAAATGTTACCCTATTGTGCACATACAGTAGTGTAGGTGATGTGAGCTTCAGACAGATGTAGGACAGAGGCCGTTGTTGGTCCCTGTCCTTTGGTTTTTGTTTTTACCAACAGGGATACAACCTCTTTGGTCCATAGGTTGATCATTCCCCAACTTCAGTCCTCCATCCGTCACACACCTGGGATCCCACTCCTTTTTGTTTAGCTTCTCTCGCTAGCCTTAAGCTAACTTCTCCTCTGCTCCTCTCACAGACACTTTTGTTATCATTCCACAAAACCCAACAAAGTAGAAGGACACAGACACACACATACTGAATAAGTTCACCCAAACACATGTGTCAGTTGCTCCAGTATCAACCAACATTGGTGTCTTTTGTTGTTCTTGAAATGTAAAATTATTATTTATTTATATTTCATATGAACATGTTGATGAGTATATAAATACTCTTGCTTGTATTCAATCTTTCATTGAAGATAACAGTTCAACATGCATTTATGTTTTGGGTGATTTTAATGCAGACTTAACAGATAATAAGTCTCTATTTTTAAACACCTGCTGAGGTTTTCCAATCATAGCAACCTTGTCATTTTAAGTAAAGTCCTCTTACCTGATGATAGCTATACATATGTTAGTGAAGCCTGGAATACAACCTCATGGCTTGACCATATTTTATGCACCGCTGATGCTCATGCCTCTTTACAAAGCATTGAGATATGTTATGGACTTGCTACCTCTGACCACATTCCTGTTGCTATGGTGCTAAATGTGGAAAATGTACCTGAGGTAGTAAAAAATGAATAGATTAGTGAAGCCAAAATAAATTGGGGAAAACTCTCTGAGTATGATGTTATCAAATACCAGTTTAATTCTGATGCTGCCCTGAGTAAAGTTGAGCTCCCTATGAATGCCATTTGGTGCACTGATATTAATTGTGTGGACACTTCTTATAGGATTGGTTTATGTGATATGTATAATGATATAGTGAAATCCTTAATTGAGGCCAGTGGGTCTCTATTCACTTAGACAAGGAAGACCAGGAATATTAACCCTGGGTGGAATAAGTTTTTTGCTGGTCATCATGCTGAAGCTAATACAGCTCATAAAGCATGGGTTGTAGCTGGGAGGCCTAGACAGGGGCCTGTGCTGGAGCATAAAAAGAAAATGAATGCCAAATATAAATATGCTTTACGGTATATTACTAAGCAAGAACAGGCCCTGAGTGCATCCTCTATGGCTGACCTCTTGCTTAATAATAATATACACAGTTCCTGGAATGAGGTGAAAAATCTTAATAGAGTCAAAACTGCTCTTCCATGCAACATAACGTAACTGCACCAGAGGACATTGTTGACCTCTGGAGGCAGCACTATGCATCTCTGTTTAACTGTATAAAAAGTGAGCCTTTTGATGTTGGTGTGATAGAGGACAAAAATGTTTATTTCGATACAAATGAAGTTGCCAAGGCCATAGGGCAACTTACAGACAGAAAGGCAAGTGGCATGGACAGCATCACAGTTGAGCACTTAAAGCTAGCTGGTCCTAGGTTGGCAGTGCTACTGTCTATTTGTTTCTCTGGTCTGGTGTGTCATGGAATAATGCCTGACTCCATGTCAGTAATGCTTGTTCCAGTTATCAAAGACAAGGCTGGTAAGGTTGGTAGTATTGATCACTATAGACCCATAGCCCTTGCTAGCATAATTTCAAAAGTTTTGGAGAGATTAATCCTTGACAGAATAAGTGAATATATAAGTCTCACTGACAACCAGTTTGGCTTTAAACCTAAGCATAGCACTGACCAATGCATCTATGCACTGAAAGAGGTTGTGGAGGCATATAAGAGACAGGGCTCTACTATGATTTTAGGATTCGTTGATGCTTTGAGAGCTTTTGACCGTGTCAATCATCTTAAACTGTTCAATAAACTTAAACAAAGGGGAGTCCCCTGTAGCTTATTACGGATTTAAGTTTATTGGTATTCCAACCAAAGTGTGCAAGTGAAATGGGGGTAACATCCTCTCTACACCCTTTTATGTTAGCAATGGGGTACAGCAGGGGGGCATTTTATCTCCTGCCTTATTCAATGTATATATGGATGACCTTTCTAGGCTGTAGGGGGCATGTAAAACAGGATGTATGGTGGAAGATATGGTGATTAACCATTTCTTATATGCTGATGACCTTACAATTCTCCAAGTAGCAGTGGGTTTCAACAGCTCCTAAATATTTGTTCTGACTATGGAGTAGAATTTGACATTAAATATAATGCGAAGAAGAGTGTGGTTATGATCTGTAGGACTAAAGATGATTTGAAAATTAAGTTCCCTCCTTTTTACTTATCTGGAGTGGAGCTGGGAGTAGCTAAAATCACAAAATACTTAGGCCACATCCTAACTGATGCACTAGAGGATGATGCTGACATGAGCAGACAGAGGAGACTGTTAAATGCCCAAGCAAATATGTTGGTAAGAAGATTCCATCACTGCACTACAGCTGTTAAAGTGAACTTGTTTAGAACTTACTGCTCCCCTCTTTACACTGCTCCACTCTGGATTAGACACAAGAAAGAGAGCTTGTTCAAGTTGAAAGTTGCATACAATGACTGTCTCAGGATTCTCTTAAAGAAACCAAGAAGTACTAGAGCGAGTGGGTTGTTCTGTAAACTACACCTAACTACTTTCATGGCACTGCTGAGACATCTCACATTTAAAATCATGGGCAGGCTGAACCGCTCAACGAATACACTAATTGCACAACTAGTAGATTCAAGCTGTAGTGCTGTTAGGTACTGTCAAGGTCGGGGTGAAGTGAAGCTGGATTCAGATGCACAGTGCTGAAGGGAGAACAGATTTAATAACAGAACCAAATCAAGTCAGAAACAGAGACAAACTACAAGAAGACTAAAACACAAAAACACCTGGGGGATAGATCGGCCAGAGTCCGTGGTGATGATGAATTTCCGGGTTATGGTGACTGCGGAGATGGAAAACTGCCCGGGTTATGGAGGTGACATTACTGAATGGTCCCGCACTGGCAACTGCAAGCCTTACTGCTTTTATAGCCACAGATGAGGAACGGCTTGCAGCTGCGCAGTGCGGGACCAGGTGAGTGTGGAAATGACTGGGGGAAAGGTCACCGGAGCGGAGGTCATGACAATAAACGCACAAACCCATATATAAACACAGACAAATGGGTGCACCTTCAACCAGTCGATCACACACTTGTTCCTAGGAACAGATATCTTTTTAATACTTATGTCATATATATATATATATATATATATATATATATATATATATATATATATATATATATTATCAACAGTTTCTTCTCAAAATGTACTGTTCTCTAAGTGTCTCTTTATACCTTAACAGTTTTCTCACAGAATTCACAACACAGGTGTCTCTCTACAACTTTAACCGAATTCACAACACAGGTGTCTCTCTACACCTTAACCGAATTCACAACACAGGTGTCTCGCTACACCTTAACCGAATTCACAACACAGGTGTCTCGCTACACCTTAACCAAATTCAATTCAATTCAATTCAATTTTATTTATAAAGCCCTCAATCACAACAAAGTCATCTCACAGGGCTTTACAAAAACACAATCAACTACAGAGATACATGAAAAGTCCCAAGCATCCCCTGTCCTTAGACCCTCCTTCTCGGCAAGAAAAAACTTCAAAACCCAGTGGGAAAAAGAAGAAATCTTGAGGAGAACCACATTGAAGGAGAGATCCACTCCCATGGACGGACAGGCTATAGATGATCGTCCATTTATAAATGAAGGAGGGGGGGCTGGTCCAGACAGGCAGGGGTCACAGGTCGGCACCGGCGAGACACTGCAGATCCTGTCGTCCATGGCTCCCGCGCAGACACTGTCAGGAGAGCCACCACTCCCCCCAGGGGGGGAGGGGGGGACACCAGGTGACTAGTCATGAACAGACTTGGTATGAAAGATAGGTTATAAAAATGACAGAAACAGGTGTGAGGGAGAGAAAGAGAAGAAAGAACTCAGTATCTGTACTTCCCCCAGCATTCTAACTCCTAGGGCAGCCTAGAATGAACTGTGACTCATACATCATGTATCCATGATATATGAGTCACATATTTTTTTACAAACAGGAATGTTTTCAGCCTAATTTTAAATGTAGAGACTGTTTCGGTGTCTTTAATATTAAAAGGAAGCTGATTCCATAAGACAGGGGCCTGATAACTAAAGGCTCTAGCTCCTACTGTACTTTTAGAAACCCTAGGAACTTTCAATAAACCTAACCCTAACCTTGCTGCTGCATTTTGAACCAGTTGAAAGCTTTTTAGAGAATATTTAGGACACGCTACAAGTAAGGAGTTACAATAATCTAATCGTGATGTAACAAATGCATGAATTAATTTTTCTGCAGTTGTTTTAGACAGAATATTCCTAATTTTGGCAATGTTGCGCAGATGAAAGAAGGCTGTTCTGCATGTTTGGTTAATGTGCATTTCAAATGAAAGGTCTTGATCAAATAAGACTCCTAAATTTTTAACTGTGGCACTGGGTGTTACACTTAAGTTGTCCAGAGTAACTATCTGGTCAGTTAGGGAGTCTCTCGCATTTTTAGGACCAATTATAACGACTTCAGTTTTTTCAGGGTTCAATAAAAGATAATTGGCACTTATCCAAATTTTTATGTCTTGTACACAAGTACTTAGTTTATCTATTTGCCTGGTCTGATCAGGTTTAATCGATAAATATAGCTGTGTGTCATCCACATAACAATGAAAATTAATGCCATGATTTCTAATGATATTACCTAAAGGGAGCATATATAGTGTAAACAAAATAGGCCCAAGAACTGACCCTTGGGGCATGCCATAATTAACTCTGGAGGACTGCGATGATTGTTGGTTGATGTGAACAAATTGGTAGCGATTAGATAAATATGATTTAAACCAGCAGAGGGCTGCTCCTCTAATACCTATATCACATTCTAATCTGTGCACTAAGATACTGTGGTCAATGGTGTCAAAGGCTGCACTAAGGTCTAATAACACCAGGACCCATATTAATCCGATGTCAGCGGCTAATAATAAGTCATTAGTAACTTTAACGAACCGTTTCAGTGCTATGATGGGCACGAAAGCCAGACTGAAACTGTTCAAATAAACTATTATCCTGCAGGAATTGGCACAGCTGTTTAACTATTACTCGTTCTAAAACCTTTGACAGGAAGGGCAAATTGGATATAGGCCTATAATTGGCTAGAATGTCAGGATCTCGGGTAGGCTTTTTCAGAATTGGTTTAATAACAGCATATTTAAATGACTGCGGCACATATCCAGTAGTTAATGAAGTGTTAATTATATTTAGGACAGTGCTAATAATTAGGGGCAGAATCTCTTTAAAGAGTTTTGTTGGGATTGAATCGAAGAGGCAGGTGGCTGATTTGGAAGACATGATAATAGATATGAGATTGGTTTGGTCTACAGTGGTGAAATTATTTAGTGTTACAGAGGGATTTATTAAAGGGCCTAGGTTTGAAAGCGCTACTTTTTCTGATCTAATGTTTGGGAGAAATGTGTCTATTTTGTCTCTAATAGTTGATATTTTTTTGTTAAAGAACTGCAGGAAATCATCAGAATGGAGCGTGGATGGAATAACTGGTTCCACGGAGGTGTGGCTGTTTGTCAGTCTGGCTACAGTACTGAACAGGAATCTAGGGTTATTCTTGTTTTCTTCTATTATGGATGAGTAATATCTAGTTTTGGCTGTACGCAAAGCTTGCTTATACTTTATTAAGCAATTTTTCCAGGCATTGAGAGAATCTTCTGAATTAGATCGCCTCCATTGCCTCTCTAATTTATGTGCTGCTTGTTTAATGGAGCGAGTGTCAGCGTTGTACCATGGGGAGGTTAATCTAATCTTAGTAGTTTTTAACTTGAGGGGGGCAACTATATCTAACGTAGTTTGTAGGTTGAGCATGGTACTATCAACTAACTCATCACTTATACTGGGACTAAATGTGTCCTTTACATAATCACATGACATAGACACAAATAGTGACTGAATTAACTCTTTGTACTTTGAGACAGCATGGTCACATAGTATCCTTTTCATTTGCGTTTTAATCACTGAGGTGGAAATATCCTCAAACAAAACCTGGAAGGTCATTAAAAAGTGATCTGAGAGTATGGTATTACGGGTAAAAACGACGAGGTCATTAATTTCAACACCAAGTGTTAAGATCAGATCGAGAGTATGTTTATGAATGTGGGTTGGTTTATTAACATTTTGGATAAAGCCTAATTCGTCTAGTAAGTCACTAAATGCATTACTAAGAGAGTCAGTGTTGTTATCGACATGTATGTTAAAATCACCAACTATTATAATCCTATCCGAGTTCAACACTACACTGGATAGAAAGTCAGAGACTTCTAATAAAAACTGTGAATAAGGGCCAGGAGGGCGGTAGACTATGACAAAAAGGACTGGTTTTTGGTTTCTGCAGTTGGGGAAAGTAATGGATGAATCTAGACTTTCAAAGGAGTGGTAAGTGGGATTAGTTTTATGATTAATTTTAGGGCTAAGACCTAAACTGGAGTGGGATATTACTGCCACTCCTCCACCACGGCCACTGGTTCTGGCTGTGTGATAGTTCACATGTGTTGGTGGCGTGGATTAATTTAATGCGACATTTTCATCCTGCTGAAGCCAGGTTTCAGTCAGAGCTAAAATATCAATTTTGTGATCACTAACTAGATCGTTTATTAACAAAGATTTGGAAGAAATTGACCTAAAATTGAGCAGTCCACATTGGATGAAATTGTTAGGTGTTCTTTTAATCTGATTATTACTTAAAACTATTTTTATTAAATTATTTGATCTTACTCTTATAGGTTTTTTAATATTATATTTTTAAATATTATTATTTTTAACTATACGGGGTTTATTATTAACTACACAGGGGATAGACACAGTCTTTGTATTATTTGCTACATGGTGGGTTTGTGACAGCTCAGAGTGATTCACAGAGAAGTGTTTTACACTACGACTCTGCGCCTGGGCCCGCACTCTGGATTGTCATTTTTACAGGCTAAATTTGGCAGCCACATTTTGTGCTAAGAGAGAGGCACCTTCCCAAGTGGGATGTATGCTATCTCTGCGAATGAGCCCAGGCTTTCCCCAGAATGCACGCCAATTATCTATAAAAACAACATCGTTTTCTGAGCACCACATAGACAACCAGCGGTTAAATGATGAGAACCTAGAGTACATCTCATCACTGGCCAAATTGGGCAAATTCACAACACAGGTGTCTCGCTACACCTTTAACAGAATTGACAACACAGCTCAAAACTTCATATACCAGACACTTCACTTCACTTTAGCCAATCACATACTCTGACCCACAACATAGGTGTCTCTCTCCACCTTCACAGACATTCTCAAAACCTCATATACCACACACTTCACTTTACTTTAGCTAATCACATACTCTGACCTGCAACGTAGGTGTCTCTCTACACCTTAACAGACCTCACACACACTTCTCAAAACCTCATATACCACACACTTCACTTTAGCCAATCACATACTCTGACCCGCAACATAGGTGTCTCTCTACACGTTAACAGACTTCACTAACAATTCTCAAAACTTCATATACCCTACACTTTACTTTAGCCAATCACCCACTCTGACCCGGGTCAAATTTAGTAATCACCAAGAAGTAAAACAGAAGAGCTCTTCTCTTATTCTTACCGGTTGGTGAGTGGACCTTTTCCTCCCAAATTCAGTGTCATTTACAAATATTCCTTCATTCAAAGGCCTTATTCGGATCACCAGGCAGTGTCTGAGCAGCATGACCTTGTAGTAAGATTCAAAGGTTCTTACCTGGTACCTGTGGTCACGGTGAATCAGCCACTGCCCAGCGGTCATGAACTGCCTTATCGAATCATCATCGGGGTCACCAAATATTGTGGATTTTCGTCATGGATCAAGGATGTCACCACCAAAAGTTGAGTAGGAAAAGGCTCAGTTTATTTTGACATGTATGTGTCTTTTATAGTCCATTTTCAGATACCAGTCACCCACACTAAACCTGTCTAACCAGTTCCTTGACGTCAGGGCTTGATGTTGTCTTCTCATATAATCATAAGAACAGAACATTCACATTTACTTATCTTTCTTATCCACAGATGGAATTCCAGTCCTTGACATACTTGACAAACATAGTTTGAGCTGTGAGACCATCTCTACCATAAGTATATGTCTTTATATACATATAGGTATATATATTTCCTTCAATAGTAGCTTTATCATATTTATCATGCATTTCTTATTTGAACCATATTGTTCTGTTCCACATAATGAGTTCGAGTTTAACGTGAATAAAAATATTATGTTTGTTAAAAGAATTTTATAAGGTTCTAAAGAAAGGAAATGTGCCTTTTAGTAAGTTTTTTTATTCTTGGATGTGATGTGTGATGCACTTTCACACAGGAAGTAGTATTCTTTTCATTCTATACAGGAAGTTCATACAGTAAACAAAACACAGTCGCTAATGTACGGTAATATGATTAATGAACCCGCCAGAAAGCAATGACTGTAAGTGTCACAGTTTGTCTCTTTGTTAGATACTTCTTTGGTATAAGTTTAGCAATGTTTTGAATACTTTGATATTTGAATATTTCCAGTAACTACTACGGTAATGTTGCGTTAAGATGACGTTATGGTTGATGTTACCATCTGTTGCTAATTCTATAAACACAAACTAAACACAGTACAGTAAGTAACAGTGATGTTATTTTCTTTCTTTTGTAGTTTCACTCCAAGTCATGTTGCCATTGTGAATGACAAGTTAATAAAGGAGCAAGCACGCTCATTTTCCTGGCTCTTGAAAAGGAGTTTGGCCGACTGTTTAATCTACGTTAACACTCCAGGAGCAAAACACATAGAGAGAGGTGTACACATATGCATTCCAAACGGAAATAGTGCCCATTCTTAGATTTTGCACATTGTAATATAAATTTAATCGAGTATACTCATATAACCGTGTGTGTGAAGTGATATTTTGATAAAAAGGCTTGTTTGCTTACAGCTGGATGAAAAGCTCTAAAGTACATGTTCATGTGCTGATTAACCTTTATCTAGATTTATCATTGTCTGTCTGGCCTGCACAGCACGTCACACACAGCAGAACCGAAAGCTCTGTCCCGAGAATGCACTCCACCAAGAATAGAAAAAGAAGAAGTGAAACTCTTATCCAACTTGTCTGTGTTAGGAGATAAAAAGAGCACACTGAAAACTGTCCAGTGTGACTCACTCAGCTTTGGTTGATGTGTACTCACCTTTGAGATCTCAAATAAAATACTTTTTGTTAAAGACCAGAGGCTCTGTCAGAATAATCTCTGTTCCACCGTTTTCGGAGCAACACACATATAGCAATTTAAGTAGTTCTAGTGATGATAAATATCTCTGTTACAGTTTGTTATAAGGTCCTGCATATACGTTGTTATGCACCAAGAGGATTTGGCGCAAACTACTGGTGCACAGTGAGAAAGGAGGGAAATCGATTCACCAGAAAGTCGCTAAAGTCGCTAGGCTTTTAGTCACCAAGGACGGCCAAAAGTCGTTAAATCTATAACATTCTCTTAAGTGGCAACACTGAAGGGGTGTGGCTCACAAGTCCATTAAAAATAATTTTGCCAACAGTGACCACTGTGTCAGTAAAATAAATAGATAGGCTTTGTTTGACAGAACTCACTTTCGCTGTCCTTCTTGGCTCGAATCCTTTGCTTGTACAAGACATTGCTGCTTTGCTTATTCAAGACTTTGCTTTATAGGCCTATATATTGTAATTTGGTGCAATACTACAAAATTATAATTAAGGATGGGAAGAATTTTGGCCACCGAAAATCAAAACCCCGAAAATGCTAAAAATTTCCTGTTTCGGTTTTTGGCCGAAATAAAATTAGCACCAAAACTGCAGAGCCGAAAATGACCTCTTGGCGGCGGTAGTGCACTTGTAGTGTTTTCCAGCCACTGTAGAACTGAAGAAGAAGAAAACGTGGTGACGTAATCACCCACCCCTCAGAATTACGCATGAGCTAGCGGCAACAACATGTGGACTTATTTCAGAGTCTCAGAGACTAAGCAGTGGATAGCTATTTGCAATGCGTGTGTGGTGAGGAACCCTACTAATGTTCTATTGAACACAGCTTGGACTTCACCTCTCGCCTGGCCACTCCCCTTAAATCAACACAGGAGTATAAAAACACCTGTGTTGCACCTGCTCCTCCTCTCATTCCTGCTGCTGTGAGGTGGTAAGTGTGTCATGACCCCAGACATACTGTTTAGAGGTGATTTTAAGTTCATTTCTGTCCCCTTTTGTTTCTTAGGTGATTCTGTTGCTGTTTTGCCCTTTTCTTTTGTTCTTTTCTGTTTCTTTCGTGTTTCTGTCGTTCGTATGTTGTATTGTCTTGTTTGGTTTTGTGTATTTTGTTAACCAATTGGGATGTTTGTTAATTTTGTTTAGTTAGTTTTCCTTTCTCAGGAGCTGGTTGCTGCATTTGGGGGGTTAAGCACATTGGTGTGGTCTCCCCTCCGTGTGATTTTACCATGGGACACATGTTTTAGGCGCACCTTTTCCGTTGTGTGTTGTCTGCTGTGCTGCACTGAGGTGGGTTTGGTGGCACTCCTGGGCACCTCGCATTGTAGTTTGCCCCCTATCTGTGGCCCCCTGCTCCCCTTGTTTTCTTTCTGATTAGTCCGCTCCTTTTTTTAGAACTCGTGTGCTTTTAGAACTGTTTGCATTTTAAATCAATTGAAATAAAATAATTTATATTCATTGCCTCTGTAGTTCGTGTGTTTTAGTATTTCCTTCTTTTAACAGTCCTAGTATTTTATTTTCTTGGTTTATATTCCACCCAGTCACATCTCTGTCCACAGAATGAGCATGTGTCCACCCAATACATTACATTCATTTCCTGGGCCAAGACCCTGGTGGCGTTGTCGGCCCATTAGCCCCCCCCCCCCGCAAAGATAACCCTTGCCACACGTGCAAAACTGAAATCTCAAGAGGGGGTGCATCTACAAAGACTTTCTCCACGTCAGGTTTGATTCACCATCTAAGATCTAAACACTCCGATCTGCACTCTGAATTTGAAAAGACCACAACCGCGCAAAAAAGAAAATTACAACCGAGCACACCCACTCCATCTGTAGTGGAGGCTTTTGAAAATACAAGAAAGTTTCCCAGTGATTCAATCAAAGCAAAGGGCATAACAGTAAAAATTATGGAGTTTATTGCTTTGGATGAACAACCGTTCTCTGTCGTAGAAGACATTGGATTACGTTGGTTAATTAATCACATTGAGCCTCGTTTTACCATGCCAAGCAGACGACAATTAGCAGACGTGTGTCTACCAGAGTTGTATAATGTTGTTGCAACTCATGTCCACGAGCTTTTAGCATCAGATATAGCAGCCATCAGTTTCACTACAGACATATGGAGCTCAGATGTCAGCCCACCAGTATGCTAAGTTTAACGGCGCAATGGATCGACCCAGAGTTTAAACTCGAAAAGATTTTGCTTCATTCACAGGAGTTTAAAGGGTCACACACGGCAGCTGCCATTTCTGCCGCATTCACCAAAATGTTTGACACCTGGCACATCGACTGTTCCAAAGTGCATGCCATAGTGAGTGACAATGCAAAAAATATGGCAAAAGCGATACAGGACAGTGAGATGAATGGAATACGGTGCATGGCCCACACTCTCCAACTGGCCGTAAAGGATGGCGTGTTGTCTCAATGCAGTGTGCAAGACGTATTGGCTATCGGGAGAAAAATAGTAGGTCACTTCAAACATTCTCAACTGGCCTACTTGAACCTACAGTCAGTGCAAGATCAGCTAGGAGCCCCAACAAAGTGGTTCCAACAAGACGCGAGTACCCGCTGGAATAGCAGCTTCTACATGTTGGAGAGCCTCTACTCACAAAAGCGTGTCTTGGGTGCCTACAGTGCAGACTACGAGCTTCCAGCAACATTCACTTCATATCAGTGGGTGTTAATTCAAAATATTCTTGCACCATTTGAGCAGCTAACCAAAGAAATCAGCTCCTCTGATGCATCTGTCTCAGACATTATACCACTAATCACAGCACTGAAGCGGTTACTAAGTAAGGAAGTTGAGACAGACCACGGGGTGAAAAAGATGAAAAGCACACTCCTTGAGTCAGTCACCAAACGTTTCTCTGAGAGCTGTAATGACCCTCTGCACTTCATTGCCACTGTACTCGATCCTCGTTACAAGGACCATTACTTAGACGTGGGAAAAGAGCACAAACTAGAAATGATTCGGGCAGAGATGGACGCCAACAACAACCACCTACTTGGAGATGCACCAACCCAGAGCACAGGAGAGGAGCAGAGCAGAGCTAAGAAGAACCGTCTCTCTGGGCCAGAGGAGCAGCAGGCGCCTTCGCTGTCGGACATGTTCAAGGAGATCATGGAAGAGAGTGTCCCTAATCGGTAGGTTTTTCTGATTTACTATCCACAGTGCTAAAAGGCCCTAGTATGTACAGGAGCAGTTTAATTTAGGAGAAAAAAAAAGAGATAAATTACCATTATTTCTACATTTTATTTATAATGCCCCTTACACTTCACATTGAAATTTTGAAGTACCAAATGATTGTCACTTCTCAGACCTTTGTTTTTGAGCTATATCAGGAGAGAATTTTTAATTATTTACCTCCTGTACGCTCACCACCTAGAGGGTTTGTTGTTGTGGGAACATGGTGGCAGGCTGGCAGCTCTCAAAAGGGACTGGTATCCCTGCTACCCAATAATGCAAAAATGTGGATTAAAATTATGTGAATATAATATTACTTTATGACCCTTTATCTTTCTCAAATGGCAGGCAGCAAACCAGCTCAACCGCCCAGCAGTTAGATGGCTATCTATCTGAAGTCCCCATCGCCAGAAGTGATGACCCTCTCACCTACTGGAGGAATAGTCATGGTCGCTACCCTGACTTGGCGAAGATGGCACGAAAGTATCTGTCTGCACCATGCACAAGCACTGACAGCGAGAGACTGTTCAGTGCTGCAGCTCACATCCTTGATTATTAACTAACAGACTTCACTGTGAGAAAGCAGAAAAGCTGCTATTTCTGAAAAAGAATTTACCACTTTACCTCAAGAAGTAGAATGAACTAACCAATGAATGTTCCACTGTTCAGTGTTCAGTGTAAAAAAATGCAGGGATTTAAAAGCACTTGACTTATGCACTTTGTTTGAGAGAACATTATTTCAGTAGCATTTGTTCACAATGCAATTTGTAGGCTATAGCCTATGCACTTTTAGTTTTTTTATGAAAGAACATATGTGACCCGCCACCACGAAACCAGGCATAAGTCGCGCTGAGCCGTTCAGAGCTACAGCCAAATTTAGGCTGGAAGGTGATTTCTTATTTGTGTTTACACCTTATCAAAAAACGGTACCGTAACACCTCTATGTTCAGTTCCTGTGGTCATTACATTGAAATCCAATCAATAAAGGTGTTTATTGGGTCAATTATTTAAGCGGCGACAAAAGTTCAGGTATTGCTGAGCAAAGACAAAGATGACTTCCACCTCTTTTCGCCGAACAAACCGATCTCCGTTCCGTGCGTAAACATCCAAGTGTTTGGTACGAGGTAAAAGCTTATATTGAATGCTCTTGTCCAATGGTGTAAGCCAAATGATTATAATACGTCACACTTCTGTCCTATTATTATAATATATAGAACTTCTGTGACATGTCCATCAGAGTGTCCTTTAACATCTGTGAATATTTTTTGTCAATCGGATACGAATTATTATGCGTTGCTAAGGACTTTCTACCCCAAAACAATCCAAAACTTTAACGGACAATATCTAAAAATATGCAAATTCATAATAGGTCCAACTGTGGATATTAAAATGACCATAACTTTGGTTCTACTTATGATAGAAACATAATTTTTTCACCATCTTAAACCTTAGTTTCCACTCTACCAATCTACACAGATAACTCGGTTTTGATTTCCAGACACTTATGCCTGGTTTCGTGGTGGTGGGTCACATATTTTATTCTTGTTCAGCAGTTCCTTTACCTTACTGTTTACAAATGAGTGGTCAATTTTATATATGTGCTGAATAAATATTTTCATACTTTTGTAATTGATAGATTGCAATGTCTTGATTTCAATTAAGTCAAATGCCACAGAAAATCATGTCCTACTTTAATTGGGTGGAGTGATTTATCAGATGTGCTCGATATTTTTCAGGAATAGGGTATTAATTAATAATGTCTTTCGGTTTTCGGCTGCAGCCTCCTAAATTTTCGGTTTCGGTTTCGGCCAACAATTTTCATTTCGGTGCATCCCTAATTATAATATATCATATACATATATAGACTCCTCAAATATAGAATACTCAAATCGCTGCTGCACATTTCCCCATAATTTACAGCATTAATTTGTACTGAACGTCCATTCATGCTGAAATATTAACTCCTTTAGCCCGTGGGCCGAGAAAATTTTGTAATTTTTCATTAATTATTAACATATAATAAATCTGGACAATGGAAATTTGTTTCAACTTTTGCTCAAAGTTAAGACCCTAATGTTCATAAAAATACATATAAAGTGTACTTTAGTGATAAAAGTCACCTTTAAATATGATCTTTAATGTGTGTGTGGTGAAATATAAGTTATTTTTAATCGCCGATACGCGCTATTAATTCATTTATATCTTATTCTGGCGAGGGATAAGGCGGCCATGTTTGTAGGCGTTTGAAAGAGGAGATTCTCCTGAATCCAATGACACCTCACATTCCATGAACTACATTTCCCTCTGGACAGGAAATGCATGCGTAAAAGGTGAAAGGTTAGCATCTTTGCGCACGTCGGGCGCATGCACGGGACCGGCCTGGGGCACACACGCTACGGCAGAGACATCTGTGTGCCGGTTATAGTTATATTTCCCGACTTTACTCGTAGTTTTAAGTCATTTTAGAGAGTTTTAGTGAGTAACAGTGAGTGACAGTGTATTTTCCCGACTGTTACTGGTAAGCTTTGTGAAGTGTTAGCTGTTAGCCGCGTGCTAGCATGTAAACAACAGAGACACTACAGAGAAGCAGCTGAATGTTCAACATCTGACTGAGATCTGACTGTGGATATGAACTCAAAACAGGATGAACATCTACCCAGTAAGTTGTTGTATCTTACTGATATCTGTTTTTACAAACTAATAGTAATAATAATAACAATAATACTACATTTTATACTATACACATGCAAACACTGTTGACTATAGTAGTATTTTTTCAGTCTCATTTCTCATTGTATTGTTATTTTTACACATAAGTAGATAAGTTTATAATTAATCAATGATTGTTTGAGGATTTATTCACTTTCTCTGTCAAAAATAAATAACATGCTATCATTTCATGAGAAGGAAAAAGTCTCAAATCATGATTGTCTTCATTTTTCCTAGGTAGGAGGATGACACACACAAATAAAACTGCTTTTTGCAGAAACACATGGACCAGTTCAGTCTGCTGCCAGCCCCCCCAACCTAATGATAAACCAGCCCCCACCTGATGATAACACATGGACATGTTTGGACTTTATTGCAATTGTTTGTGTTTTGAATGTTTGTATTAGTTATTTTGTTTAGTAAATTTGCACTAATTTTTATATTTATATTTATTCTAATTGAATTTATCATATATTTTTGCACATATGTTCAACTTTATATTAGATTTTTACTGAAGTGTATTGTTATTATTATTATTGATATATTAATAAAACTACTCCATTTGGAGACAAAATAATCCATGTTTATATGGTTTTATTCATTTTAGTTGTGCACAAAGGTAGAAGTTGATGAAACACAAGGTAAATTTCATTTCTAAAAGCTCTAGTAGACAGTAATATACTTCTGTAATGGATATGAGTTGTATTTTCCAGACAGATTTTACTGGAAAATTAAAATAATGTATTTGGAACAGTTTGGCACAACAGTGTGCCAAACTGTTCCAAATGCACTGTCCGCCTGGTGTTATCTGGACTTAAACCTTTCTGGAGGCTTTGTCCTTTGCTCTAATTCTATCAACTTTTGTTCCTGTGTTGGAAAGGAGTTACTGAAGGTGATCAATAGTGTCTATATTCATGGAATCATTGTTAGCAGGGTGTTTTCTTTTGTCAAAAAAATAATAAATTCAGGCGAGACCAAAAAATTCTATTTTATCTTTTAGTTTATTCCAGTTTATTCAGTCATAGTAGTAGCTACACTATTTTAGACAATGGGAATAGATTGTGTGAAGCCTGTAGATGTCCATAGATACAAAGAACATCCATATAAACCTTAGGATTGTGGAGCAATTCTTCATATACTTTGGGTATGTTTTTTTAGGCGTTTTTCTCTGGAAATAGGCTCAGGGTGGAAGAGGTTAAGGGAAATGGCTGCTCAAAACAGCGAGAGTCACATAAAAATTAATGAGTGTGTCATTGACTGTACTAACGACACAACCAAGTTGGTTTCACCAAGAGATCTGGACTCTTGGAAAACATTGGTCAAGGCAGCGGAGATCAGAAATCATGTGGGCCTCATAGACCTTGCCAGAAGAACACCAGAAGGGGAGTGCCCTGAGGAGTTCTACCATCGAAAATGCAGGAGTGTGTTCACCATGAAGAAGCTGTTAAGATTCCCAGGTCCCAAAGGTGGAAGCTGAAGGGAATTCTAGCTGAACTATACGAGCTAAACCAACCAGCTCAAGGGTTCTTGAAGAGAAATGCATATTCTGTGACAAAGCCAGCAAGCATATCAAAGGTCAGAAGACCCGTGAGAACCTGATAAAGTGCTGTGAGTTGCGTGCAGACAGTAGGATACGAGAGTCAGCTCTCAATAAGCTTGATGAGAGACTGTTGCCGATTACTAGCTTGGAGCTTGATGCAGCTGAAGGGCACTATCACAGGTCATGTTATCGAGCATATACCCGTGGGGAGTCATCTACAAACAGCACACTTGTTGATGCTGATGCTAGTGATCTGTACCAAATGGCAGAAAAACAGTCTCTGCAAAAACTGTTTATGTATATCAGAACAGAACGTCTCCCTTGCTGTGCTGTCGTGCCAATGGCAACTATCAGGACACAATTTCAAGAACTTATGCTATCTCATGGTGTCAGCAAAGTCACCAGATCTTCGATGAACAATCTGTGCCGTAATTTAGAGAAGGAACTAGCTGAGTCCATTCATGTATGTCCTGATGACAATGGGAAACTGCTACTTTATGCTGACAATCTGTCCAAAAGCGAACTTGTAAAGAAAACATATGCTCTCAGTACAGAGCTGGAAGCTATGAGAGCTGCGTCTGTTGAATTGCTTGTAAAAGCAGCTTTGCTTCTGAGGGATGACATCAATAAGTAGGATTGTAATTTTTATCGAGGGGTAAATTGGCAGACGAGAGAAGTGTAACTTTTGAGGGTTTTTTGCATTTTTGTAACCGACGATGGTCTGGACACTAGAGACGTTCTACTGCAGAGAGAGTGTGAGGTGGAGCAGGACGACACTGTCGAGCGTATTGTAGAGAGCGGATTGTCGGAGCTGTCCCTGAACGCATCGTGAGAGTTGCAGCAGCTGAGACGCCACGGTCGCATCTGGTGAGTGTATTGTTTTCCTCTTTAACTTTGGGAGCCTAGCTTCCCTTAGCATGGCTAGTTCTTCTTCTTCTCGTATTTTCTGCTCAGTGTGCTGTATGTACAGTGAGTCCCCTGCCTCCTTTACTGAGGATAGAAGTAGCTGTTGGAAGTGTAGTTTAGTGTCAGGGTTGGAGGCCAGGGTTTCTGAGTTAGAAGCACGGCTCTGCAGCTTGGAGGCTAATGCTAGGCCTAGCTATAGCGAGGTAGCTGCAGGGACCGCAGGCCGTGCTAACAGCAACAGGAGCGTGGCTAGCCCCTCAACAACCCCCGTGCAGCCGAGAGAGTCGAGAGACGGCTTTGTGACAGTACGGGGGAAGCGTGGTGCTAAACGCACAAACGTAGCACACCAAGAGCTTCATGTCTGTACCAGACCCCATGGCAGAACACTGGCCAAACCAGACACTCTCTTCATTGGCAGTTCTGTTCTTAGAGACGTGAAGCACCCAGCGGTGTCTGTCAGGTGTTATCCAGGGGCCAGAGTCAGTGACATCGAAGGAAACCTTAGGCTTTTACAGCAGAGCAGGGCTAGCTTCCGCCGCATCGTGATCCACGCTGGTGGTGACGATGTCCGATGGAAACAATCAGAGGTTCTCAAACTGAACGTAGCATCGGTGTGTAAACTTGCTAAGTCGATGTGTAACACCATAGCATTCTCTGGACCCCTGCCCAATTTGGCCAGTGATGAGATGTACTCTAGGTTCTCATCATTTAACCGCTGGTTGTGTAGGTGGTGCTCAGAAAACGATGTTGTTTTTATAGATAATTGGCGTGCATTCTGGGGAAAGCCTGGGCTCATTCGCAGAGATAGCATACATCCTACTTGGGAAGGTGCCTCTCTCTTAGCACAAAATGTGGCTTCCAAATTTAGCCTGTCAAAATGACAATCCAGAGTGTGGGCCCAGGCGCAGAGTCATAGAGTAAAACACTTCTGTGTGCATCTACTTTACTCTGAGTTGTCACAAACCCACCATGTAGCAAATAATAGAAAGACTGTGTCTATTCCCTGTGTAGTTAATAATAAACCCCGTATAGTTAAAAATAAACCTAATATTAAAAAACCTTTAGGAGTGAGATCAAATAATTTAATAAAAATAGTTTTAAGTAATAATCAGATTAAAAGAACACCTAACAATTTCATCCAATGTGGACTGCTCAATTTTAGGTCAATTTCGTCCAAATCTTTGTTAATAAACGATCTAGTTAGTGATCACAAAATTGATATTTTAGCTCTGACTGAAACCTGGCTGCAGCAGGATGAATATGTCGCATTAAATAAATCCACGCCACCAACTCATGTAAACTATCACACAGCCAGAACCAGTGGCCGTGGTGGAGGAGTGGCAGTAATATCCCACTCCAGTTTAGGTCTTAGCCCTAAAATTAATCATAAAACTAATCCCACTTACCACTGCTTTTAAAGTCTAGTTTCATCCATTACTTTCCCCAACTGCAGAAACCAAAAACCAGTCCTTTTTGTCATAGTCTACCGCCCTCCTGGCCCTTATTCACAGTTTTTATTAGAAGTCTCTGACTTTCTATCCAGTGTAGTGTTGAACTCGGATAGGATTATAATAGTTGGTGATTTTAACATACATGTCGATAACAACGCTGACTCTCTTAGTAATGCATTTAGTGACTTACTAGACGGATTAGGCTTTATCCAAAATGTTAATAAACCAACCCACATTCACAGACATACTCTTGATCTGATCTTAACACTTGTTGTTGACATTAATGACCTCGTCATTTTTCCCCATAATCCCATACTCTCAGATCACTTTTTAATGACCTTCCAGGTTTTGTTTGAGGATATTTCCACCTCAGTGATTAAAACGCAAATGAAAAGGATACTATGTGACCATGCTGTCTCAAAGTACTGTGCCTGTGTCATGTGATTATGTAAAGAACACATTTAGTCCCAGTATAAGTGATGAGTTAGTCGATAGTACCATACTCACACTACAAACTACGTTAGTAGTTTTTAACTTGAGGGGGGCAACTATATCTAAGGTTAGATTAACCTCCCCATGGTACAACGCTGACACTCGCTCCATTAAACAAGCAACACGTAAATTAGAGAGGCAATGGAGGCGATCCAACTTAGAAGATTCTCTCAATGCCTGGAAAAATAGCTTAATAAAGTATAATCCATCTTTGCGTACAGCCAAAACTAGATATTACTCATCCATAATAGAAGAAAACAAGAATAACCCTAGACTCCTGTTCAGTACTGTAGCCAGACTGACAAACAGCCACACCTCCGTGGAACCAGTTATTCCATCCACGCTCCGTTCTGATGATTTCCTGCAGTTCTTTAACAATAAAATATCAACTATTAGAGACAAAATAGACACATTTCTCCCAAACATTAGATCAGAAAAAGTAGCGCTTTCCAACCTAGGCCCTTTAATAAATCCCTCTGTAACACTAAATAATTTCACCACTATAGACCAAACTGATCTCATTTCTATTATCATGTCTTCCAAATCATCACCTGCCTCTTAGATCCAATTACAACAAAACTCTTTAAAGAGATTCTGCCCCTAATTATTAGCACTGTCCTAAATATAATTAACACTTCATTAACTACTGGATATGTGCCACAGTCATTTAAATATGCTGTTATTAAACCAATTCTGAAAAAGCCTACCCGAGATCCTGACATTTTAGCCAATTATAGGCCTATATCCAATTTGCCCTTCCTGTCAAAGGTTTTAGAACGAGTAATAGTTAAACAGCTGTGCCAATTCCTGCAGGATAATAGTTTATTTGAACAGCTTCAGTCTGGCTTTCGTGCCCATCATAGCACTGAAACGGCGTTAGTTAAAGTTACTAATGACTTATTATTAGCCGCTGACATCGGATTAATATCGGTCCTGGTGTTATTAGACCTTAGTGCAGCCTTTGACACCATTGACCACAGTATCTTAGTCCACAGATTAGAATCTGACAGAAACAGAAAGTATTACCAGAAAGCACAGTTGTTTGAGAACTCACTAATCTTTAGCCATGAAACAAGGACAAGTCCAGGAGCCAGACCATGATAGACCATGATTGTTTGGGTTTAAATATGTAAACATATATGGAATAAGGGGCTGACACAAACCAGGGCACATGTATTTAGTGAGTGAACCAATTGGAACCGACCATGAACTAGAGTAGCTTGAGCTCCACCTGTGGGTGGGGAAATAGACGTTGGGGCGAGATATTACCAAATGGAATGTAAACAAATGGACATTAGACTTTAGGCTGGTGATCAATTGCGTATTTTACATGTGATATAAAACCGCAAGAATCTGAGACCTTCATGATCCAGACCAGGCATTTTTAAGGCATTTTATGGCAAATCACCCTGCAAGGGTAAGTGCTACAAACTGATACTGTGTTTCCATTACTGTTTTTCACAAAACAATAGCGATATTACAATAAACTCGACAAAGTATATTTGTGCTATGAACGTGTTTCCATTGACAGTTGTTGTAGGCAGGAGCGTCATACCTCTTGTGAAATCTCATCCTGCAAGATTTTGCTGCCGGAAGACTGACCTTTCGATGTCTTGATAGCATGTTACATTTCTCTGCTGTTTATTGTCTCTAAAATGGCAGTGATGTTTTTCTCCTGAGTTATTTTGAGAAAAGTCTCTGTCTCCTCTGTCCGTGTGTATTGAGCCATTTTCACTCCGAGAGAAGTGATCATGTGACCATGTACGTCACGTCCTGTGATGTCTAATTGCGGAAAAAGTGTTTCCATTGCTGTTTTGCGATATATTAAAATACCACTACATGACAAAGTAAAAACTTTGTTTCGATTGTCAAGTTGCCTGGGGTATTTTCTTTCAAAAGTCCGAAGCTGTCTGGGGTCAATCATGGATCAACTCAGATTCTTCTTCTCTTTAGTTTATTTTTCTCAGTCAAAATTAGACAGGATCAGAATCAGGTTGAAAAAGAAAAAGACACTAAATATTAACAAAGACTATGAAATAGAGTTACATGTATTTTATCTACGAGGATTTTAACATTTCTAAGCATTACAATTAGTTTGACAATTAATAATTTTAACATATATTTCACCCATCACCAAATTCCTTCCAACATGAATTTCCTCACCAGTGGCCCCTCCCCAAACTGCTTGTATTGCAAAGAAACCCCTTTTTAGGTTCCAAACATTAACTACCATCACAGTGGTGTGCTCCTTCAAAGTTAACAGAATGTAGAATAAAAAAAAAAACAGCAGTCATGCACTACTCCCTATTCTTATATAAGTGTCAAAATAAGAGTCCACTTTTTGTCCCCACTACGTGTTTCAGAGTGTTTTTAAAAATACAGCCTGGATTCAGCAGCACATCAATATTTGAGTGAGTTTTATTATTCAGGTGTTTCCATTACCAGTGTTTCATAGTCCTATTTACATGATGCAAATTTCCAAGAGTAATGGAAATGCAAATACTGATGCTACTTGGCGAAAGCACACCCACGTATCATTCAATAAGAATATGAGAGCAGGATGCTGCTGCCTTTGCTCCTCTTCTGACCTCTGTCAACTGGTACAAATGTGAAACATAGCACCCTGTTTTCACCTCCTCTACACCCATCTTCCTTCCTCCCGCTTCCTGTCTCACCTGATGAGACTACGTGACCATGCTGTCTTCACTTTGCCACTTTCCACCAACCTTCCCTGACCTTCACTTACCTTTTCATTTCCTGCCGTTGACTCTGCCACCATCTTCTTTCATCTCATAGACTACCCAGTGATCTCTCTTTAGTCTTCCCAACCACTCATAGGGCACAGTGACACAAGCTGCACACTTTAGGCCAGATGAAACTTTAATCAATATTTGCTAACACTGCCTCCAATAAGTGGGTAAAGTCAAAGGAAAATCCACTGAGAATGTGGAACTCTGCAGAGCCATTTTGGCCTCTTCTAGATAGGGTTCCTTTAAAGAAAGTTTGCTTATGATTAAACCAGACACTGCTTACAGCAACTCGACGAATACTAACTTTGTCTTGGGGCCAAGTGTAAGCCAAATTAGAAATGAATGGGATGTGAACAGACGTGGATTTTTATTCCATACAAATACATTAGTGTTCTATCTAGTGATAGGCATTTGTCCTGTCAGTTTGGACTAATGTGGCTAAACCTAGTGACCTAATTCCGTTAAATGTGCATTGCAGGAGCTAATGGGATTGATCAGTGAAGTTGCAAATTAGAAGTAATTGAGGTCCTGAAATGTGAAACACCTAATGTTGTTCCTATTATTATTAATATTATTATTAGTTTGTGTCAATAGGTAGGTAAGTAGGGGGGGACTCTGTTGGATAACAAATTTATTTGCACTATACCACTGTGTGTCATGACCGAAAGAATGAGGTCATGGGTACAAGTGGCCAAAATGAGTTTCCTTCGCAGGATGGTCAGGCTCATCCTTAGAGATAGGGTAAGAAGTTTGGACATCCGGGTGGGAGTTGGAGAAGAGCCATTGCTCCTCCATGTCAAGAGGAGCCAGGATGCCTCCTGGACACCTCCCTGGGGAGTATTTCAGGCATGTCTATTAGAGAGGAGACCTCGGGGTCGACCCAGGACACGCTGGAAGAATTATATCTTGGCTGGCCTGGGAACACCTCAGGATTCCCCTGGAGGAGCTGGCTGAAGTAGCTGGGGTGAGGGAAGCCTGGGCTTCTTTACTGAGGCTGCTGCCCCTGTGACCCGGATGAAGCAGGAAACGACGAGACGATTATATCACTGTGCATGATTGTCCTTACATAATGCACTGTTTGTTTTTTTACTCACATTATTGCTCTGTCTATGGTTTTGTGTCAATTTCTAGTCTTGTCTGAAAAAAAAATAAAAATTCTTCACAGCTACGCTCCCGATAGTCTGCCCCCTGGAGCTAGAGGGACATATGTGGTTACTCACCACAAAATTGAGAATGTGTCAGTGAATCATGGGAGTAATCATGATGTTGACATAATTTAACAACTACCTCACGAGAGACAGCAACAAAAAAAAAAAAAAAATAAAAACACAGCTAAAAGAATTAAAATAACGTTTTATTTTGTTTTTGTCAACAACGACTAAGAGACATTTTAGGAATGTTTTTTATTTCTTAAGCTACATTTTGTCTGTTTTTTATTGGTCATCTATAACTGCATTACATACTTAATTATAGATATTATTATTACACATTTACGTCTAGTTTAGTCTAGTTTTTGTCACGTGATAAAGGTTAGTTAATGATAATATTTAGTCACTATAAGGTGCACTATCAATGAAGGGTTTATTTTGTAGGTTCTGTTAGGTTGTGTTATATAAGGTGCACTGGATTATAAAGTGCATTAAGTGAAGTTAAAATCATTTGATAAAACATCAAAATTATGAGATAAAATGTCTAAGTTGCCAGTCACTAATCACGACCAGAATTAATCCATATATCAGTCTCACTGTGGTTTTTGTAGAACTAGTTAATATACAGTAACATTAACTGCCTCATGTCCAATAATTTACCTACAACTACTAGGGCTGAACAACAAGAGAACTTTAAGGTAATTTTTCTCAGTTTGGTGTCTTTGTAGGACAGTATTGCTCTGTCCACGGTTTTGTGTCAGAAAAAATTTAAGTTTTTTGCAGCTATGGGGAGTGTCAAACTTTTTACCCTTATTGCTTTGCATAATATAGCTACATGCCAATATTTATTTTAAATAAAATTAATTCAGTGTTACTGTGTCACTATAGGAATGTCCTGGATGCTGCTCAGTATCAATGAGCCAGGCCTGGAAGAATGGGCGATGGCCACTTACCCAGAACCCATTGTGTTTGGGCTCCGTAACTGTCTCTGTATCGTCACCCTTGTTACCCGTTCCTGTTCAGCTTGTCCAACCATAGTCAAAGCACACAGGGGTTAACCCCTCCCTTCCCACCAGTGGAAGCAGCAGACTGGTGTCAGACAGTAGCATTATCTTTATACTGTCCATGGACAGTATAAAGATCACAGTTACAGTACCAGAAAGCAAAATGATTTAAGGCCAATCTTGACAAAATCAAATATGACACAGTTCACGCAAATGTTTAGAGGCCCCTCCACCTGGAACTCTTTAAGTCTACTACAGCAGAATTGTCAGTCCCTTTCAATTTTCAAAAGGCATTTAAAATTCCGCCTGATAGAGAAGCCATCCTCTACTTGTTGACATCTTGTTTTCCTATGCTATGTTTCTTATGTTTATCTTTCGTCCTGAAGCGTAATGACTTAAGATTTTACTTACATTTATTGTATTTTATTTTGGTAAATTTGATGTTTTCTGATTTATTGTTCAATTAATTAGTCAGTTCATTCCTGTTATTATTTTTGTACTTATTTTTGTTTTACTTTTTATTGTTTGGTTGTGCTTAAATTTTCAATACATGTGTATGAAAAGTTGAACTTGAAATTAATTGGATTTAGGAGAGCCCACTTGATAACCTAGGGGGGCAGAGCCTTTTCTGTAGCCGTTCCAAACCTCTGGAACTCACTCCCCCCAACCATCCATCACTGTTCTGACCTCAACACTTTTAAATCCTTTTAAAAACTTGTTTATCCAAGATTGCTTTTAATGTTTGATTACTTTTTATTCTGTCTGCTTTAATTCTTCTTTCATTTAATTTGTGATTGCTCTGTTTTCTATTGTTTGTTTTTGTTGTTGGACAGTTATTGTTCTATTTTTACTGCATGTCTTTGAGGTCCATGAAAAGTGCTATACAAATAAAATGTATTACTATTATTATAATAAACCTTATGGTTCTCTGGGTTCTCCTGCACATTTTTGGTTTCTATTATTCTTCACATACTCTACATTTTTAAGTGCAAATAAAGGAAAGAAAGAAAGACAGTAGCCAGGGGCGATTCTAGCATCTGACCTTTAGGGGTGCTCAGCCCCCAATGCTGACAGTGGCACTGTCTTGAATGAAAGAGTTGAATCAGCTTCTCAACTTTTCTTTTTTAACTGACCAATAAACTATCATCTACCATCCACAAGCACTGAAATGGAGATTTAGCTTACAAACTTACAAGTTCCATGTCAATGTATAGGCTTATTGCATGAGAAAAAAAATTGTCTGGTTCTGGGATGTTCTAGTGAAGTGTGGTGGTGATGAGGTGGCAAGAAAAAAAAGACCCATAGACCACTAGGTTTAACATTGCATTTTCTCACTATTTAATAATAACAGGTGTCTGGATAAAATTCATACAAGAAAAATGTACAGATGAATAGTATACTGTTCAAATATAAATAAACATCCATACTAAAGGTCATAAAGGTCTTCAATTTGGTCTAATTGTGATTCAAACTAGCCAGGTATTATGAAGACCAGGTCTTAGCCCAGATGGGGGTCTGGGCGGCCTCCCCAAGAGAAAAATGGATTTCTTAAATGCAATTTTCTGTATTTTAGTGCATTTTAAGGTGACCTGTTTGACAAATACTAACCTCATGACATAGATATAAAACACTATACAGTATATCAGTATGTTAGCATGTCCAGCCTCAGGTGCCACAGCCGCCATCTTGGTACAAGGTCCCTATGTTTCTCACACTATCAGGGAAGATGTTGCCAACTGATGATCAGACAAGCAGCATTACCTCCATATAAAGATGACACTGATTAAACGGAGACATTCATTCCAAGAGACAGAGATAGTCAATGCAATGTGTTCTATATCTTTGACCCTGTGACATGAAGATAAACATTTTTAAATGAAGAGACTGAGAGGTTTCCTTCCCACATGGAAACTTTGTTTAATGGGAAGAAAATGTATTGAAAATGAGTCCATATTTAATGTGTATATTTAACACTGAGTAAATATTAACACATTATAAATAAAATAGGAGGGGTTATAATAGTTTGGATTTTTCATTATAGTTTTGTTTTAGTTAGTTTGGACTTTTTTCCCTCTAATTAAGTTAGTTTTAATGTGTTTTTTTGAGCAGGTGTTTTTTCATACATTTTATCTTCCTCGTCATCCTATTCAAAGAAAAGTGAGGTGTGGATCAGCTGGGTCAGGTTGAGGTGGGTTATTGACTGAGCAGAAACATAAACATATGGATAGCAGGTTGGGGGGTCGAGTCAAATAAGAACATTTTAAAAATGAGGGCAATTTGGGTTTTGATGTAGGATTGCTGCCCATATATCAGTTTTAATATGTGTTGTTTGGAGCGGAGTCAAGGGCGGAACATTAAAATGTGGGGGTGTTCGAGGCTGTGGCACATGAGCAAAATTTTCTGAATCTATCATTGGAAAATTAAGAAACAATTATCCATTAATGATTACATTTTTTATATTAAAAAGTAATATATGGCCGAAAATAATACCAAAAACTTGTTTTTCCTCAATTAAACATTTATTCAATTCATAAGTCAAAATTATGAGATAAAAAGGATTTAAAAAATCAGACACTGATTTTACAGACACTGTTCCTCTTTTTTCCTACAAAAATGTTTTGTCCATGTCAGGGGAGATGCCTAAAAATATGTTCCTCAGGGGGAACATCACTAAAAAAAGTTTGAGAACCACTGGTTTAGGGCAGGGGTTCTCAAACTTTTTTGGCCCAGGTCCCCCTTGGAGGGGTGAAATTTTTCCATGTCCCCCCTCATCCTCGCGATACTGAAAATGATAAAAAAAAAAAAACACTTCAACAATGATTATTATGAAACAATGATAACCTTTTTTAATAGTGCTTTTGTGCAAACCAGCGAAATTTTCAGGTATTATAATATAAATGAGCACTTCAGAAACAACAATTTTAAATAATTTTAAAATAATAAACGGAACAAAAGACACACAAAACCATGTGTGTGTGTGTGTGTGTGTGTGTGTGTGACAGACAGACAGACAGACAGACAGACAGACAGACAGACAGAGACTTAATGAAAGGGATGATCTTGTCAAACTCAATATAACTATCAATGTACTTTCTCTTTTTAGGGTTAGGGCGTTTGTTTTTGTCATTGTCATTTTCATTGTCATTTCTTTTACCACTTCTTGAGGAACTTGGCGGACACAAAAATCGATCCATGTTCGCTGCAGGGTGGCGAAAAATAGCCTGTGACTCGCTCCGTCTCAATTTAGTCAAGCTGGTGTCAAACAGCGCTGTTACTTCCGCCCGTTCGCTACAAAATAAAACTTCTGCATTTCAAAATAAAACGGCAAAAAAAATTTCGCATACCCCCTGGACATGCGCCACGTCCCCCTAGGGGTCCGCGGACCCCAGTTTGAGAACCGTGGGTTTAGGTTATATGTCACAGAACAAGACATACTTTAGTTAACTTAGTTTAACATTGGCAACATTTCTCATTACTTACTGGTTGATGACTGTTTGCTAACAGAGGTGTTTACATTACCAGCGAACTAAGGTGCGCTCCTTTATATATGCTGTTGTGCCGCCCGGGCGGGTAAACAGTTTAAACCATAAATATTGTGACAGCCCCGCAATGTTATTGCTGTTTGTTTGGCGTGATTGTTACAGACAGTAACCGTTTATCCTAAAATGAAAGTAGGTGAGACCAACTCTCCGTCCATTTCCTGGATCCAGTGAATGATACAACATATAAACTAAGGAAAAAGTGGGGGGTATGAAATCATGTGGTTGGACGGTGCACCCCCATGGCTGCAACGTCAATGAGCGGAGTACACGGGTGACTTTTTTTTTTTTCACAAGATAAAAAAAAAAAAAAGATCCAGGGCATAAATCCCCAAAGCCACGCCCCCTCTACGCAGATGATTCAAACTCTGTTGTCAGAATGTAAAGAGTTCTAACCTGATTTATGTCATCTGGCTGCATTTACGCTATGCTCACCAACAGTCAGGGTAACGGAGTTCAACATCTAGGAGACAGTGTGTTTGAACTGTACCAATGAGCACCTGGCACATTACACAGTATTATGTCAATGCAGTTATGCCGTACAATATATCTATTTTTTGCACAAATCAACGTTTGCAAACATGCAACTCTCACTTATAAAGGGGGTAGGAAGATATTCATTGTGGATGGGACATGGCAAAGTTAAAATCCTACCTGCCAAAAACAACTTTTATAACTGATGACTTTGCACGCAGATCACATTTCCCACGCTGCATACTGCACATGTAAGATATTATGGATTTCTCAACTATACTAGTACTGTACTCATTCTAACCCACCTTACCCGAATGATTATCCAATGAAACAGCTAACTTTAGATCAAAAATTACCAAGCCGACATGGCGGTTGTTTAGTGTCCAGTTGTGACAAAATTAGATCAATGATGATTACGGTGGTTTTTATAGTTGTCCACAGACCAGGGAACACTACTATTGCATTTAATTGTTCACTAATTGTAATGGCACAGGCCTACCTTCACATCTTGCCCTCACTCATCTGCAGTGATACCATCATCAAATGTCCATTTGTGTAAACAATCAGGGCACGAACGCGTAAACCAATCAGAAAAGGGTGTAAGTCGGAGGTATTATTATTGGTTAGGACAAATCACATGATGACATGACAGTTCTCCAATAGGCAAAGCGAACTCTGAGGCTGCGAAGATTTTTCATAATGCATTTTTTTCTTTTTTGCAAGGGAGCAACTAGGGGGTACTGAGTAAATTTTTAGGGGTGCTGGAGCACCCCTAAATATAGCCTAAACACGCCCCTGACAGTAGCGTACACTTATTTTGTCTTACTCCTATGCGTAAACACACTGCTGCACCCTCACTTCCCTTGACCACTCACTTGTACCCTTAAAATAACACACACTGATGCTGCTTCAGCCAAGAGGAAAATAAGTGATGATATCAAGGAGGCTCATGTTGGTTGATGGCAGGTCAGGGAAGTTCTTGATTTCTTTCACAAGCTCTCCACTATCCAAATCAGAGTGCCCTTCAAAGTGCAGAGTGGTGCCAAGTGCCTCACATTGCTCTGCCAGCTCCTCATCTGCAAGAGTTGGAAAATGTGTTAAAACTCTGAATTTGTTTCCTACATTTTCCAATGTGGAAAATCTCTCCTGGATGGCTGATGTGGCTGCATCAACAACAACATTGAAGAATTCCACTTCCAACTTCTTAAGAGCATCATTGAAAGGCTCATCATGGACCTTAGCCTTTTTTGTTTTAACACAGCCTCCACATTCATTTCTTCACAAATGTCTTTGGCTGCCATCTGTGCAGTAACAAAGCCACTTGCTCTTAGCTTTGGAGACCTTGCTCAGTCTTCTTCAAAAGATTTAAAACTAGGTCCACATGCATATTTGAAGCCTGCATTAGTTTGCTGACATGCTGCATTGCAGATAGCATGACGTACCAAACAACTGTGCAGATGCTGAAGCGGTATGACCTACCACTTACAAAGACTGGGCCTCTGTCTTTATGGCAGGGTCTTTGGTGTTGTCTCTCACCTCGATTAAGGCCTCTCTTACGGCAGCTGCCTGATACCTCAGAGGCTCCACACTCTTAATCTTGCTCTCCCACATTGTGTCAGTCCACATTTTTAAAGTGATGGCAACATGATCTTTCAATATGGCCCATCTTTGTGTGGAAGCAGAAAACAAGGTGTACAGCTTTTGCAGGACCCCAAAGTAGCTAATCGCATCAACAGACACTTTCGCTGCATCTGAGAAAACTAAATTCAGCGTGTGTGCCCCTCATGGCACAAAGAGAGCTCTGGGATTTTTTTTTTAAGAGTCTGGCTTGAACTCCCTTATTCTTCCCCTTCATGTTCACCCTATTGTCATAAGACTGTCCCCTGCAGTACTCAAAAGGAATTCCTCAAGTCTTGTGAGGATCATGGAGGCCAAGTGCTGGCCTGTGGACTCCTCAGCGTCCAAAAACCCCATGAAATGTTCCCTGATGTAGGGCTTTTCCATCAGTGATACCACTCTCAAGACTAGTGACAATTGCTCTGTGTGGCTTATGTCAGGGGTGCAGTCCAGGATAATTGAAAAATATTTTGCCTGCTTAATGTCTTCCACAACAGTAGAGATGATTTTGTGGCTCAACAAATCAATGAGCTCATTGTACGTGGTAGCTGTTCTGACTTGCTGTGCCTCTTTCAACACGGCCAAGATGTTCTTTCATAATGGGATCAAATCTAGCCATAAGTTCGACCTCTTTGAGAAAGTTCCCATTTGATGGTGTGAACAGTTTTTCTGTGTGTCCCCTCAGAGCCAAATTTCAAACTGCCAGTGACTGCACAATAGCAGTGAGACGTGTCAGCACTGCTCTCCATCTACCCCTCTCAGCCTCCAGAAGTGCCATCTCCTGCCTATCAATAGTCTTCCCACTTCTTAATCTCACTGCCAGTTCCTTCCATGCTTTCATACAATTGAGGTGTTCTTGACTGTTTTCATGTGATGCAAGATAAGAACTTGCATGTTTCCAGTTGGACATCCCTGAACTTGTTAAATTAATCCTCCTCTTGGAAAAGTATTTACAGCAGAAGCAAAATAGGCTATTGTTCTCAATGGAAAATATCAGCCAGCTTCTTGCCATCTTTTCACCACTGACTGTCTTTTTAAAATGGTGGTGGTGGCAACTCCTCCCATCACTCTCATTCCTTTGGAAAACAAAATCAGCTGGCAACTTACTGGGTTCTCTGCGAACTAGTTCAGTCTGAATCCTGTCAGTCAGAGGTGTAGGCCATTTAGCAGGGTCGGTTGACAGAGGCTCCTCATCAGCAGTGGAATGTTCAGCTCCAGGCATATCTATTAGATAGCATACTGGCATATTAAAGATCATAGCAGAAGAACATAATTCATAGGCTTATTTAGATATTATCAAAAATGTTCATTAATTTACTTTAAATTGCAGTGGTCCTGTAGACTTGTTGTCTAGACATACCCCCTCTACACACACACACACACACACAAACACACAACACACAGGGGGAGCGAGAGAGAGAGAAAGACATGTAAAAACGCACCTGAAGACTCATGCTGTGGAGAAGCAGACGTGCAGGGAGATGTTTCTGGAGACATGGATAGGTGCTCTTCCTCATATATAGGGACCATCTCAGAAGAGGTCTGTGTAGCTGATGAGGTTGATGGCTCCTCCTCATCCTGTGTAATGGGGGTGGCAGGTGGCTCATCTTGAGCAGTGGAAGAGGATGCTCCAAAATATTTCCAAAGTGCCCCTGAAAGTGCAATTGAAATAGTCAGGCTATAACTAAGCACTTAGCCTAGCCTATACAAAACAAAACATCCATAGGCCTAAATAGAAATTTCATATAAATGCCCTTACATGCTAAATGTCTGATGCCATATTAAATTTAGGGAGAAACAATTATTTCCTTGGTCACTGCCTTGAATTCTATGCTTTACATACTATGACTAGTAATGATGGTGGTTAAACTTTGCTATGTAATGACATGGACTTGTAACGTTAGCAAATGGCAAGTGTTCGCCTTTGAAACTTTGTTACGAGAAAATTGCATTGGATACAGGCCCAATTACAGGCCCAACGTTAACCAAATGATTTCAGATAAAATAATTATTGAACTTTTAACAGCTTTTGACAAAACAAAATCTCATGGTGAAATAAAATGTCGTATTTGTTAAAACCAAATTATTATTATAGGCTAGGCATAGCAAATCATGTTAACATATAGCAAGATGATAACTTAACGTTTGTTAGGTTAAGTTATCGCCTAACGTTACTAACGTCAATGCCAATTAACGTTTACCTTAACATTACCCCCCTTGATACTGTTATCAACGACAGTATGGCGCATACCTTTATCCTTCGCTCGTTTCTCCTCCTCTTTTCTTTTTTTCTGAACTGGGCACCTGATGGCTTGGACCGCTTTCTGTCCATCCCCCAAATTGTCACTCGCTACCAAAAGTCAAGATCAAACCAATTCACCTGGGCAACCTCTTAATTGCCTTGTCACCTATGTTTATTAGCCATTTCACACAATTCATAAAATGTGCAGGATTCATGGGCCTGCATTTATAATTTTAAGTCATGGTGTGACTGACTTAAGCCCACTAATTTGGCTACATTACAATATTGTACTATAGAATCACCCCCCGTCACCCCTGTTTAGAAGACCCAGGTGAACTGTCCCCCCTCAACCCCTCCCCTTGGCCTTCCCAGCATCTCTGTGCAGTCAGTGTGCATAATGTGCGCAACTTCTCGGGGTGCCAATTGGCCAATTTTTCAAACAGGTGATATTCATAATAGAAAACCATTTTGCGACGCCTATAATTAATTTTTTTATAGGGGCTCGTGCCGGCCCATACGTCATGAAAAATAGATGCCACCCCGGGCGGCTGTCTGGTCTGCCCGCCCCGAGAACCGCTACTGATTAATATTTAAATAAATAGAAGTTAAACCTTGTCAATTCCACTTCTGCCCTGAGTTCAAACTGCCAATAGAAACCCCAGAGGCCAACACTACAGCAGCAACATTCACTTCTTATTAAAAGAAAGTTCTCCGCTTTGCTTTCATCACCAAACCAGCTGACGACTATGAATACAAACACTATATGTATGGAGGACAACCCAATTACCTGTCCTTTATGTCTGTGAAACAGGAACAGGCTCACACCATATTTGATTTATTTTATTTTATCCAGTCAGTACAGAGGCTGTGTATGACTCTTCCAGCAGCTGGTAGTTACTGTGTTGCTTTGTATAGATTTCCTGCACCAGTGCCAGAGTTAATGAAACACTCTCCAACACCCTCACACTAGTGGGTTGTGCCCACAAACACCTCACCACACAAACACAGGAGGGGGCATTAACAGATTGACACACCATCACATTTACTCTGGTCACAGTGAGAGACAAGGAGAGTTAAGACAAACTTAGTGATCACAGAACCATATGTTCTACTAGATTTACTTCTAAAAGAGAAAAGTGGCCAGATATTCTACATTTCACCACTTTAATAACATTGTCCTTGTTTTTAGATGTTCCATGACTATTGTGAAGGTGTCATGTACAGTGTGTGGAGACGTTGTGTCCAGCGTGTGAAGAAGTTGTGGTGAAATTTTCATTGCAGTAAATGGAGAATAAATTTCAAAGTGACCCAGAATCTCTTCTGGATCATTACCGAAAATGTAATAATTTGTTTCTTGTGACACTCGAACAACTTCCTGAAAAATTCATCAAAATCCGTCAATAAATTTTTTTGTTATCTTAACCCGACCACCAGCACCAAAATCTAATCATTTCCAGATCTCCCCATTACCAACCTACTCTGTACATTTAATCAAGACCCATCCATAACTTTTGGAGTTGTCTTCCGAGCTAACTAACAGACAGACAGACAGACAAACAAAAACTTAACCTCCTTGGTAATTACAGATATCAAAACACTACCAGTGTTCAATAGGATGATGTTTATTTCATTCGTTGACTTCTCCAGTGAACATGCACCCTCTTCTACTGACAGGTTCAGCTCCTGCTTCTTAACATCGACAGAACCTGACAATGTCACAAATTCAACTTAGTGAATCATGATAAAACATGTCACTGAGCTACAGGGACACTAGTCCTATTTTCATATTGTCACTATCACTAACTAACTTTTGTTCCTTTGGTTGTACTTTCAGACAGATGAGGAGTTTAGGAGCACAGAAACTAGCAAATTTTGTTTTCTGTTGATTTACTGTGTTTTTGAAAATGTTCTTCACCCCCAAAGCAAGTGGCATTTACAAAAAGCATTTTATAGACTAGTCTGTTGACTGGAGGAGGACTACAGCCCATCCCTCTGTTTCACTTTCTGTCCTGGTCAATAATTTAAATGTCAGCAACAGCCTGTGTTTATTTTTCATCACTCAGATTTTAATCTCTCTTGTTTACCCTCTTTTTTTTTTTTTTTTTTTTTACTAAGTATTGGGTGCTCGTGGACGGTGGAATGGCAGAGAATGATAACCTGTGTTGGCTGCTCTAAGAATCACTTCTATGAGGGGCATATTTGGATGTCTGCTGTCTGAAAACCTAGTGTTACTATTGTGTAAGCGGGAGAACCTTTAGTCAGAATTTTTCTGTGGAAGAAAAAAAGCTTTAAAACTAAAACTTTTTAAAAGAAATCCCATTTGGATAAACAAAATCTGTAGTTTCTCACAGCAGGAAGTAATATATCATCTCATCTTGTCATCTGAACCCACTTTATGCTCACTAGGGTCTACTCTGCTTCACTGTCTGTGGTGGGTCACATTTTTTGGGAAATGCGATGGGGGGGCACATCGCAGACATGTCAAAGATGATGCCTACTGTTGAATGAGTGTGAACGGGTGAATGTGAGGAATTTTGCTTTGGGCACATGCAAAACCTGGATACAATTTTCATGAAAGGTGTGAAGTAACCCATAATAGATCCCATTCCATTTTGGCGAATCTAGGTCACAGGTCAAGGTCACAGTCACCAAAAATGTGTTTTTGCAATGAGAGATGGCAAATCTGATGAAATTTTTGTGAGGGGGCGGGGTTTGTTGTGCCTGACACCACTTGTTTCTTTTGATTTTTAAATTTAACCTAACTTTCAGTCTCATTTGTATCCTTCTAAATTATGGAGATATGCTCTTATTACACATGTCACTTTTGCAGGACTTAGTGCAATAATAAAATTTGGTGATGCTGATACCACAGTAAATGGATAAATTGACTTTATGTTGTCAATTGTCCTCTGTGTTGTGTATTCAGTAGGGGTGTGATGAGATGAGGCACGAGATTGGGTTCACGAGATCAAGACGAGATTTTCATAAAACTAAATTCCAAATTATATGAATGGACAACAGACTTTTATTTAACTGAGTTGCACATGGATTTTATAACTTTGTAAGCATTAACTTTTAATGAGCTTCTTCCTGTTAATGAATTTCTTAATGAACATATTTATCTACAAATTGAAACTAAAATAAAATGTTATAAAAGTTAAAATAAAATTATATCTCTCCTTTTTTCAAGCGCAACCAAAAAGTTCTTCTTTGTCAATACAGACTGAAAATAGTGCAAACAGAGCCTGTCCAAATATGTCACTGACATGTCGCTTCTTCCTCTACAAATTTAAACTAAAATGAAATGTTACAAAAAATTTAAAGGAAATAAATAAAATTATATATTTCTCCTTTTTTCAAAATCAAATCTGGTGCTTGACTGTGGAAGTTGAAGTGTTAATGTATTTGTCAGTGTTGTGTGGTTTGTTGGTGTTTTCTTGGCAGGTGCAGTTGTACTGAGCTGTGGTTCTGGAAATGTCTCTGTGTTGTGCTCATATTAGCCACGATGTATGGCTTTTTTTGTGCCTGGGGGTGAACACCCGGCGCCCACAACACGGGGAAACGGCTGGGTAGTGATGTCCAAATAATGTCCAGTTTAAACAGTGCGTCGCGGGAGAGCCACGCTTTACGTACTGCTGACATACATAAACAGAGACGGAGAGAGAGAGAGAAAGAGAAAGCACGTTGGGGCAGGAGATGACAGAGCCCTTAATGTTGCACCGTGACAGTCTGCATATTGTACATGTCTTATCTGTTATGAATGTGTTTTATTTTTCTCTCTTCTCTGTTTTCTCTGTCTCTGCTCTGTTTTCCCTGTGTGTCTCTGTATTTCACCTTTGCCCTGATTGTCATTACAGCCACCTGAGATCCCACACCTGTGGGTAATCAGGTGGCTGTATATAAGCCTGCCCTTTTTGTCTGTTCTTTGCCAGATTGTTTTTGTATTGTCAAGACCTTCCAGTGGTGTTTCTGTCTGTTTTCCTGTGCTTTCACCTGTACTCTATTCCTGACCCATTCCAGCCTGCCTCCGACTTCGACCTGCTTCCGTCTGACCACGTGTCCATCTTTGACTTCTGGATCTGAGCCTTATCCTGTCCCCGACTACGTTCCAGTCTGCTTCCCCAGTACCTGCCCCACATTTCTGGACTTCGACCTCTCACCCTGCCTGTTGTGTCTTAATCCCTGTTACCGAACCCTGGACTGGACTACGTCTTCTCCTGTGCCTTTTTCCCTGTGAACTCTGTTTTTAATTACTGTTCGATTAAAACAGAGATTGAACTTTTATATTGTATGCAGTCTGCATTTGGGTCCAAATTCAGAACATCACATTATCAGTCAGTCTTTTGCCATTTATCATTTCTGCCTGGAACCCAAAATGCTGCCATTTGAAAGTGGCGGGGGCGTGTCAAAACTCTCGCTAGATCTCGTCACATGAGATCATGTCACACCCCTAGTATCCAGTATTTTTGTTTGTTTTTTTAACAATACAAATTTCCTCTTGAGGACATTGAAGTCAATTCTGATGCTGGGGTATTTGTAAATTTTTTTTTTTTTTTTTTTCCCCATGTGAAAGTATGACAGTCTTAATATGATTGAAGGGCTAAATAACCCACTTGATTAACACCTGTGTTCTTTCTAATTGACAAAGATATTTCCTTTAAATAATAACTCCAATTTCATTCATGATGTTACTTTTACAGATATCACTCACCATGCATGTTTAAATGAGAGGGTTTTTATTTTATTTTTTTAAGCAGCGGTTCAGTTAGACTACACATGTTTATGGTCTCCAGACAGTGATAAACAGTTCCACTCCTCTCTACTATAAAATCTACCATTATTTTCCTTTCCTGCCAGTGCTGCTCTGCCTTTTTATTACTGTCAAACTTCAGGATCTTCAAGGATGTTCAATATGAATCATATTGACCTTAATAATTCATGCTCAATGTTACTGCAGAGAAAAGAACAGACATAAAGATCAAACTGCAACAAGAGAAAAGCATGGTGTACACCGACAAGTTAGCTTTTAAAACCTCTAAGGTTTATTTCCTAGAATTACGGTATAATATATTAAATGTTAAAGTAATTAATGATGAATTATGTTAACGAATTGTCTGTCACAACTCTATTATTATGATTTACTCAAGATGGCGGTGCGCATGTGTGCAGCGACTCTTAGCTGTCCCTTCTTTTTCTTTCTTTTTGTGTGTTTTTCTTTTAAACCGCACCTTTACAGAACGCTACACCCACTCGGACATTGGTTTCTGGCAACTTTCACCGTACTTTTAACATCCCAGACGATATAGCACGTCCAGCCGGATGTCTGTGGATTGTTGTCGAGTCGGGCTGACGCCGCAGGCGGAGGGCACGAAAAGAGGGGCCACAGGGCCAGGCTAATGGATAGGCTAAAGAAACAGCCTCTCAAACATTCGCTTCCGAGCTTCTTTCTCTCCAATGCAGGTCTGTGAAACACAAATTTACGGTGGGCGAATTCACTGCATCTACAAAACGCTGCAAACGCAAGAAAGATGCACAACCAAAAACACAAAGACATAAAATAAATGCAACAGACGTGTCCTGCAAGAGAAGAATGATCCAACAATAGAGGCGAAGCAGAAACATACAAACCCCCAAAACAAATGCAAAGGAAAAATGCACCAAATTCCCTAACACCCAAACTCCCAAAACAACTGCAAGAAAGAAATGCTGCACATTCACTCCACAACAAAATGGAAGTTCACCAAAATAAGAAGGGTTTACCAAAATAAAATGGAAGAAAAAGACAGTGGATGAAGATGAAATTGAAGTTAATTAATTTAAGGGCACTCAAAAAAATAACTCATTGAATGAACACAAATACATTTTGGGCAGGATTTCCATCCATTAAATTCATGTAGCCCCAACTCAAATAAAGTACCTCCTTGTAATATGACTTATTTGAGTTGGTCGAACTCATCTTTATCAAATACAGCCAAAATAAAATAGGTACTTTTAACTGGCCTAAACTTATTTACATTTGTTAAACTCAAATTAATATGGTTAGCCTAAAATAAAATTATTTCATTCCTTCATTTGACCCTCATATCAAATACACAACACAAAATTTGGTTGTTTTTATTTGAAAAAAAGAAAAAAACACACCATAAACTGCCTTACAACCCAGATATTTAGATCAGTTCGGACCAACCATGAACATATTTTACCTTAACTGCACTATGTCGTTCCTAAAAACTGGCATGAGATATACATATACCACATTTAAAGCACACATCAGCAGTACAAAACATGGAAATTATTCTACCATCTCAACCTAAACTGTTCAAAATGCACTTTGACCTTGACTTTTTTATATATAATATATATATATATATACATTTTATATACGTATTAAAAAATGATAAAAGTAATCTGCTTACTTCAAAACAACATCAAACTAAGTACTAGTACAACAATAATACAAGTACAATATTTGCAAAGGCTAGGGTATGGCATAACCAGCTCCGATTACTTTTCTATAAACTGCAATATGTAATATCTGCAAACAGATATGATATATACATAAACTGTACAAAACATAACCTGAAAAGCATTTCAATTTGAGTCCAGTCACAGCATATCCATATTAACACACTTGAAGATGTGCTACATGAGCAGTTAACATTTTTAGAACAACAAAAACATCCATGCTGAAAACATCACATCACACAAAAACATCCACTGACTGAGGACACAGTGTTTGTCCCTTATGAAAAGAGCTTGATCTTCAGCTGCTGTATCTTTGCATTCAGCTTGTGTCCATCCATGTTCATAATGATCTTCTGGAAAAACTCGAAGGTGTACTTGAGGTTTTCAGGAAAGGCAAGGTCAAGGGCATAAATGAGCCCAAACAGCATGATGAACCCCATGATGACGGTGCCAACATCGCTGAGGATTTTAATGCCTTCAATCACAACTCCCACGTCCTCTGGCTCCTCATGTCCATCTTTTCGAATTGTGTAAATCCCCATGACTGTGGTAGTGATGTTCCCCTCCGCATCCTCAGCTGCAAAGGACTGAACACAGAAAACAAATTGAAGTAAACTGACTGAGCCTGATCAGCCTTAGCTCAATCAATATCTGAAAACTGTAGCTGTCAGAGCCAAGGCTATAGCAGTGTGAGAGCGCTGAGTGGCAACATAATGTTAGCAGCTTTAAGGCCAACATTTTTCAGTGGTAAAGCTATGCAATTGCAGTGTTGAATCTACCACAGAAAATATTCAGCAAAACTCAGGATTGAGAAACCAAATCCATCCCCACATGTAAAGGTAGGTGTGCTGTGTGTGTATTTTTGTTTGATAACTGACAGTGTATACAGTGACTACTAGGTGGCACTAGGTTGCAGTAATGTCCTGATGAGTAAAATGGAGGTTCCAGAAGTCAGGAAATACAGGAAAAATAGAAAAAAGATGAGTTACAGTATTTTTTATGTTGCATGTTTACATTAGTAATATGTATGTTACAATTATACTACATGAGAAACAAATGTTAATAAACTTACTGAATATTTCTTGAAAAACACATCTGGGTCTTCATTGACATAGACAACAAAGCTTCTCAGGATGCACTCCCTCCTTATGTTGATGTCGTTGCACTAAAACATGGGTGACAAATAAAGACATCTGGTTGTAATGGTGGTGCAGGGATTAGAGCAGTGTGAACATCAGTGGGTTTTTGGGCTGTCATGTGTGGGAAAAAAAATATTATATCATCAACTTGTAAAATAAACTAGACATTAAATTGCAAAAATTATAGCTGCACTAGATAGGTTTGAGAAGTTAGGAAGAGCTTGCAAGATTTTCAAACATTGGCCTCCGAACTTCAGGCCTCCCTCTTGCTGAGATTAAAAGAATAGTTAAATTTAAACCAGACTGTTATCATTATTGGGTGAGTGGTACATATACAGGGACAAACTACCCACCATTTTGTTTTGGTTCTAGGACTGATGCATTTCTATTTCCATTTTTGTTAAAACCAAGCACCCCTCAACTTGCAGGAGGTGTTTCTTGGAAAGGTGCACCGCATTGCATTCTTGTCATTGCAGATTTCTCCCCTTCCCTTTTAGACAAAAGCAAATGGCACAGCCCCCTTTCTTTGATTATGTAGCACCCATTTTCTAGTGTTATGAAAACATATTTCCAGCTGTGAAATATTTCTTTAAATGAGCAGCTACAGACAAAAATGTAACCACCACAATAAAGTGAAAGTTTGTTTCGATGCATTTATACTAACCAAGTCTGTCATTGCCAGGATGTGCTTGATCTTTTCCCCTTTAACTCCTCCTTTTCTCTGGAAGATCTGAACCAGCTTATCCGTGAAGTGGTCCATCTGTGACAGGAACTTTGACCGCAGTGGCTTGGTGGTGATCCGCAAGAACTCTGCATTCACCTGAAAAATTTAACAGAGTTATTGCAAAATACAAATTGCAGCCATTAATCACCATGGACAATAATAACACTTCACAACACATTAACTTACTTCACTCTGCTCAAACAGGGCAGGCCATCTACTTTTGAAGTCTCCTATCATAGGCCTCTGCACCACAACCTCTCCATTTCTGCTTTTATCACAACTTCATTGTCACACTTTTTCAGTTCTGACAATAAAGCAATTCTCTCGTTCTCCAAGGTTGCTTCTTTTTTTTTTCTTCCCGATTAGCCACCACTGCTAAGGACATCCACAGGCATGATGGAAACATCTGTGACCTCCAAAGATGACTTCTTGAAGTTGGAGGCATGTGTGTGATAGGCAAGCATAAACTGATGTTCAGTAGCTAGTGAGAGAAGTATATTTTTTAAAGCAGTTTGTATGCCGAGCAACCTGCTTGAAGAAGCTATGTTTAGCCTCAAACCTCATTGTCCACAGTGCTACCAGAGGTCCAAAACGACGTATCATTTGGGGATAATGCTCTAAATAGTGATGTTTAGGTAGGAGCTTAACATGTGGAAAGAGATCAAGATAGCGCTGTCTGTGATCATAGATCTTAGCCTCAAGATATGCAACTGTCTCATCTGTGTGTACAGGGTCCACAACCAACTCAACAATATCCTTAAGATCCAGAATCACCAGCCATAATGGTTCATCTTCTGGTTCATCTTCTGGTTCCTTATAACGTGGACGTACATGAAAAAATACCTCCCAGAAAACCGCTAAAATGACTATGCCGCCGGTGTTTCCATTGACTTTGAATAGGGATGCCCGAGCAACTACTGAAGAGCAAAATCTGTTTACGTGTGTAAAAGTCTGTACTTTGGTTTTGTAGTAACAAGGCTCCGTTAAAAGTACAGTGTGGACAGTGTGAGCCAAACACCAGCTACTGGTTGACAGGGCAATTGCCCGAGGTTGCAAGACGAGGAACACCAACCTCTGCACTGCCTGGATTGACTACAAGAAAGCCTATGACTCAATGCCACGTACATGGATACTGGAATGCTTAAAACTGTATAACATCAATAGGAAACTAAGAGAGTTCATCCAGAACTCAATGAGGCTGTGGAAGACAACTCTGGAGGCCAACTCAAAGCCAATTGCACAAGTGAGCATCAGATGCGGCATTTGCCTGCTGTTCTGCATAGGCCTAAACCCCCTGAGCCAGATCATCTCAAAGAGTGACTTCGGATACCAGTTCCGAAGTGGAACTTCCATCAACCACCTCCTCTACATGGACGACATCAAACTGTATGCCAAGAATGAGCGTGACATCGATTCCGGATTTCACCTCACCCAGATCTACAGCAAAGACATTGGGATGTCATTTGGACTAGATAAATGTGGGCGGATGATATCTAGAAGAGGAAAGGTGATTACAACTGAAGGGGTTGACCTACCTGAAGGGAATATCACAGATGTGCAGGAAAGTTACAAATACCTAGGGATCCCACAGACAAATGGTAATCATGAGGAGGCAGCTCGGAAGTCAGCCACAGCCAAATACCTACAGAGGGTAAGACAGGTCCTGAAAAGTCAGCTTAACGTCAAAAATAAGATCCAGGCCATTAACACCTATGCCCTGCCAGTAATCAGATACCCAGCTGGGATAATATCCTGGCCACTGGAAGAGATACAAGCCACTGATATCAAGACAAGAAAATTCCTTACCATGCATGGAGGGTTCCACCCCAAGTCCAGTGTCCTGAGGCTGTACACTAAGCGAAAGGAAGGGGGCCGAGGACTAGTAAGTGTCAGAACTACTGTCCAGGAGGAAACGGCGAACCTCCAGGAATACATCAAGAAAATGGCCCCCAATGACCAACTGTTATTGGTCATTGGGGACCATTTTCATTTTGTTGCCTGAGGCTTTTGTTGCCTCAGGCAACAAAAGCCCAGTAAGGTCGAGGAACCAGAGGGGCTATCATGGAAGGGCAAACTCTTGCATGGCGTGTACCATCGGCAAATTGAGGAAGTGGCTGATATGGAAAAGACATACCAGTGGCTGGAAAAGGCTGGACTAAAGGACAGCACAGAGGCACTACTCATGGCTGCACAAGAACAAGCCCTGAACACCAGAGCAATAGAGGCCAGGGTCTACCACATCAGACAGGACCCCAGGTGTAGGTTGTGTAGAGAAGCCCCTGAAACAGTCCAGCACATCATAGCAGGGTGTAAGATGCTCGCAGGCAAGGCATACATGGAGAGGCATAACCAGGTAGCGGGCATACTGTACAGGAACATCTGTAAAGAGTATGGACTGGAGGTCCCAGGGTCAAGATGGGAGAACCCCCCAAAGGTGACAGAGAACAAACAGGCCAAATTCCTGTGGGGCCTCCAGATCCAGACTGACAAGATGGTGATGGTCAATCAGCCTGACATAGTGGTGGTGGATAAACATGAGAAGACAGTGGTGGTGATAGATGTAGCAGTCCCCAGTGATAGCAACATGAGAAAGAAAGAACATGAGAAGCTTGAGAAATACCAAGGGCTGAAAGAGGAGTTAGAGAAAATGTGGAGTGTGAAGGCAACAGTGGTACCAGTAGTAATCGGAGCACTAGGGGCAGTGACCCCCAAGCTGGGAGAATGGCTCCAGCAGATACCAGGAACAACATCAGAGATCTCTGTACAAAAGAGCGCATTGCTAGGAACAGCTAAGATCCTGCGCAGAACCCTCAGGCTCCCAGGCCTCATGGTAGAGGACCCGAGTCTGAAGGAGACACCACCCAGGTGGGGCATGAGGAACATTATATATATACACTCAACAAAAATATAAACGCAACACTTTTGCTTTTGCTCCCATTTTTCATGAGATGGACTCAAAGATCTAAAATTCATTCCAGATACACAATATTACCATTTCTCTCAAACATTGTTCACAAGTCTGTGGACAAATGGATTATCTCAGCAAAGCACAAGTGCTCACTATCACACATTTAGACAGATTTGTGAACAATGTTTGAGAGAAATGGTAATATTGTGTATCTGGAATGAATTTTAGATCTTTAAGTCCATCTCGTGAAAAATGGGAGCAAAAACAAAAGTGTTAAGTTTATATATTTGATGAGTGTATATATATATATATATATATATATATATATATATATATATATATATATATAAATATTTAAGTACAGAAAATGTGTGTTTTTTACTGCTCAGAATTAGTTGAAACACACCCATTTGCTCGTGGTTTCCAGGATCTTGAACAGAACCAGTTTAAGACCCAGAGTTATTTTGGTGGAAAAAGGCCTATGAGAATGAAATAAAATTATTTTCCTTCACAGTAATGATCTCATAGAACCACAAGTCTTATAGGTTCTGCCTTCACTGGTGTCATTCAGTCTATATGGACCTCAAACCAATAATGAGCCCAGTGCTAATAGAAGCAAACCCATCCTGACTGATAAAGAAGCATCATCAATATGAAGCTATAGATGACATTAGCTACATGCAGACCTGCATTGATCCATGTGTGTGTTATAGGCCAAACAAACTCCTGCTGTATTACTCTGTCACTCATTTTCAACAGGACCCAAGGGGACATTCACTATATATTCCGTGGGTTTGTTTGTTTTTCTGGGTGTCATACTTTTGTGAAGTCATAAGTCTTATGCTGTATTCATTCAAAGACTTAAAACTTTAAAAAACAATAGTTGAAACTTTTTTTCTGTTATATAAGCTGTGTTCTCAACCTAGATTGTCTTCAACAATTTCAAAATAGCAATTGTATTTCTGTCAGACTTCTCTGGTTCGCTGTCATACTCAAGCTGGAAAACACCTTCGAAATGAACAATAATAATCACAATCATAATTAATGCTGACAAGAGATAAAAAAGAGATTAATTGATTATGATCTGTAATTTATTGATCTCACCTAAAAATTGCTGAGAAAAGTTCACAACTTGAGGTATTTTCATTTCAATGAATTGCATTATTGTGGCAAATGAAAATACTGAATTATGACAAAAAAGGCTTTTCTTCTTTTAATCTACAAATGAGTCTAAAACAAAAATAAAATAAAACATCTATATAAAGTGATATCAGATAACTCATCCGAAAACAGCAAGAACAGTTTTCTGAGCAATAGGAGTATTGAACACTGAACTTGCAGACAAACAGACTAATAAATACAAATACATTTAAACACAAGAATAAAACACAACTCTTAAAAACCCTTTCATAAACTTGTGTTGTGTAGAACTGTAAAGCAGTCCTTCATAGTTTTTATTTATATGGTTCCATTCGAGGCGTGTCGACTAATGAGAGATCCTGGGTGCGATTTGCCGGAGGGAGATGGGGGCGTTCATCCCCCCCTCTGGTTTTGGACATGACAATTAGGGTCGGTTAGAGTTCACTGATTTTGCTGCCCGCGTGCGTCGGTGCTCTGGCGGGGCCGGAATCTCACCATGGCCGGTGCACACAGGCTACCACTTTAATCGGACTGTGGAGTTTCTGGGAGACCCTCTGAGTGTTAGACTCCTGTGTTTCAAGATGGGTCAAGTATGTTGCCGACATTGCAGCTGACCCCTTGCACCTGTTGTAGGTGGACTGGTCCCAGCCCTGGGGACGTGATGCGGTTGGCATCGCATAAAAGGAGTAAAAGGGGTCCCGTCTCTCCCTTCACGTCCGGGAGAGAGAAGGCGCAGTGAGTCCACGGCCCGGAAAGTCTGGGCAGAGGGCACTCTAAAGCTTGCCACCCTTCTTGGGTGACCCAGAGCTGGTCATGTGGCACACCACCGTGGAGGAAATAGTGGTGCACAAGCCAGACCCACTTGTGAGGGTCATAACATCCAACACAAGCTTTTTTCTGTGGGAACCCCCCCCAACAGCCCCTCTGCCTGATATCAGTCTAATATTTCTGAAAACAGCCTTAGCATGATAATAGTGTAAAAACTGACCAACTCCACTGGTTGTTTTCCTTGAGTGTAGAGCAACGGTCTTTGCAAAGTGTCCAGTAACTCCACAGTCAGCTTGTACAACAATGGATCACCCAAAACAGCAGGAAACACAGTCATCCGGTGTTTGTGGATCTGGTCTTGTGTTCCCACCTGGTCTAATGGATCATCCTTTTTTTTTTTTTTTTTTTTTTTTTTTTTTTTTTGTCTGCATTTGTTCTCATTGTTTAACACCACAGAGAGGGTGTCAACATTGTTTGAGATCATTGCATTTTTTAGTCTTGCAGCCAAATATTTTAATATTTAGTGCATGTGTGTGACCATCACCGGTCCTCCCTGAAAGCTGAGCAGACATCCTTTATTAGAACTCACTATTATAAGCCAGGGAGGGCAGTGCTACACCTCAGTGATGTGTGGGGGAAACGAAGACTGGACAGGACAGACAGGGCGAACAGGGAAAGAGGTTAATAGGCGGTGCTATTGTAGTTAAAAGATTGAAAGGTGGTGTGTTATTCCCAACTTTTAACTGTCCATTAATAAAAATAAATAAATCGAAAAAAGAGAAGAAAACCAAAATAGCACAAAAGAAAAAGAGAGTCAATAAATAAATAATTAAACAAAAACGGTACTGAACATCATAGTTGTGGATGACTTGATAGTGTAAAATAGAATGCAATAGAATAGAACAGAACAGGCCCGAAGGGGACACCAGTGCAAGAAGAGAATGAGTTTAGGGTAGAAATCCTGGAGAGATTTTCAGCACATTCTGGCGGGTCCCATCATTCACTGAAATGGAACTCAGCAGTAGCTGGCAAGACCCGATCAAACATGCAAGTGCGAAGGACCCCGAAGCCCAGAACAGCAATCACGGCAAGGCAGGGCCAAGCTAACCGGGCACCCCCCATCCCGGGTCGTAGGAGCTGCAGGGTGCCGCCCCCAGAGAGCCGCCGGGGCCACCGTGAACGACGCAAACCCGGGGAGCAAGAGGGAGCAGCTACAAACCCCCCCAGCACACCAAGGCCAAACCCAGACGGCCCGGGGCGCGAAGACCCACCCGCCAACCCAACCCCGCCCCCCCACCCCAGCCCCCACCAAACCCCCCAACCCCCCACCCGACCCGCCCGACCCCACCCCCACACCCTCCCCCGAGGGGGCCAACGGCCCCACACAGCCAGGAGGCCAGACACAGGGGCCGTGCGGCCCGCCGAAGGGGCGGCACCCAGCACATCATGATGCGGGCCGCCACTGGAAGCCGGCCAGAGGATAATGGGGCCGGGAACCGATGCGAGCCCAGAGGGCGAAAGATGGGCAGCGTGGTGGGGCCCGGCGACACCTACAGGGAGGCATCCCGCACACCCACTGCACCGGCCCCAGGCGAGCGCAGTATACCCACGGCCCCCGCCCCCCGTAATGCGTCCCAACACCCCCCCAGGACAGAGCCACCACAAGCCATCAGCCCGCAATACAGCCACGGCGGCCACCAGATCGGCCAATCCAGCCCCAGCAGACCCCCAAGAGCCATCGCACCAGCTTGGACCCGACAGGGAAGCAGGAGAAACCCCCCCCCCCCGACCACAGCCCCAAGGTCCCGGGGACCCCCAGCCACAGCAACACGGATGGTTGTCCACCCCCGCAACCCCATAGCCACAAGGGGGCCGGGTCCCACCAGCGAGGCCATATTAGTGAAACCCCCCCCCCCATTATTCCCTATTAATATGTCTCCAGATCCCTGACTGGAGACATTATCCCTGCACCGTGATAGTGTAACCCTGAGTGTCATGTGGTGCATTAAAAGTGGAGAGGCTGGGTGAGGCATCCAGGGGGCAGGCCAGAGGGCCACAGAGGATGGCTACTCTGTAGCCTGCCCTGGCCCAAGTACCCCGAGCTGACCCAGACCTACTCCTAAGGTGTGAATGTGTGTGGTGCATTAAAAAGAAATTAGAGAGCAGGGGAGGCAAGCAGGGGGGGGGTGATGGGGAAGAGACAAGGCCGTAGAGCCCTGCCATCTGCCCCACCACCGAGCCCATCCCCCCCGCCCCCACCTGCTCTCGAGGCCCTAACTGTTGTGTCCCTATATGTGCCTAAAGGTAGCTATATACAGTGAGGTGTGAAGTGTGTGAAGTGCGCAGTAAGAGGCAGTCTGGTGTGGGTCCGGCCCATAGGACAGGGCAGCAGGGAAGACAGGTAGTGAGACCACCGGTACTGATGCAGAGGGCCCCCAGAGCCCCGAGGCCAAAGGCCAAGGTGGGCCCGCCTGAACCCGACTGGCCCAGCCAGCACTAAAACTCCCAGGAGTCGCTGCGCTAAACCAGCGCCCCAGCAGACACCGCAGTCCCACCATGGGCCAGCCGCATGTAGCACCCTGCCCCGGAGGGAGGGGCAGGCCGCACCACCCGGAAGCGAGGGCCACGAGCCCCCACGCCCACCCCGGAGCCAGCACGTCCGGGATGCAGGGCGCCCACCCTGCAGCACCCCCGAACACCCCCCCGCTACCACCCCACCACTCCCCTGGACCGCCCCTAGGCCCTGACAGAAGCCCCCAGCCAGCAGAAGCTAATTTCCAGCGGCGGCCCACAGTCAAGTGCCGAGGCCTGTGCCCGGACTAGCCAGAGCCACCCCCCCAGAGAAACCACCCGGCCCCCACCCCAGCCCCCCAGGCCGCGGAGGGCCCCCAGCCCCCCCAGGGGAGGGAGAGGGACGAGGACAAGCAGCCAGGCAGGAGAGGAGGGAGGAGGAGGGAAGCAGAGCAGGAAGGGACAGGGGGGAGACCGGAGGGCCGACCCACCCCAAGCCCCAGGGCCAGCCAGGGTGCCCCAGAAGCGATCAGCAGCCAACACCCCCAAGACCCCGGGAGAGCGCACAGACCCAGCAGGTCCAGGGCTCAAAGGGAGAGACACCGGGAACAACCACCCCCAGGCAGAGGGGCCCGAGCCGTGCCGGTCCCACGGAGCCAGAGAGCGACCCCAAGAGCAGTAGGAAGGGACACCCCTAGTGCATGCACAAAGCCTTGAGGTCCATGGTGCCATCCTACTTAAAAATGTAGAGGGTTAATAAGCTGAAATAAAGCAGAGAAGAGTCAAACCATTCACACAGACAGAATAATAATTACAATTTTATGACGGAAATGGCATACGCTCACATACAAGCGGAGGCTACAGATTAATATTCATAGATTTGATAAATGGAGACCATTTTTCTTTGAAGGAGTCCAATTGTTTTTTTCTAATAGCAGATATTCTCTCTAGTGAAATGTATTCTGTGAGGAGGTTCAGCCAATGGATGATGTTGAGGGCTTTTTTATCTTTCCAGTTAACTAAAATTGTCTTCTTGGCGATGGCGATAGCTGCAAGTGTGGGCTGGATATGAATATGTGGAAGGGCTGTTTGTGTTAGATCACCAATCAGGCAAACATTTGGGGAATGCGGAATCCCGCAGTCCAAAATATTGGAGAGTTTCTGTGTGATTGTTACCCAGAATTGATGGACGGGTGTACAAAGCCACAGAGCGTCATCCTAATGAAGCTGTACATGGCAGTGTCCTTACTGAAGGACTCGGGTATATCCTTGAAGAGATAAATGACAGTTTGGATCAAACTTGTGTTACATCTGTCTCATTATTTTTCGAGCTGACCTGTCCCAGCTGTGTCTGGCATGTGGGAGAAAAACTCAGAGATTAAAACCATGGTGGCTGTGAAGATCAAATCAAGAACACAGGGAAACACCCTGAATGGCTAATCTCAGTATCATTTTGAATGGCTAATCTCAGTATCATTTTGTGATGATCTAACCAATCTGTAGAAGTATAACAAGTCATGACCTTCATATTTAATAATTCACACTTTAAAAAAAGTGCTTTAGTATCATCACAGTTTAATCTAAGATCATAACACAGGGAATGTAAAATGTACATTTTTGTTTTGAACTGGTCCAAATCTAAGGCAGACATCCTGGTACTTTGATGAACAGTGCTGTGAGCCATCTGAACGCACCATCCCATGTAAATACTTACATGAAGAAGTGGTCCCACCCAAATATCAAGTCTAATCCAATATTATCCTGCAGTTTGTGAGTGATACTGGCCACACAGAAGGAGTTTAAGGCTGAATCTGTTAAGGATGTGTAGTGGATTGGACCCAAATGCAGACACCAACCGCTTCAACACAGGCTCTTTATTGTGAGCACAAAAACATAAAGTCCAGATAACCCACGATGACCATAAGTCATTCCGACTCTCACACACACACAAAGTCTGATCTGTCCCACGGGTGCACCGATCCGGGGGTCTGTTGGGAAGCAGGAGCAAAGATGAAGTCAAATATGTGGGGTGAACTGACAAAGGAGACAGAAAAGGAAAGTACTTAAATAAGGAGAAGTGATGAGGACAGGTGTGTTGAGGACCAGGTGAAATAATTAAGGTGAGAGGTGACAGGGAGCAGACTGGAAAGAAAGTGAAGGGAAAAAGAGGCCGTGACGAGGGATATGACAGAATCTCATTTCACCCCTTACCCCTTCCCCTCTGTTTTGTGCGTCCATGTGTAGGGGTAGAAGAAGAAGAACTTTATTTGTCATTACACAATTGTACAATGAAATGTGTCCTCTGCATTTAACCCATCATTTCTTTGATGCTGTTGGAGCACCTGTAAGGGGAAGTGGTCAGAAATGGGTGGTGCCCGGGGACCCATCTCCAGATTCAAACCCAGGCTAATGGTCAGAATCACTTGGCTGGTGGATTTTACCCAAGCAAACATGTTTTTGGGTGATGGGGGAAACTAGAGCACCCAGAGGAAACCCATCCAGACAGGGGTAGAGAAACATGCCAACTCCACACAGAAAGGCCCGCATGGTCCGGGAATCGAACCTGGGTTTCTTGCTGTGAGGCAAAAGTGCTAACCGCTCACCTCAGGGGTATCTCAATTCAGGGGGAGGGCTTTATACCCCTTCAAACTGAGATGTTCCACAGGCAGACTCCAAACAGAGGGGTATGAGAAATTTCCCAGAATACAATGCAAATCATTTTAAAAATGACGGCATCTACGACAGACGTACACAAATGTAGTATTTTTGCTTTTAAAGTTGTGATAACTGTTGTATTGCGTAACGTTTGACATTGTCACAATGACTAATGGTCATTTTCTCCATAAAACGCACAGGAGAATGTGACAACTTTACTTCTGGTTAAAGCTGTGTTTTTTGTTACGTAACAACTGGTGGAGTGAAATGACGTAGGTGAGTGTTGAAGGGGTGTCCCAATTCATAAGGGTTTATTATCAAGCCCTGCCCCTTATAGCTCCATTTGAAGGGATGAGAGGTGAAATGAGATTCAGCCTCACTCTTTGAATGGAATGGAATGCCTTTGTCATTATACAAAGTATGAAATTAAAAAGCTTCATCACACGTGCACTAAATAGTGCATTAAATAAACTTGAGTAAAAATACAATAAAAGCAGATATAAAACTGGTACACAGGTTGAGAATAAAATGATAAAAATGCTAAAAGTGACTAGCAGCAAGTAATGGAGGAAGCAACAAACAGATGGATTGACCTCAGTGATATTGATATTGTCTTTATTGTCACTGTTCACAGAACAACGAAATTGAAAAGTGCAGCCCCCAAAGTGCATATCGATAAATTACATATTGTAAATCCACAACACAACATTTAAAACCATAAAAGCCCTATAATCCTAAAAACACACATTAAAATCATACACGCTAAAATCATACACACTAAAATCATTCATGTACTGAGTTCAGTACACGAATGGCATCCACATAAAAACTGTTCCTGAGTCTGTTTGTTCTTGTTTTTAAGGCTCTGTGACATTCAAACAGGTGATGTGCAGGGTGGGAGGGGTCTCTAGTTATATTTTGTGCCTTCCTGAGGCAGAGGGAGGCATACAATTTGAGGGAAGGCAGAGGACAACTGGTGACTTTCTGGGTGGTGTTTATGACCCTTTGGTGCTCCAGCTCAGATTGTTTGTGATGCGCACTCCCAGGAACTTAAGGTTCGAGACCCTCTCCACCAAGTCCCCACAGATGAACAGAGGTTGGATGTCAGTCTTCTTCCTCCTGTAATCCACAACAATCTCCTTGGTTTTGGCTGTGTTGAGGATCAGGTTGATTTGTTGACACCACATACACAGCCGCTCCACCTCATCCCTACATGCATCCCCCCCCCGAGATGAGCCCCACCACAGTGGTGTCGTCTGCAAATTTAATAATGCTGTTGCTGTGGTGGAGGGGACACAGTCATGAGTGTATAAGGTGAACAGCAGTGGGCTCAGCACTGGGGGGGAGCCTGTGCTGAGGCTGATGGCTGAGGAAAAGTGGGGGCCTACTTTCAACCTCTGGGAGCGGTCTGTCAAAAAGTTTAAAATCCAGAGGCAGGTGGAGTGAGGAACCCCCAGGTCTAACAGTTTGGTCACCAGTCTGCCAGAGAGGATAGTATTAAAAGCCGAGCTTTGGTGATGCTGCGGGGTGGGCGCCCAGCGTCATGGCCCTCGCTTCCGGGTGGTGTGCCCTGGCCCTCCCTCAGGGGCAGGGTGCTGCATGCGGCTTGCCCGTGGTGGGACTGCGGTGTCTGCCAGGGCACTGGTCTAGCGCTGCAACTCCTGGGAGTTTGGGTGCTGGCTGGGCCGGTCGGGTTCGGGTGGGCCCACCTTGGCCTCTGGCCTCTGGCCTCGGGGCTCTGGGGGCCCTCTGCATCAGTACCAGTGGTCTCACTACCTGTCTCCCCCGCTGCTCTGTCCTAATGGGCCCGACCCACACCAGACTGCCTCTTACTGTGTACTTCACACAATTCACACCTCACAGTATATAGCTACCCTTAGGCACATATAGGGACATAACAGTTAGGGCCTCGAGAGCAGGTGGGGGTGGGAGGGATGGGCTCTGTGGTGGGGCAGATGACAGAGCTCTATGGCCTTGTCTCTTCCCCATCACCCCCCTGCTTGCCTCCCCTGCTCTCTAATTTCTTTTTAATGCACCACACACATTCACACCTTGGGAGTAGGTCTGGGACGGCTCAGGGGACTTGGGCCCAGGTAGGCTGCAGAGTAGCCATCCTCTATGGTCCTCTGGCCTGCCCCCTGGATGCCTCGCCCAGCCTCTCCACTTTTAATGCACCACATGACACTCAGGGTTACACTATCACGGTGCAGGGATAATGTCTCCAGTCAGGGATCTGGATACATATTAATAGGGAGTAATGGGGGGGGGGTTTCACTAATATGGCCTCGCTGGTGGGACCCGGCCCCCTTGTGGCTATGGGGTAGTGGGGGTGGACTACCATCCATGTTGCTGTGGCGTGATTGCTGTTCTGGGCTTCGGGGTCCTTCACACTTGCATGTTCGCCAGCTACTGCCGAGTCCCATTTCAGTGAATGATGGGACCCGCCAGAATGTGCTGAGAATCTCTCCAGAATCTCTACCCTAAACTCATTCTCTTCTTGCACTAGTGTCCCCTTCTGGCCTATTCTATTCTATTCTATTGCATTCTATTTTATACTATTAAGTCATCCACAATTATGGAGCTCACTACCATTTTGTTTAATTATTTATTTATTGAATCTCTTTTTCTATTGTGCTGTTTTGGTTTCTTCTCTTTTTTCAATGTATTTATTTTTATTGATGGACAGTTAGTAGTTGGGAATAACACAACACCTTACAGTCTTTAACTGCAATAGTACCGCCTGTTAATTTGTTTCCCTGTTCGTCCTGTCCAGTCTTTGTTTCCCCCACACATCACTGAGGTGTAGCACTGCCCTCCCTGGCTTATAATAGAGAGATCTAATAAAGGATGTTTGCTCAGCTTTCAGGGAGGACAGATGATGGTCACACACATGCACCAAAATATTAAAATATTTGCCTGCAACACTAAAAAATGCATTGATCTCTAACACCACAGAGACAGTGTCAACATTGTTTATCAATGAGACAAAAAAAAAAAAAAAGATGGTGGTGAAGACCCCAGCCAGTTCATCCGCACAATCCCTCAACACCTTTCCAGCAATGCTGTCAGGGCCTGCAGCCTTACTCGGGTTCAATGCCCTCAGCACCCATCTCACCTGCTGCTCCTCCAGCATCAGAGCGGGACCACCCTGGGCCAGGTGTTGTAGGACACCCATTGCTGGTGGCTGCACCTCAAAACGGACAAAGAAGGTGTTGAGCTCCTCCGCTAATGAGGCGCCCCCGTGCTCCACTGTCTGGCAGCTAGGTCTGTAGTTGGTGATGTGCTTGACGCCCCGCCACACCTGCCTGGAATCATTGCTATGGAAGCAGTCCTCGATCCTCTTCCTGTATGTTGCCTTTGCCTCCCTGATGTCTCTCTTCAGTTTGGCTCTGGTGGCCCTGTACTGTGACTCTGCCTGTGCAAATTTGAGTTGAGTATGGTGACAGCTCTTGGAAAAAACTGTCTCTGAATCGGTTTGTTCTGGCCTGTCTGTCCCTGTAGCATCTGCCAGAAGGCAACAGGTTGAAGAGGTAGAAGCCAGGATGTGGGGAGTCTCTGCCCTGCCGAGGCATCATAAGTTGTAGATGGTGGCTAGTGGAGGTAGAGGGCAGCCAGTAATCTTTTGTGCAGTGTTGGTTACTCTCTGCACTCTCATGTCATGGTCTACACAAAAGCAATGCCAATGAAATAATAGTAACTAGAAAAACACTTGGAGAGCACAGACCCCTCCCCCAAGTGATCAGCACAAAACTTGTATCACTTGTTCCTTATGTCAGTATCAACATTTCCTGAAGATTTCAGCCAAATCCGTCGATAACTTTTTGAGTTATCTTGCTATCCCAGCTACAAGTGGTGAAGGTGGGATACACCCTGGACATGTTATAAGTTTCATCTCAGGGCTGAACATATATAGACAAACAATCACTCTCATATTCAGATTAGATTAACCAATTAACCTATCATGTTTGGATGGTGGGAGGAAACTAGAGTACCTGGAGAAAACCCATACAGACACGAGGAGAACGTGCAAACTCCACACAGAAAGGTCTGGTGTGGGAATAGAACCAGTGTCCTTCTTGCTGTGAAGCATGAGTGCTAACCACTGCACCACCCCCGAGTGGCTTATGTTACTGATAAAACAGTTTTCTGGTGAACTTTGCATCCTATATTGCTAATACAACTCTGGTTTCATTTCCTGTACTAGTGCCCCAGCCTCTGAGAAGGTATGATTCATGCAGGAGGGGTACAACCAGAGGGTGGAGGGACCAATGGCAGTTGAGTTTGATAGAGGTGACTATTTTTTGTTTTGACTTATTTTTGTGCAGTTATTCAATGTGTTGTAATCAGGGTGCGAATGAGATTTTAAACAATATAAAAAAATAGACTCCAGGAAAACACACATGATACCCCACATTAATGCAGGTATCGTCCATATTTAGTTTTTTTTTTACTCTGCCAAGTAATGATGGTGGTTGTGTAATCACTGGGTTTTGTTAGTTTGTTAGTCTGTCTGTCTGTTAGCAACATAACTCAAAAAGTTATGGATGGATTTGGAAATTTTCAGGAAATGCTAATAGGGGTACAAGTGATACAAATTTGGTGGTCATCCAACACTGGCTCACGCACCAAAATCCGACGCACTGACCAAGCGTCGGTTTCTGACGCACAAGGTGTCCCTCAGCGTCTAATTGAATTGCAGTGGACTCCTAACCCGTCCACGGCAATATGAGACGCTCGGGTTTAAAACACTTTTTAGGGTTAGGGTTAGGGAAGGGGTGCTCAACCCTGGTCCTCCAGAACTACGATCCTGCATGTTTTAGATTTTTCCCTCTTCCAACACAACTGATGGTCAGTCTTCTGCAGAGCTGGATGAGAGGTTTATCATTTGAATCAGGTGTGTTGGAAGAAGGAAACATCTAAAACATGCAGGATAGTGGCTCTCGAGGACCCCGGGCCTAAGGTTAGGGTTAGGGTTCTGAGTGTCACATATTGAAGCAGATGGGTTAGAAATCTAATTAGATGCTGAGTGACACCTTGTGTGTCAGAAACCGACGCTTGGTCAGTGCGTCTGACATCGGATTTTGACGCGCTAGGAGTGAGAATGCCCTGGGTGATTAGTGTGTGTGTGTGTGTGAGAGGGGGCGGCACATGCTGATCTGACTTGGCCTTTTTTGTTTGTTTTGTTTTTTTAAGACGAAATGATCGAGCAAATGCTCTAATAACCTAAACAAGGCCATGCACATACTATTTGTATAAAGTTTCTGACAAACAGAAACAAACAAAAAAAAACATGCCTCCCCTTCCGGGGGGAGCAGAATAATCATGTCCTCACTGCCCCTTTGGGGGGGGTGGGGTAATTATCAACTGGAAGCACTTTGTTGAGCAATCTAAGCACTTGCTATCATTAGCATAGAAATTCACTTATCTAATGTTAAACAGCCATCCTCCAGCTCAACACACATGCTGTGCACATACACACCTTCTATATTAAACCCATATGTTGTTACATAAGCATGTGTTTGGAAAATTAAGGCGTCAACACGTCACATTTCCTAAGATGTATTATAATCACTGGAGAAGGAGGTGACAATGCACACAGTTACACCCTGTTGCTAATGCACTGTATTCCTACTGGGACATAAACACAACCTTCACAAACCTTTAATTTAGCATACATGGGCTAACTCATTTTTGCGCAGCAGGACACCACTTTTTACCCTGCTGGATCAATTTCAAAGCTTACATACTCACGCAACACTTCCCCAGGCAGACGCATGATGGGTTTTCATGCATTTAATGGACTTAATATTGACTTGTATTAAATTAGGGTTAACCTTCACCTAACCTTAAAGCAACGCATGCCTTCACCTTATATGTAAACATTTTAACCGTGATTATATAAAAGCACATCCCTATACTATGACTATAGCATAATAAAAGTGCTCTGAACACATGGGGTACATCCTCACACAGATCTCTCAGCAGTTGGCCACTTTACATTCAGACCCCCCACCCCTCCGTGCTCTCACAAAACACTTCCACACATACACTTTCACTGGATGCACATTTTCAATGTTAGGAAGGCTTGATTTACTGATTTATCTCTGTGATAAATAATGCACATTTGGGTTCCATATGGTGTCGGACAAACTGTCATTGCAGTTCTGTTAACGGTTGCATTACCTAAATGGAAAACAGCATCCTGACTCAGACAGGAAATAACACTGAGTGCATGAAAAAGCTCCACAAACTGCATAATCAATGGCCCTGATGAACAATATCCATCATGTTTATTTATTCTCATACAACGCAGACGGTGGGGGATTCACTTTCAAACGAAACATGCAAATTCTCATGAAAATTGTACCACCACCTCCCCTCTGGTATAAATGAGTCAAATATAATATAGTTATTGTTTAACCCAGTGCAACTTTTGTGGAAAGTTTTGCATTTTTTAACCTGTAAACCTATTTAATCATTAACAGACTAGAAAAGCAAGGCAGACCTCCCCCCTCCAAATGAAGGGAGGTCCACCAAGGAGTTTGCGCATTTGTCTGTCTGATGGTTAGCAAGATAACTAAAAAACTTATGGATGGGTCTTTATAAAAAATGTCATAACGTGTTGGGAGTGTCAGAAGAAACAAATGAATAGATTTTGGTGGTGACCTGGGAGAGATCCTGGGTTCTGGATCACTTTGAAATGTTTTCACCATTCACCGCAATGTAAAACACATGAAATTTTCATCAAGATCTTTCTATAACTTTTTGAGTTATCTTGCTAACAGACAGACAGACAAACTCCGGCAAAAACATAAGCTCCTTGGTGACAATTCCAGTTCTTTGAGACCAGAGCCTTTATTGGTCCTACTGAACAACAATGTTTTTTTTTCACATATCAATTTTTAGGGTGTTCATTAAAGGTGTCATTCCGTGGTTATTTCATTAATATTACTATTGTTGTGGAAGTTTTGTATCACACAAGGAGAGAAAACTGTTCAAGTCAGAAAACAATTATTTATTGAAGAGATGAACAGATTAATTTGGAACTAGCATGCAAGTGAGAACATGAACAGAACGAGCTGTCGTCAGATGTTCTGATGACCAGTGTAACAAACAGATACAAAAGACTTGCATGGGATGCTTCCATAAAGATTACCTTACCATCTTTACAATTAAAGCTTTTGATTTCACTATCAAACAAAATAATTCCAATAATAAATAATAAAAAATGTCATTAAATCTAGTAAAATCTAGTGTCTTTCACTGTGATGTCAAGAAGATACTTAATTTAGTAGCATTGTCTACTAATAATTATTGTCCTGAGTTTTCTTTTGCAAATATTAATCATTAAGAAAATAAACTTTCCTTACCAGAAATATCATATATTAGAGTGAATCTATAATCATATTCAGGTTCCGTTCTGTCTCCTCCAACACCTGGATCAATTCCAGTGTTGTAGGAGTCAGAATTACTATCCCCCGTACTAAGTACTTTGTACTAAGTACTTTGAATGTTCCCCAAATCTAGGTGGTCTGTCCCGGGTTCAGGTACGGGTGTGTCCATAATCTGTGGTACAGATTGTGGAATAGGATCTGGAATGGAGTCTAGTGGGGGTCTGGTTACTATTGTGGTGTGGACCCCTCTGGATGCCCCATGTCTCTGTTCCCTCTGTTCCTTAATGGACGGGTTTACATTGGTGGTAAGCAGTGGAACCCCCCCATCTACATTGATGGTAATTGGTGAAACCCCCCAATCTGCATTAGTAATACCCGTGTTCACAGGTGAAGACCATCTATTTACATTGGTGGAAACAGGTGGAGACCCCCTATTAACATTGGTGGTAACAGGTGGAGACCACCTATTTACGTTGGTGGTAACAGGTGGAACCCCCAAATCTGTTGGGGGATCCGTCCCCTGGTCTCTTGTGGCCTGGGGAGCAAAGGTCTGTGTGCTGTGACCTCTTGGAGTGGAAGTAGGTATGTTATTTTGGGGAGTAGTGGTCACATTGTTCTCCTCAGTGGGTCTGTCCCTTACTGTGGCTAAAACAGTCCCCCTAATCTCATCCACAACATCCTCTCTTAGTCTGGGAAATGTCCTTTTACACCATCTCAGTGCTACATTAAATGGCTCTTCCCATTAATCCCCATGAAATTCCTCCACAATGTCTTCATAATGCTGTTTTAAAATTAACATCGTGGTGTGAGCCCAGTTTTTAGCATTACCTATAATGTCATCACATGTTTTCTGTGATGGCAAAGCAGGTTTAATTAAATTAGCCAACATATCTTCCATGTTAATGATTGTTCTAGGTCTTTTTTCATCCTCAGAAGCCCTCACATTGGCCCCGTGGTGAACAGCTCTAATTAAATCATCAAAGGTATGTGTAATTTGTTTAAACCGGGCCGTAGGTTTAATGTAGTCCGCCATGTTTTTTGGACCCCGCATCTCCCCCCGTTGCAGCCCAGGCGCACGGCGAAATCCTCCCTGTGTGCCCGGCACTGCCTGTGCATAAATCCGGATGAGGGGTTGGGGGCGACCGGTAGGGATAATCCTCCGGGGTGGCACTGGCTCAAGGTTGGGGTTATAGTGGTTGCGGACCCCGGCGTTGTGAAACCCCGGAGCCCTAAATGCACTGTCCGTCCCCCGGAGAAAATCATCCCCACCGCGGCGTCCCCCTTCCCACTCCCTGGGCGCGAAGCGACCTGGCCGGCGTCCTCTGCGGACCACCGTCCAGCCCTCTCCGTCTGTAAATTCTGCATTTTATTTTATATATGTATGTGTCTGTGTGTCCCATGTTGTGTGTGTGTTCTGTAGTGTGTGTGAGTGTGCGTATTTTAATTTTAACAAAGAAAAGAGAGACAAAAAGAAAAGAAAAAGAAGCTAGCTAACACGGAAATCTCCGCCGAAGCCGGGCGGAAAACTCCTGTGAAAGTCAAATAAAACTAAAAAAGTGGACGACGTTTCGACCTAAATAGGTCTTCTTCAGGTCCAAATAAAATAAAATAAACCAGAAAAAGGAAAGGGTTTTGTGGTGGTTTTCGACCAAAATAAAGCTTGAAATTTTTTTTTTCAGTCAGCGGATAGATTTGACGGAATTTGACGGAACAGAAATTTCATTTTTGACGGATTTCCGTCTGTGGACGGAGATTTGACAGCCATGCATATCAGCCACTTCCTCAATTTGCCGATGGTACACGCCATGCAAGGGTTTGTCCTTCCATGATAGCCCCTCTGGTTCTTCGACTTTACTGGGTTTTTGTTGCCTGAGGCATTCACTTAGCAGTTGGTCATTGGGGGCCATTTTCTTGATGTATTCCTGGAGGTTCGCCGTTTCCTCCTGGACAGTAGTTCTGACACTTACTAGTCCTCGGCCCCCTTCCTTTCGCTTAGTGTACAGCCTCAGGACACTGGACTTGGGGTGAAACCCTCCATGCATGGTAAGGAGTTTCCTTGTCTTGATATCAGTGGCTTGTATCTCTTCCAGTGGCCAGGTTATTATCCCAGCTGGGTATCTGATCACTGGCAGGGCATAGGTGTTAATGGTCTGGATCTTATTTTTGCTGTTCAGCCGACTTTTCAGGACCTGACTTACCCACTGTAGGTATTTGGCTATGGCTGACTTCTGAGCTGCCTCCTCATGATTACCATTTGTCTGTGGGATCTCCAGGTATTTGTAACTTTCCTGCCCATCTGTGATGTTCCCTTCAGGTAGGTCAACCCCTTCAGTTGTGATCACCTTTCTTCTTCTAGATATCATCCGCCCACATTTATCTAGTCAGAATGACATCCCAATGTCTTTGCTGTAGATCCAGGTGAGGTGAATTAGGGAATCAATGTCACGCTCATTCTTGGCATACAGCTTGATGTCATCCATGTAGAGGATGGATGTTCCACTTCGGAACTGGTATCCAAAGCCAATCTTTGAGATGATCTGGCTGAGGGTGTTTAGGCCTATGCAGACGTTTAGGTTTAGGCAATTTAGCCTCCAGAGTCGTCTTCCACAGCCTGATTGAGTTCTGGATGTGTGTGTGTATATATATATATGCGATTATATATATATGCGATATATGCGATTTGTCAAAAAAACAGAAGGGGGATGTTTTTTTCACAGAAAAAATCTTGCGTTGGATGTTCTGACCCTCATTCTCACATGAATAACATAAATGAGGCTCAAATCACTAAATTAACATTTAAAATCAACAGTTTTCTCCGATGGTTCAGTTCATGTGGTTTTTTCTGTTGCCTGTGTGTGAGGGCACAGTACAACGGTTCGGGACCAGGGTTCGGTTCTTTCTTCGACTGGCGCATGAGATCCGTCGCTGGACGGGCCACCTTCAAAGGGGCGTACCGGAGATGAAGCCTTTAGTAGTAGTATTTTTTTCCGACTACAGCCTTAGATGAGACAAGACGACCCACTGAATGTCAGTATATTACTAATAGAAGGGTCTGGCTTGTACTACTGCTGGGTGCATTTCCTCCATGGCGCACACAACCAGCTCAGGTGGGGAAGGTGGTCCAGCTGGGAGCTTTTTAGCCCCCCCTCAATGTCACTGCACATGAAGTTTGTACATCACGTAATTACTTACAGTAATGTACATAGTATTTATGTCTCTGGGGTTTCAGTTTCCTCTCGTAAATGGAATTTTCTTTCATATTCGGAGTTGAAAAGTTGAGGTAAATGTTTTTCGTTACTTGGATTATTCATTATTATTGGGTCTTGTGGAGAGGTACCACTGTAATTTGTTGCATTGATGGACTTATCACCCTCTTAACCATATAATGCCAAATATATCATATTTGATAAGTGAGTTTTGAAGCACTTGACATGATCAGTCTGAGATTTATGTAGTTTCAGGGGTATTATGATTTTGGGCTCACCATCGCTGGCAGATATCCTTCGTGTTAATGCGATAACTTGAAAGATATTTGGTTTAGAAAAGTTTCCATATCAATGAATATCATGGAGAAGAAGAACTGATTTGATTGTGAGTGATTCACCTTTTTTTTTTAGATTGTTGACGCTTCTGTTCATATGTCTGGAATTATTTGTCTGATTGACTTCAAGTGCAAATGAAAGGTTGTGACCTGGAGATGCCTCAGGTCATGACATCCTAGCTGTCTAATTAAGGACTGGGGGACTTTCAGGGACATATCCCTACCCGTCGCTTCTTACAATTTAAACCTAGGTTGTTTTTCTTTTAAATACCTGAAGTATACAATTAGACACATGCAATACTCCAATGATCCACCAGGGGGAGGAATTCATCCACCAGGGGCCTTTCCACTGACACTACAAAACTGCTATAAATGAGGAAGGAAGAAGAAATTTGACAATTTTGAAAAGGAATGACCAATTTATAGACATGTTTGTGTTATATTACGTTTTTGGGGTTTTTTTTCCCCCCAACTCCTGATAGGAGTTTTTCGAACTGAGACATTTGCTTCAAAGCTTGCTCCTCTTGGGTGCATAACTTCCATTTCTATCTTCTTTTCATTTAAACAGTTAAAACAATTTGATTTGTACAGAATCTATAATAACTCTAGGATCATATGTTACTGTGCCTTCTTTGATTTGTGTGTTATAAGCTTCTTGCCGAAACCCTGTGATTTGACTCTAAACCAGTTTTGACACACTGCTTTATTATTTATTTATTCATTTATTTATGTTGAACCATTGATGTTTTTTTCTTGTTTTGTGCAGAGATCAATATATAAAAATTAATGTAAAATCTTTTGGATATGACACTGAAAATGTAATTTAAAAAACAGTTTAATTATAATCTACCTGAAGCAAAATAAATTATTCATTCAAAGGTATTAATTCACATTGTTATGTCTGACGATAATGAAAGCAGAAATAATGAGTAGAAGAATTAAAGAAACATTCTCAATCAATTATATCTAAAGCAAGTGGGCTTTTATTTTTGGCTTAAAGACATTTCACCTCTCATTGGAGCGGCTTCATCACTTCTCAGACTTATCTCATGAAGTCACATTACATCCGTTTTTTATGGCATTTAGTGAACTATATGTATATATTTGCATCCTTTCATGTGTTACTCAATGCCATTTGATCACAACTCAATGTAGGCCAAGATCCCCAGTTTTCAGAGGTCCAAGGTATATGGCATCATACCGAGTATACTTACTTATTTTTCAGTCTGCATTGAGTACACCTACTTCTAAATGCCGCCGATGTGCATTACTTAATGGTATTTGTGAGCAAATTCTCCCATTTTTCCCTCTTGGATGATGAAGTGACGACCCGACCTCTGCCTCTAATTGGCCAGTACTTGGCCAGATAAATAAAGTACTTTACCTTTACACTGAGAATATATTCAACATATCTCATCTTAGAATATTCAAAGAAAGACAGAGAGAGATAGAGACGCTTCCAAAATGTTCTGTGTCTTAAGGACGTGCTTCATGTGATTGCTTGTACAAATGTTATAACTTTTGCTTAAAGGTGTCATTCCATGGTTATTTCATTAATATTGCTGTTTTCTCCATTCTTATTGAATACATTGTGTGTTGGTTCTATTTTTTTATTTTTTTTTAAAGTCCGGATTGCTTTGTTTCAAGCTGTTTTTTCACAGTAGAAAAATGACGAGGTCGAACAACAGAATTTACAGGTAGTTCCTCATACCGGTCTCATCTCCGATTGGCTAAGAATGCGTGAAGGAACACTCCCCCCTTCTCTCTCTGTGTGTATTTACCTTAACCAGAGGCTTTATTTCCAATGAGAGCACATGAACCAGTTTGATCCGCGATTTTTTCCAGTTTGTGCAGCAGCTACTGTGGTGCCGTCTTCTCTCATAGATGCTAATGCTAATACTACTTCAGATTCACTGCATCAGGGGACAGGTTTAACCCCCCGTGGGTGATGCTAAAGTCTATTTGACCTCAGACGGACCGACTTTTTGTGGGTCCTTCGTTCCTCTTGTTGTTTTGTGTGAATGCGGTATGCAGCCAGTGCAGGTGACAAACCACTTTCAAAGGCAGCATGTGTTGGGTGACCCATCAGATTCCAAAAGGTGGAAAAGTGGTTTTCAATGGAATGACACCTTTAATGTGATCGACAATGATTGTTTGTATTTATCATTACACAGGAAAAAATTACACCTAATCCCCGATGTGGTCCACATGCTTGACGCGCACTATGGCCTCTGATGCATTCCTCCATGGCACTTCTGCTCTGTCAGTTTTTGTTTGGCTCTTCTACGGACATCATTGAACTTTTTTTTTTACACTGGACAATGGTTCTCAGTGTATCAGGGCACTTTTTATTAATGTGATTTGTGACGTCCTCCTCCCAGGGTACTTCAGCTTCAGCAGCTCGTGGAGGTTCTGCTCACATATGTTCAGGCACTGCGGGTTTGGACCTCCGGGACCAAAACATCAGTCTCTGGGAGAAGTTTGGGCGTCTATGGTGAAATGACCAAACTTGCAGTGCGCCTCACCACAGCGCATTGAAGGTTGAGGAGAGACGCTAATGTGATTGGTGGAGAATCGGCGGTGTTAAACCCATTGCACGCACTTTCTCCTCCCTCATTGTCACAACCTTTCCTCCAGATCCACTCCAGATTCACCTGGTCTACACTGTGCAGCTGCAAGTCGTTGCCGATTTGCAACTCTTTAAGCAGTGAGGCTTGTAGTTGCCGGTGCGGGCCATTTCACTTTTCCATCTTCATAACCCAGATAGTCCGGCAGTTCCCTTATTGGCACCATAACCAAACGACCATTCATGGTCGTTTGGTTTTGTTTCAGTTTATTTTCTGTGTCTGCAGTTTTGTTTCTTATTAAATGAGTTTTCCCTTCAACACTGGGCATCTGACTTCTCTCTCCACCTCATGGAATTGCTGTGGAGGTTAAATGTTTTGCTTAATCTCAGATACATTGTAAATGAGGTTACTTCTTCAACATCATTCCAAGATGTTGACATGAAATGAATGAATTTGAGATAAAATATCAATTTTTTAATTTTTTTTTTGTCTGCATTTGTTCTCATTGTTTAACACCACAGATAGGGTGTCAACATTGTTTGAGATCAATGCATTTTTTAGTCTTGCAGCCAAGTACTTTAATATTTAGTGCATGTGTGTGACCATCACCGGTCCTCCCTGAAAGCTGAGCAAACATCCTTTATTAGAACTCTCTATTATAAACCAGGGAGGGCAGTGCTACACCTCAGTGATGTGTGGGGGAAACAAAGACTGGACAGGACAGACAGGACGAACAGGGAAAGAAGTTAATAGGCGGTGCTATTGCAGTTAAAAGACTGAAAGGTGGTGTGTTATTCCCAACTATTAACTGTCCATCAATAAAAATAAATAAATCGAAAAAAGAGAAGAAAACCAAAACAGCACAAAAGAAAAAGAGATTCGATAAATAAATAAACAAAAACGGTACTGAGCATCATAGTTGTGGATTACTTGATAGTGTAAAATAGAAGGATTTTTCTTTATTGCGCTGGAGTTGGTTCGCCAGAAATTTTCCTGATTTATTATTGTGTTTGAAATCATTTTATCTTAGTTGTTGTAATAAAAACTCTGTTTTCTTGGATAGGATATTATCGAGGATTAGTTTTGCATTTTGTAGTTGGGACCATAATTGATCACTTGGGTTTATTGCATAATTCTCTGTAAGTTGTTTAATTTTTTCTTCAACTTCTTTCTCTGTTTGTAGATCTTTCTTTTTCTTGTATGAGGAGTACGATATTATTTTACCTCTGATTACAGCCTTTCCAGTTTCCCAAAGCAAAGATGGAGACAAGTCATGAGAGTCATTATTTTTTAAAAAGTCCGCCCACTCATTCCTTATTACTCGATCAAATTCTGGGTCTTTGAGTAGAGAAATGTTGAGGCGCCAAGTCTGAGGAGATTTGGGGATGGAATCTATTTGCAGGCTGACAGATATTGGTGCGTGGTCGCTGATAACAATTGGGTGGATTCTAGTGGTAACTTTATGTGCAATAGAGTTATTTAAGAGAAAAAAGTAAATTCTTGAAAATGTTTTGTGTACCGCAGAAAAAAACGTATAGTCCCCCTTTGTTGGGTTTTTGAGTCTCCAGACGTCGTCTAGTCCAAAATCTTATGACTTTAACTGATTGTGATTGTTTTACATGTGTTGGACAATTAGATCGATCTACTGAAGGGTTTAAAACTATGTTGACGTCAGCACCGATAATAGTTGTTGAGTTAGCAGATAAGTCTGCTAAGTGAGAGAAAACAGTGTGAAAGAAGGCTGGAACGTTGTTATTCGGAGCGTAGAGGTTTGCAATAGAATATAATTTATGAAAGATTGTTGCCTGGATAGTAATACATCTGCCTTCTGAGTCTGTTACTGTACTGTTTAAAGTGAATGGTACCCTCTTATGGACCAGAATGGAGACCCCTCTTTGTCTGTTATTATAACAAGATGAAAAGATAATACTATAATTCGAGTCTGATAAACATTTTTCTTCCAACTGTAGTAAATGCGTTTCTTGGAGGAGCAAAATATCTGCTTTTAATTTAGACACATAGTCCATGATTTTAACTCTTTTTGTTTGTGAGCGCATGCCATGAACATTCCAGGCTACGATATTAAACTTGAACATAGAGAGAAAAGATGTTCTGTCACTAAGTATGTAGCAATATAATATAACATCTGTGTGTGAGATGTATGCAGCAGGTCAGGATCTATATATACATCATATAACAGCACATCATTGTCTGAAAAACTATCAACAAACACAATATGAAACATACAAGCACAATAAACATGGGGGGTACATAGAGTGTGAGTGAGAGTGTGGGGGGTGAGTGTGTAAGAGGGGGAGAGGGCTAAAGGGAGACGTATAGAGAGGGGGAGAGAAAAAAGGAGGAGGGGGTTCTCCAGTGGGGAGTATAGGTTAGGAGAGTGACATTTACAACTGTGAGATTTTTTTTTTTAGTTTTTTTTTTGGATTATATTTTGTAGCATAAATGATTAAGTGATACACTAATCGTTTAAGCCATTTTTTATTTTTTTTAGAAGAAGGTAGTGGAGGGTTCCCGAAATAGTTGTCCATCTATATATAGTTTGTCCACAACCAGTGCAGTCCGTTTACCTTTCTGTCTGTGTTCCTTCATGATGGGGTATAGAACTTTGCGCCTCTCATTTATTTCCCTGGGAAACTGGTCGTTCATCCCGAACGTTGTACCTTTCAGCTCCCGTCCTTTGCTTCTTACGAGCACTTTCTGTTGGAAGTGCTCGAATTTAGCAATGATGGGGCGGGTGTCGGTTACCTCCTCGGGGTCCGAGCCGGTGGACGCGGTGGAAGGTGATGTTATTAACAGTTTCCGCAGGGATTTTAAGCGCCGACACCATGAAGTTTTTAACAAGAGTCTCTGGGTTGTCCGGTGTGGACTCGGGGATACCAAAGAAGATAAGGTTGTCCCGCATGCTCCTGGACTGAATATCCAGGACGGTCTCCCTCAGGGTTGTGTTCTCTTTTTTCAGCGTATCCACCTCTGACGAGACCGCTGTCAGCGTGGACCGGAGTTCGGTGTTGTCCCTCTGCAGATCCGCTATCTGCTGGTGGGTGAACTCCAGGCTTGCTTTCAGGTCTTTTATTTCCTGGTGAAGCAAACTAAGGATATCGAGCTTTTTATTGATTGATTCTAGAACACTTACCTGGACATCCGTGACCTCCAGGCCTTGTGTGTTGGTCGCGGAGTCTGCCTTCTTCCTCTTGTTGGGGTTAGCGTCTTCCATCACGCACCGGATGAAGTAGTCATCTATAAAATTCTCGAGGTTCTCCACTGTGAATACTCACCGCTTCCGACCTTGAGCAGGCTGTTCTGCTGGGTTGTTTATTTATTTTGTATATAAATATGTCGAGATAACGGCGGTATATTTTACTTATCATCTAGCGGCAGACAGCCGCCATGTTGAATTTCGTCACTCTCACGTTAGCTCGTCACTCTCGTGTTAGCACCGGCATGAGACCTCTCCTCCCGGCATGAGACCATCAAATTAAAAAAGGATTCATCCTCAATCTTTTTCCAATTACTACTGATGTGGAAACGTTTTGGTGAATTAATATTTCCTTTTAAACTCAATGGAAACAAAAACCCAAGTCTTAGGTTAATCAAAAGTTCTGTGGTAGATTGGTGACCCTTTTATTTTACGGTGCTTTTGTCATCTTAAAACCTGATGCCCTTGAGCCTTGAATGAATCTCAAATGTCTTCAAACACTAATAAATTGATATGAAAATCAGATCTTTGATCAGTTGTATGTCAAACTACACTTTCTGGCTGATTGCATTGAAGACCCTTGGACTATCTGTAACATTCATTACAGAACATTTTGTGACAATATGTGCATTAAGTGTTTCACCTTGATTATAGACACTTTTGAATGATAATCCTGTTTAAAGAGCTTTTCTGAAAATTTTAAAAATGACACCAAACTTCATGAATGTTTTCCATTAATATTCTTTTGTCTAAGACGTATAAACATGTACAAATCCATAAAAGCCGACCATGAATTATAAGGTTTTTTTTTTAATTGATTTAAATAAAACATTCAGGGGTTTTCTTTAAGAGCTACATTTCAACTTAGCTTCTTACTATCAGACTTACTGAGAACCATAAGTGAAGAGTTTTTATTTTAAAATTCTGCTTCGTTATCATTTAATACTAAGGCAGGGGGCTGTGTCGATAAATAAGCCTGCTAGCCACATTTGAACTGTAAAACATTTGACATTGACAAAAAAAATCAAGCCATTATTCAAAATATGTAGTCCATATAAGCATACCGTGATGGGGAAAAATAATAGACAACCCATTGTTTTCTTCAATTTCTTGTTCATTACAAATAAAGGTCCATTTGTTTGGACAAATATGACAACAACAAATATATCTTTTAGTCTCATTTCAGAGCTGATATCTCTCTAATGCCCATATTTTGCACTTTTAGGTATTCCATGTTTTCTTTTCTGACTGTTTTAGTCTCATAATACACACAGGAGTTAGTGACTCATTGCATAAACATTTTTTAATATTCATATAATCATTTAATGCAATTTGTTTAAGAAACAAAGCAAAACAAGGCAAAAATAAGACAAACAAAATATCATTTAAATGAACAGAATCTATGTTCCAGTGTAATCCCACCCCTCAAGTGTTTCTATACATTTATCATTACATTAACATAAAAATCAAGCAAAACAGATATCAAAATTTTAATTCACAAACAGCCCTCATTGCCACCATTACCTATTGTACCTTTATATCAGGGTCTCCACGGATCCTTAAAGTCATATTTACAATATGTGGTATTTCTTAAAAAGCATTATATTTCGCTATTTTTTTAAAGCATGGCATTAAATTTCACATATGAGGTATTTCATCTGGGTAGCCTACGGTTAAAGGTGTCATTCCATGGTTATTTCATTAATATTACTGTTATTGTTATTGAATACATTGTGTGTTGGTTCTATTTAAAAAAATTCACGGTAGAAAAATGACTTGAGGTGGAACAACAGAGTTTACTGGTACTTCCTCATACATATCCATGACGCGGTGATGAGGCATCTCTGATTGACTCAGAATGCATGAAGGAACACTCCCGCCTCCCGCTCTGTGTTTACCTTTATCAGAGTATCATCCCGCTAGGTTTCGTGCTGTTGCTTGTTCTGAAAATGTGTGGGGAAGAAAAAAACGGCTTTATTTCCACAGAGAGCACATGAACCAGTTTGATCCGCCATTTTTTCCAGTTTGTGCAGCAGCTACTGTGGCGCTATCTTCTCTTGTAGATGCTCATGCTAATGTTACTTCAGATTCACTGCAATGGAGGATGGGGGTGACGCTGAAGTCCAACTGACGTTAGATGGACCGGCTTTTTCTGTGTCCCTCGTTCCTCTTGTTGTTTTCTGTGAATGCGGTATGCAGCCAGTGGAGGTGACAAACCACTTTGAATGACACGTTTAATGACAAAAATGTCAGGATTTTTTGGCACTAGTTATTTATTTAGCGAGCATCGTTTGTTATCAAGATGCTGAAAAAGTAGATGTTTGCTCTATCGTAGAGCTGTTGTTTGTCTAATAGCACAGGGATCACACTGCAGGGTGAAGTGTGTCGTTTTATCCAGCATTTACGTCGTTGAGTAGAACAGACAAAGAAGAAGTGGCTGGAACGGGCATAGACAGGGAAGTGCAAGTTGAATGAATGAATGAATGAATGTGCTTTATTCAGACAATGGAGTGATGACATAACATTCTCAAACAATAGACATACTGGATGACAAAAAATAATATAATAGTAACACATTATTATAATACTGTCTTTGTAACCCTTGTCTTTACCACCGTCTGAGACTGAAGGGGTTTAGGCTGAAGTTAAACTTATTATGCCTACCCCTTTTACTAAAAAGTAAAGCTTCCACATTTAGGATAGTGAACATAAAAAAAGATTACAATAGATTCTTTGCATTAATCTTCAGTTCAATAACTCAAGTATAGCCAAGTGCCTTATGCAATTTAATTGCTTTTCAGCTGTTCTTGTTTTTGATAATTTAACTGTTAATTTTTTTTTACATTTTCTTAAATATTTTCAGTGTTCTGCAGGTTTTGATACTTTCATCAAGTTTATTCCACAGTGTTACGCCAGCTATTGAAATACAGTTACGTTTTTTATTTGTCCTTGCCTTGTTTTGCTTAAAAATATACATTCCTCTTAGATTGTATTGATTCTTTCTACATTTAAACAGTGTTTGAATTTGTTTTGGAAGGCTATTGTTATGGGCCTTATCTAGTCTTTAATATGTTGAGATTGACTATATCATATATTTTCAAGGTGTTTAACTTGATAAAGAGTGGATTCATGGATGCATACAATTGAGCATGATTGACTATTCTGATCGCTTTCTTTTGAAGCTTAAAAATTGGGTCAATATTTGTTCTATAGTTCATTCCCCACAGTTCTGCTCCATACGTGAGGTATGGGAGAATCAGGCTATTGTAAAGCATGCTTAGTAACTTATCATTTAGTGAAGGTGTACACTTCCTTGTGATTCCTACATTTTTTGCTAATTTACTCTTTAGTATATGTAAATGTGGCTTCCAACACAGCTTGTCATCGATTGTCACACCCAGAAATTTGTTTGATTGGACTCTTTCTATTTCTATGTTGTTTATTTTAATGGTAATGGGTGTATTAATTTTCTTGTTGCTGAAGACAATGAACTTAGTTTTTGTCAGGTTCATGGAAAGCATGTTATTATCAAACCATTGTTTTAAAACTTGAAGCTCTTTTTCTACCATGGCAGTCAGTTTTTGCAAATCATTCCCTGAGCAATAGAGGCTTGTGTCGTCAGCGTATAATAGACATTTCACTTTATCCAATTTATTTGGCAAATCATTTCTATACAAAATAAATAACTTCGGCCCCGAAATCGACCCTTGTGGGACACCGTGTGTTATTATCTGTTTTTTTGAATTGACATTATTGTAATGCACATATTGTTCTCTATTGCTAAGGTAACTAACCAATCATGCAAGGGGAGTGCCTCTGACCCCATACTTGTGAAGTTTTTGAATGAGTAGCTTATGATCAATCGTGTCAAAGGCCTTGCTTTGATCAATGAACACGCCTACCGTATATTCTTTATTGTCGATTGATGTTGCCTACCGTATATTCTTTATTGTCGATTGATGTTGCTATGTCCTCAACAAGAGCCATAACTGCTGAAATGGTCGACCTCTTTGGTTGGAACCCAAATTGAATCTTCTTCAGGAGGTTGTGTTTTTCTAAAAAATTGTCTAATCTTATGGCATATAATTTTTCTAATATTTTCGAAAATTGTGAAAGTAAAGATATTGGTCTATAGTTTGTAAATGTATGTTTGTCACCGTTTTTGTATATGGGAATAACTTTTGCTAATTTCATTTCATGTGGAAATATGCCAGACAAAAATGACTGATTACAAACGTAAGTAAATGGTTTTACTACGTTACTTATGTTATCAACACGTATATAGCTCCAAGTTGTCGATTCGTTTATCTTGTTCCAATATTATTTTGTCCTTTTCTGCTATTATTTCTTTGACTTGCTTCACTTCCTCAAACAGGTGTGTGAGTTTGGTCAGCTGTTGGGTTACCTTAGCCAGCTCCCCATACAAGCCATCCAATGATTTGCGTATTTCCTCCATATTGCTGTCGGAAGAAGCAGCTTTCTTTGGTCCCATTGTAACAGACTGACTTATACAATTGATATATTTGATCCTGAATGAGAGTTGTGAAATAGTTTGTAGTTGGCCAACAGACTATCGCAGGCTGGTACGATGCCTTCGAAACAGCTGATGTGTCAAAAAAATTCAGTGATAAGTGTTTTTGAGGAGCTGAAATACAACAGTTGGTTATCAAACAGTATGGGAGTGAAGCACTGTGTGAAGAATGTGGTGAAGACATGACGTTAGGAGCAATGGACTGTTGACACTCACATGAAAGGGGAAAAGCATACACTCTATGCTGCTAGTCAGGCAACCACAGTCCCCATGACAATGTTCACCCCAACGCTCCCAAATGGGTAACAATTTAAAATAAGGGTACATGAATAATAATGGAATCAATGTCTGATTTATGATGAATTAACATATGACTTGTGTATGCAGTAATGTTTAATATAGCAAGAGTCATGATTACTATTGGAATCATAATGAGCCACTATTAATTAATTGTGGTACATCACAGGTGAATTCCTAGTGTTGATATATCATGTACTAACACTGCTGATAGCCATGAACTCAATCCTACATGAAAAAGTTAAAGTGCAAAGGTCAATAGATGCATTGTCCTGGTAGCCAGAGAGCTAGCGCATGCGTACATCCTACACTTTGTACTGCTTTCGAATATCTCTCAGCAGTCTATCAAGGGTCCCATTGCAATGCAGATTGCAGAGCCAATGAGTCCACCCAATGAGGGAGAGGTGCTGCTTAAGAATGTCCTCCATTCGGTTCCATTTGGAGACAGAGGGGGACTTATATTTCAGCCAGGCTGTCTCAATATGTTGAGAATGGGCCCCGGTATATGGATCAACAAACCACTGACAGTAGTTCACTGTAAAATGCCTGTACCCCAGTTCAGCCAATGCACCCCTGTAGGCGCCCCATTGGTCACTGATCATGGTGGTTCCCGGACGAACCTGCTTTACCACAATGGGAAGGAGATTTTCCCACTGTCACCAGCCACAACACGGGACATTTCTTGCAGTGACGCACTCCTAACATGCCGAACTCCCACTTTTTCCATTGCCATGTTGCAGCAGCCCTTCCGCGGTGATACTGTAAATACACACAAAGTAAATATATAACTGTAAATATGAACACGATTCCAAATAAAGAAGGGAACAATGACAGATGCAGTTCAGGCAGCTTGGCCTGCAGGCTAATTGAAACAATGCATAACCGTGGATGCTGTCATCAAAGTTAAAGGTGGTCCAATGACATGTTGGTGTACCATTTCTCAACTGGGGTTCTACAGCCCACCAGGGATGGGTTGGGGAGTGCACGGGGGTGTTCAGAAGGATACAGCCCAGAGGGTAAAGTGCTTAATTGTCATTAGTAGGTATTAGTTCATTTAATTTTTTATTTATACTAATGGGGACAATGGCAGACTTATGATGAGGACAAGGGGGCATTTGTTAAAAAAAAAGTTAGAGAACTACCGTGTTAGTGGATATGACATTTTTTTTTTTTATGACTGCATTTTTTTGCAACAGTTTTCTCACCTTGCGTTTATGACAGTAACTACTTTCATCAATGACCGCAAACTCTTGTCCACCTCCAACAACTTGACCATGATGCCTGGTGTAGGTGTTCATGGGACGCTTACAAATCAGTCTGAGAACTTCAGCCATCTTGGACACTGTCCAAAATCCCCTGGCAATCTCGTCCTCCAACATGTCACTCTGCCTAAGGCGCAGTCCCTGGGAGAAACTGAGCAAATGCAGAATACAAAAAAAAAAAAAAGATAAAGGATACAGTCAATAACACAGGACTGTAGTCCAACATTCTCTCGTGATCATGTCCACTTGACATGAAACAATTACAGGTAATTAATGTCAAGGTCATTCTTGTGTATGGAAGTTTTGGACATTAAACTTACCGGTAAGTAAGAGCGAGCCGCGCCACAATGTGTTGCTACAGTCACGGCCATTCATTTTTTTCCGTTCCGTGCAGTTGCCGTGCGGCTGGCGTGCAGTTTCCAGCCGATTTCAGCCAAGGTCCATGCACGAAGCCTCCCCCTCCCTCTTGTATTCAAATGTTAAACACGCCCATTCATTCAATTCCAAGGTGTTGCCAATAGATGGTGTTTCTCTCATGAAGAACATTAAAGAATGCATTGACGTCACACGATCCCATGATTCTGTTGGTGTGCAGCCATATTGGACTTGAAGAAAACAACCTCGCATTGACACATTACAACACGCTGCAATTTTATCATGATTATATGAAAATCCAGACATCCCTGGTCCCACCATGGGTAAATTATGTTGTACTGTTGGTTGTACTAATCGCTAGGAGAAAACAGATAGAGTTTCCTTCTATTGAATCCGTTGAGAGTCGGTGGAAATCTTTAGACAATATACGCCGCAAGACGGGGAAACCAAATGAAGGCACATAACTTTGCAGTGTTCATTTTATACCTGGTAGGTGCATTTTTATAATTTCACACAAGTTCTGCACGTGTCCATACTCCTTGTTGATATATTTATTCCAGTAGACATTGATAGATTACAGACCATCTTCACTAACTACTGACAGAACTGATGCTGGTGTTCAGACAGACAGAACTTTTAGTGACATTGAAGACCTGTTTAGTGATAATCAGCAACTGCCGCTACAAACTGAAGTGAAGTGTGCTACATGAGGATGGCTTTCAAAACAATGACAGCAAGCTGATTATATCATGTTATTTTCGGTTCCTAACTGTATGCCATCCATTAGATGACTTATTGAATAAATTTGAATGTATGGAATATGAATAATAAATCTGTTCTTGGATATTATTAAATTAAAGATAATAAATATGCATGCTAATGTAAAAGGTAAGATCTTGAGCTTAATTAATACAAAGATCTAAGTCTGGAGTAGTTAACATGGAAAACTTAAAAGGTTTTTGAATTTATTTTAAATTTTATTATAAAACATATAGAAAAATTATTAGTAACACAGTTGCCAAGATGTGTGAACAGCTCTCTCCAAGTCCACTTCGGTGAAGTGAATGGAATTCGTATAAATATATTTATTTTTGCGATTGTTTTTTGTTATTACTTGTTTAACTTAATATTGTTGTCTTTGATGTTTTAATTTTAATGCTGTTATTAATTCCATACTGTTAAATATCTTTCAAATATGTAATAAAAAACTAAAATAAAATAAATATGAAATAAAAACATTAGATCTGCACAGATTGACTTCATACTTCATACAATAGCCTTCTCTATGGCCTACTCTCTAAACACCTCAATAAACTCCAGCTCATCCAGAACTTCACTGGCTTCACCCATCAAATATAGAATCACATTTAAGATCCTCCTCCTCACCCATAAAGCCCAGGCACCCCCCTACCTCACTGACCTCCCGGAGCCTCCGATCTTCTTCTGCCCATTTCCTCGCCCTGCCACCCATAACCAAGCACCAAACTTGGAGGACAAAGCCTTTTCTGTAGCCGCCCCAAAACTCTGGAACTCACTCCCCCCAACCATCCGTCACTGTTCCTACCTCAACACTTTTAAATCCCTTTTAAAAACTAAGTTATTCAAGATTGCTTTTAATGTTTGATGACTTTTTATTCTGTCTGCTTTAATGCTGTGGTTGCTTGTTTGTTTGTTTTTCATTGTTGTTTGATTCTTGTTGTTCTGTTTTTACTGCATGTAAAGTGTCTTTGAGTGCCATGAAAAGCGCTATACAAATAAAATTTCGTATTATTATTATTACTGTTAAATATTGAATATATATCTATAAGCCTAAAAAGTGGATACTTGTTTTTACCCTGTTTTTAATATGATACCATGTAAATGATGTAATGATTTTTGGGATGTAGTCTATTTTAGTCTATTTTACACTCAATATTCGAAAAACACATGAAACAAAATTACTTTAATGATTCAAATTAAGTAAAATAAAATCACTCCATCTACAAAGACTCACTTGTCACATTTGTATTGTTTTCAATGGTGTTACTGTACCCCTTCAGTTTTGAGCAACGGTACGGTTAAGTTATGGTTGTACGTTTGTTGTGTCCACCGTGTGTCATACCAGTAGAAAAAGGATGTGGGCGCATGCACACGACTTTTTCTATTGTTCTCTTGTATCTGGTGGGACTGGATTACAGTGCTCATAGGGGTGAAATGTGAATTGCATCATTTAACAGCATTTCGTTGCGTGTTACACAGATTTTTTACTGAAACAGTTCCATTTATACGTTATATCTTTTTGACACTGTTTCAAAACTAAACCCGTATTGAATCATCTGGACGTAGACAGTTAAAGACTAGTGAGATCCATCTTTAATGATGCATCACATCTATTATTCTATGAATCTCAGGTTCTCCTCTCAGATCGTAGGTTGGTTTTACCTGCAACCAAATCTACCTTCAGGTACAAATAAAGTTACCTTACATTACCTTACTTACAACTCAGAAGCCGAAAGGCTGAGCACTCTATTAGCATCATCTACTATGCAAATGTCATTATCTGAAACTGTGTGTGGGGGGAGGGGAGTCACAAGGGTTTACTTCACTCAGGATCACTTCTAACGTCTGCTGAAGGCGTCTGTTGAAGGCCTTGCATGGCGTGTACCATCGGCAAATTGAGGAAGTGGCTGATATGGAAAAGACATACCAGTGGCTGGAAAAGGCTGGACTAAAGGACAGCACAGAGGCGCTACTCATGGCTGCACAAGAACAAGCCCTGAACACCAGAGCAATAGAGGCCGGGGTCTACCACATCAGACAGGACCCCAGGTGTAGGCTGTGTAGAGAAGCCCCTGAAACAGTCCAGCACATCACAGCAGGGTGTAAGATGCTGGCAGGCAAGGCATACATGGAGAGGCATAACCAGGTAGCGGGCATACTGTACAGGAACATCTGTAAAGAGTATGGACTGGAGGTCCCAGGGTCAAGATGGGAGAACCCCCCCAAAGGTGACAGAGAACAAACAGGCCAAGATCCTGTGGGACTTCCAGATCCAGACTGACAAGATGGTGATGGCCAATCAGCCTGACATAGTGGTGGTGGATAAACATGAGAAGACAGTGGTGGTGATAGATGTAGCAGTCCCCAGTGATAGCAACATCAGAAAGAAAGAACATGAGAAGCTTGAGAAATACCAAGGGCTGAAAGAGGAGTTAGAGAAAATGTGGAGTGTGAAGGCAACAGTGGTACCAGTAGTGATGGGGTCACTCGGGGCAGTGACCCCAAGCTGGGAAAATGGCTCCAGTAGATACCAGGAACAAAATCAGAGAGCGCATTGCTAGGAGCACCTAAGATCCTGCGCAGGACCCTCAGGCTCCCAGACTTGAAGAGAGCTGAAGTCTGAAGGAGACACAGCCCAGGTGGGGCGAGAAGAACATTCATATATATATGCTTCAGACATGCTTTAATCATGCTGGTTTTTGTACATGTATACAATGAATTAGTAAATATTCCACTAGAAAGAACCTGTAAAGTGAATGGATCATAATGTGCAGACAGTGTTTAGAAGTAGATCTGGTCGATCTGAGACCAATATTCCTTTGAACTAAAACCTCTTGTTCATTCTAAGAATTTCACATTTTGACCCAAGACTGATCTTGGAAACTTGAGCCAACCAGCATTTAAGACTTGAGTTTTCTTTATCAGTGACACACATGTGGGAACATTTTATTAATTTTTTTCTGGAATAATTTTACTTGTAGACCAGTGTAACCAACAAAAATATCAGCCTGACCCCAAAGCTGGGAGAATGGCTCTAGCAGATACTAGGAACAACATCAAAGATCTCTATACAAAAGAGCGCATTGTTAGGAACAGCTAAGATCCTGCGCAGAACCCTCAGGCTCCCAGGCCTCTGGTAGAGGACCTGAGGCTGAAGGAGACACCGGCCAGGTGGGGCGAGAGGAACACACACACATATATATATATATTTACCTGAAGATATTTCTACTTTCTGTTATACTATGTGCAACTAACAAATGATAGTCTGGACAAATACATAAAATATACAGTAAATCATGAACCCCAATTGTGAAAGTGTCCATGTGGAATTTGCATGATCCTTGCATTTGTAAATCCAAAATATAAGTGTGAGAGTGGAATTTGTGTTCATCTGTGTTCGTCAACACTGTGACGGGAAAGTCATGGCTCTGTACATGTTATGGTTTGATGGTAATGATTGCCTCTAACTTCTCAGGTGGGTATCCAAGAAGTTTCTTCACATGTCAATAATCTTGAAGTTATGGTTAAGTATTAATCAGTGTGTGTGTGTGTGTGTGTCCTCAGAGACATATGCTATAACTGGAATACTTGAGACAGCACCATAAAATTAGATGTGCATTTACATATAGCTAATGCACATCAGATGCAATGATCCATTTGAGTAAAGGTCAAAGGTCAAGGTCACAATTAACTATAAGATCAAAATCACATTATCATAACTCAAGAACAGAGGGTCACAGAACTTTCAGATTGGTAGCAAATGATGCGGACTGAAGATTTTTTACAATTCTCATAATTGGTGTCATCACCTACAACCAGGGGTGAAAGTGGCTCAAAAGTCTTGCCGGAACTGTATGCATGCACTGCGAATGGAGTTTTACGGTGTTTAATCAGTTTTGGGTGATTTTTATTACAGGTTTCGGGTGTATGCATGTATTTATTATTAATTATTAGCTCCAATAGTCTTTCCCTGTTTTCCTCCTTTAATAGTAAAAATAAAATATAAAATCATATAAGGACAATGTAATGAGGACGTCCTGCTCAAAATAAAGTCCACTAGTCTTTCAATTTTCTTACCTGGTTCTCCCTGTTCTTGCACGCCCATCTCCTCTCCCTCTCCTTTATCTTTCTCCCCTTCCACTAACAACCACATACAAATATATTGCAGTCATTAAAAATAAGTAATAAATAATAAAATAGTAAATAAATAATCTACCTTTGTTATCAAACACGAGGTGTTTCATAACCAAAATATAAACATTCAGTATCATCAAAATCAGTATCAATTCATAACTTTCTTAATAGAAAATGATTTACAGATAATCATCAAATGTAATGAAAATGTCCTGTTTAGAATGAGCTCAACTGACATGAGGAGAGAATACAGAAGTATCACAATTCATCTGAAATTATATTTGGATATTTTAACTTCAGTTACTGTTGATATTTTGCTTCCAAGTTCCCTGTTTTTGCATGGTCCGCTTCTGCCCCTCTCTCTCCTAGCACTGACAACCATGTACAAATAAATTAGGAAGATGTTTTGTGTATTACTTTATAGAAAATGTGGGTTATACACTCTCACCTGAACATGCTGCTTTTTTAATGAAAATGTCCAAATATCCATGAATGGATGTCCACACATGTAGCCTAAACACACGCACCAATTAAGCAGAAAAACTATAATCTGTTCCATTCAATACATCTAAAATGAGGGCAAATATCTGTTGATGATAAAGTCATGGTATGGGTGGTAGAATAATTGATCAACAACTCTATAACATACTTACACTCACCCACTCTCACTGTGCCGGTATAGCACTAGCAGTGTTGGGAAAGTTCACCTTGATGAGGAACTAGTTCAAAGTTCAGTTAAAGTTACTCAATATGAATTAGTTCAGTTCATCGTTCATTCTTCCAAATTATGAACTAGAAGTTCATGGATCCCAAAATGAACTTTTTTGTTCTTTTTTTGTTATTATTGTAAACTTATGTTGCCAACATTTGTTCAGAATAATACAAAAATGACATATATGATAATGATGTGTTTTGATCCCATTTTATGCCTTGTAGGACTCAGTAATATACCATAACCATGCTAGAAAATGTCTTTAAACTTCTTAAAAATACTACTTAAAAATATTTTAGAGAGCAAAATGTTTAATGTTCCCATATTTATAGTGCAAAACATTTGAACAGTTTTCACAATCTACATTTAACTTCAGACTGAATTACAATTAACTCAGACAGGTACAACACTGAGCACTAGTGACAGGAGCGAAGGAGAAGCAGGAGTAGGGGGATGGGGGGGGGGGGGGGGCAGTTGAGAATCAAATGGATTGAACCATTTTAAGGCAGGGGTGTATTTTTGACTGTTCACCCCCATAAATGGGCTGGTTTCGCCCATGGTGGGACAAATCAGCTGTTTGCTGTCTGCGTAGATCATACATCCCATATTTACAATGAATATGGGAATTTAACATTACCGTCTCCTCTTTTTTTAACGGAACTCTGTTCAAGTCGCGAATACTATACCAGAACGTTGCCGGTAGGTTCTGGCTCACTTTCACCCCTGCCTACAACCAATAGTTTTTGAGATGTCTGGAGGTCAAAGGTGACATGCCACAAAATTAACTTGTGTAACATTGTGTGTGTTAAGCATAGACATATCACACTATATCTTAATCAATACTCGATATATTATCATAATATTACAGGCACTGACACATATATACATATAACGAACTTAAAAATATTGCAAAAAGGTTGCGTTTAGCAGAAAGGTGTCACACACACACATACTGTGGTGCACTGGCTCAACCTCCCAGTGAGCAGACCAGTCCTCACCTGATAAATTTGTTTTTGTTGGTGCAAAATAGCCAGGGGGAAAATAATCATTCAACATAATATAAAACGTGTTAAAATTCTTCTTTTTTCCAAATATAAGTAATATATCACATAGAAATAGAGTGAAATGAAGTGCCAAGAATCGAGAATCCTCATTCTAACAGAGAACCCTGCAGGTACTCGTTAGTATCAGCCCTGGAACGCGGTATTCAATGAGCGCAGACTTTTAACAAACTAGACCAGAAACAAAGTAACACATTGTACACTGTGTTAAGGTTAATGAAATACTAAGCAAGCCCAGAAACAGCACAACTAAATGTGTTACATGGATGCCAGTGGTGCGTGGGTCGATGTATAAATGAAGTCAAGTTAGGAGAGTGGAAACTCCAGTTACATACAAACAAAAAAGTAAGGTTTGCGACACGTTCACTGAGATTTTTAAAGATGATGAGCCGCTCCCAGTGTTTTCTTTTCCATGGGAACCGGGTTCAAATGTCTCTTTGGGTGTTACAGGTTGCCGACCCCAATGACATCAGATTTTAACACTGAAATAAATGCATGTATGTGAGTAATGTCATTTGGTTTTCATAAAGACCATTGATTACATTTTTACAATGTGGGTCAAGAAGTGGGCCGAGTTTGCTGTTTTCAAATATATTTATGCGGTCCGAGCCGCGGGCAGGTTAGATAAAAAAGCGGTCATTGCGGGTCATTTATACGTCAACCCGCGCATCACTGTTACAGTCTAATAACAACAAGCACATAAACATGTTAGTGCAGATCAGGTATTGACAAGAGACAAGTTACAGGAATGGTATGAACTGCCTGATATGGAACTAAAACAAAACCCCTGAATGTCCTCTGTAGTGACCAGTATGAAAATAAGGTTTCTGTTAACAGCTCTTGTGCTTTGATTTTGATATCTGTCTCACCATGCACTCATTTAGAATTACATATTAGTTGCAAATTAAATGAAACTTTTTTGGCCCAGGTACCCCTTGGAGGGGTGAAATTTTTCCATGTCCCCCCTCATCCTCGCGATACTGAAAAATGATAAAAAACCACTTCAACAATGATTATTATGAAACAATGATAACCTTTTTTAATAGTGCTTTTGTGCAAACCAGCGACATTTTCAGGTATTATAATATAAATGAGCACTTCAGAAATTTTTTTTTAAACAATTTTAAAATAATAAACGGAACAAAAGACACACAAAACCGTCTCCCATCATTGTTCTCAATGAAGCCAAACTCAATATAACTATCAATGTACTTTCTCTTTTTAGGGTTAGGGCGTTTGTTTTTGTCATTGTCATTTTCATTGTCATTTCTTTTACCACTTCTTGAGGAACTTGGCGGACACAAAAACCGATCCATGTTCGCTGCAGGGTGGCTAAAAACAGCCTGTGACTCGCTCCGTCTCAATTTCGTCAAGCTGGCGTCAAACAGCGCTGTTACTTCCGCCCGCTCGCTACAAAATAAAACTTCCGCATTTCAAAATAAAACAGCAAAAAAAAAGCCAGCAAAAAAAACAGAAAAAAAAACCCTGAATAATTTCGCGTACCCCCTGGACATGCACCACGTTCCCCTTGGGGTCCGCGGACCCCAGTTTGAGAACCATGGGTGTAAAGGACAGTGGACTAATGTTCCTCATCCCAAAGGATTACAATATGCAAACTGACCTCTGCAGTGACCGGGCAGACACCAGGATGCAGGTCACCTCATCTAACAAAAAATGGCCGCCTTGGGAAGATCTGACGACAACTGAATGATTGCAGAAAATATGCACATATACATCATAGAGCTGTAGAAACTGAGCTTTAATCCTTTCATGTTTAACTGACTGTGCAGGAATACAAATACTGGACCTCAAATCGGTGGTAGGAGTTTGAGCATTAGTCACAGCGAGTTCTGAAGAGAAAAGGGCTGGTAAACATGGCTTGGATGTATTATTTACCAGCCTGCTTCCTCTTAGATATGCAATTATGAATCAGTCTGCGTTCCTCGGATATCCACTTATCAGATGTGGAGCACAAACCTACTGATTTGATCCAGACGTGTACCTGTAGGGGAACCTCAAACACATCCTTGCAAATCTTTCTCAGTGATTTGTTGGAATCATAGGACACATACAGAAGATATTGATTCCACATTCCCTGGTCCTACACAGCCACTTTCCTGCATGTTTTAGATGTATGCATCTTCCGACACACCTGATTCAAATTGATCAGCCAATCTTCAAGCTCTGCAGGAGCCTGATAATGACTCCCAGGTTTGTTGGAAGGGGGATATATCTAAAACACGCAGGATAGCGGCTCCCTAGGACCAAGGTTGCAGACCCCTGCCTTACACTGTACACACATGCTCCATACCAGACGGAAATGATCAGTAGCTTAATATAAACTCATTTTCTTGCATACACTATGGTTTTTCAACCATTTCATTTCATAAATCCGAGCATGTACCAGGCTGTCAGTATCGTATTTATTCAGATGAATATAGTAAGTATACATACAATTTTAAAAACTCCCTATCAAACACTGAACAACCCTCAAGGTTCACTATTATTCAGGAAATGTCTTTATACGTTGAGATATACATAAATTAGCAATAACAAGTGTCACATTTTATATATATAGTTATGCTCAGAAGTTAACATTCCCTAGCAGAATTTAGGAGTTTTTGTTAATTTTTTTTCACAGAATATGAATCTTTTTCTTTCACCCGAGGCTCTGGTGAATGTATTAAGCAAATGTGTCTGCTCTTTTTAAAACCCGACAGCATGAATTATCCAAATTACCTTGATCATAAGTTTATACATATCCTAGTTCTTCATCCTCTGTTTTGGCTCCTTTAACATCAGTGACAGATGTTCGTCTTTTGTGGTAGTTGTGGATCAGACACTTTATTTTCTCAGATGGTGAAGCTGCCCATTCTTCATTTCCTTCAGATTTAGATTTTTCTTGCATGAATTGCATGTGTGACTCCTTCCCAAAGTAGTTCAATGATTTTGAGGTCAAGAAACTGCTTCACCTTCACTTTTTTCTACTCCTCCAATCGACTTGTCCTTATGTTTTGGGTCATTGACATGTTGGAACAGTCAAGACCATTTCATGTGCATTCAGTCAGGGTATGTAAACTATGCACACACCAGTGGGAGGGGGTTTCCAAAGATGTTCATTGGCTGTGTTCTTTACACCAGAAAGTAGTTCCCATGTCAATTTCAGTCACTCACTAAAATGTGAGTCACTTGAGTCAGTATTGCTAAATGGACAGCTGGGAGGAAACTGTCATGATGGGGTGAGATGGAGATAGGACTCAGGTGCTCAGTATTGAAGGGAGAAATAATTTAATACAACAGAACCTGGGTGATTCTAACAGCCAGAATCCGTGGTGATGAAAGAAATGTCTGGGTTATGGTAACAACCTTCTTTTTTATTCTTCTATTTGAAACCTAGAGCTGCTACTGTTATGCCTGCATAATGACAATAAAGATTCTTGATTCTTGAACAAGGGAAGTAGGCAAAGTGTCTGAGATATGGAGTTGACAAACTGAATGGTCCCACAACTGCAAGCTGCATTAATGCAGATTGGCAATGACTTACCACCTGATTCACCTGGCCCCGCACCGTGCAGGGGGAAAGATAGTGGCAGGTTCAGACAGAAACTGAATCATTTGAATTGGTTTTAAATATAAAGTAAAGTGCCTTGTGATTAGAATGAATTCAGTCATGGGAAATATTTATTTAACAAGGTTAAAAAGAGATAATATAAAACTTAAACATAGGAATAACAGCAAAAAGGCAAATGGACTAAAAAAGCTAAATGGAATTTAAAAAAAGGAATAAAAAGCAAAGGTTAAGCGAGCAAGAGTTAAATGTAACACTCCATTTTATGTAAACAAGTAACATGCAAGTGAAAATAATAATAAATAAGTAAACAAACTGAAAAAAGTAAATAAATAACTATATGCAAAGGTCTATGTAATAGCTTTACAGATTAACATTTAAAAATGCCTGACTCAGAAAATGTGCTTTATGTTAGAAGGAGCATTAACCTGCTCTCAGAGCAATTCAGATTTGTCTTGGCTGAAGAGAAAGTTAACCAGTGGATTCACTCATGACTTGGCCCGGAAATGGTTCGCCCCTTCCTCCATGCCACGTCTGGAAAGGAAAAGATCAAACAAAATGGACATTCCGCTGACAGCGGTGAGTAGAATCTCCTCAATTTTTAGTATTTTTTTGAGGATCTAATTCATGGTGCTCATGGACAAACAGATGTACAGTTACCATGGTAATTTTCATAAAATTCAGCCGAGCTGAACTTTTTGACGTGCCACAGGTCTCTGTATCACTGTCCCACAAGGCTTTGCGAATACGGCAATAATTGGTCGGATCGCATTGAAAATTAATTGAATACGTTTGATATGGCTTGATGCGCTGGAATAATGGACTACACATTTATTCAACTCTGGGGACTGGGGTGATACACTCAATTTGAACTGGGGTAGGCGTGCGCCTTTATTTTTATTTATTTTATTAGTTTATTTCAACAGGGACAATGCACATTAATCAACATTTCTGTAAATGCGCCAGTTTTAGCTCGAAAGCTAGTTTTCAACTGTAGTCCCTGGGCAAGGTGTAAATTGCAAATAAGAAAAACAATAACAATCATATATCTAAAATCAAGAATACATCATACACCAGCTCACAATTAAACCATACAGCAACCTGCAGCACAAACTAAATCAAGAAAACAGCATTTAAGCATTCAACAAATACATCAGCAGCAGGTAGGCAGCACAAAAGCAGCAATGAACTATTTAAATTGTTATCATTATCTAAAACTGTTTAAGATCATGAGCACAAGCTTTATTCTCTAATAACCAGGATTTTAACATGTTTTTGAAGTTTTGAAATGTATCAACACTGCGTATGTGAGATGGAATGGTGTTCCAAAAGTGAAGTGATTCACAATGTAATATTCAACAGAGCCGTGGGGTGGCCAAAAATGTTCCGCCACTGTGTGTGACTGTCTCTCTGTGTGTGTATGCATGTATATATATATATATATATATGTATATATATATATATATATATATATATATATAATTGCCAGTTGGAAATGTATTACAACAACAGATTCACTGAAAAGGCATTTGTGGAAAAACATGTCGACTCAAATTAGACAGTATTGTAGGACTTCTTTGAGGGCAATAAAATGCATTGATTTGATTGATTTTAACAGTCTGTGCCTTTGGCTCCTTTGTCACGATTTCCTATTAAACATTTAACACATTGAGCATATGATCCAAATGGCCATTAAAATGATAAAATGTGAAATTCTTCACTTATCGCCACATCTACTTATCTTCAAGTGAAATGCTTAAATGGTGTGAACATCCTCCAGGACTTTTATGGATGATACCCCACCTCCTCCCCCCAAGGTCCTTGGATGCCAAAATGAGCAGTCGTTCATTTTGCACATTGAGGCACCACTTACAGGTTGGGACAGATATGATGTATACGAGACTACCAATCTGCTCAGACTGACAACAGGCCAGGGTTACACCTGATGTGCTGTTGAAACATTTACAACATGTATTAATGATAATTTATAACATCAGTTGATGCCAAGTTTTCTATCCTTGGCTGCATCATTCCAGAATGTTCATCTGAAGCATGCAGGACTGTTCATACTATGACTCACGGCTATGAAACCTGTACTGGACCAAACTTAAAAGTGTATTTTATAAAAACCAAGGCTCACAAACAGGTTTTACACCCATTAGTCAGTTTCACAAAGTACAATAACACCTGTTCGATGATATTAATGTTTCTACATCAATTATATACAGCTGGCAAAACAAATATATTCTTCTGTTCATCTCATCAAGGAAAGAAACTGCCGAATAAGAATCCTTTTTATCAGGTAATCCCATGATTCAACAGGCACAATATCCACACAATCTGAACATCTGATCCCGTTAAACAATTGTACTGTTAATATTAAACAGGGTAATATTTTAGAACACAATAGTTAACAGATATGAGAACCTCCATCCTCTAGTTCACTCAAATAATTTATTAAAGTCAGTTTTTTTGGTTCAGTACATGGATGTAGGTTTGTGTATTGATGGTAACGACCAAGTTGGGACAAAGCACTACCAATATTTATGTTCATTACCTGTGACAAGGAGGTTATGTTTTTGCCAGAGTTTGTCTTAGCAAAGTAACTCAATAACATATGAACGGATTTTGATGAAATTTTCAGGATGTGTTGAGAGTGTCACAAGGAACAAATGATTACATTTTGGTGGTGATGTGGAAGAGATCCTGGATTCTGGATCACTTAAAAATTTTACATTACAAGTGATCAAAAAATTTCATCAAAATCTGTCCATAATTTTTTGAGTTATCTTGCCACCTAAAAGACAGACAGACAAACTCTGGCAAAAACATACCCTCCTTGGTGGACCTCTCCTCATTCAAGGATGGTGGGGGGTGCCTTGGTGGAGGTTTGCACTCTCAGAGTGTTTTTCTAGTTTATATTTGCATTTGAATGAGTAATTTTGCACAACAAACTGGGACACATGTCCTCCTCTGAAGATAGTGACTATATTTTAAGTTGAAAGACTGTGGAGATTCTCTAAGGTCCTGGCTGTGAGTCGAGTGTCGGTCCATCTCCACATACCTGTAACCCCCACTGACCTGCTACTACTATCACAATGACATACAGAACTGGGGAAAAAATGTGTTTCGTCATTTCTAGTCAAAATATCTCATACTTAAAGACATAATCACTATAGCAGTGTTTCCCAACCAGTGTGCCGTGAGTAGCGTGATTATAGAAACATACATCACCACACATTACTGATTCACTCAGTTGTTAAGGAAGATCTGTGTGTCTTTCTTCAATACCTGCAAGAATATCAGCTTTGTGTTAATTAAACAGACCCAGGTTTTACACTGAATACATACATTTAGAAAAGACTTGCATTACATTTCAATGAATAAACTTTTGCTGATATTTTTGTTTATTGGTGTGCCTTGTGATGTTTCTGATGTAAAATATGTGCTGTGGCTCAAAAAATGTTGGGAAACACTGACCTGAAGACTAACTTTTCAGTAAAATATAAGAACTGATTTACAGATAGTAGACCTTAATAACATACAGTTACACAGATCAGTTATATTGTATATAACTAGACTTAGTCTGTTACTCTGCTACTTAGACATTATACTTTTTACAGTTTTTCATCCCGTTTCTAACATATCTCCAAATTAACTTAACCTTAATGATGTTATCTGATCTGACGCCTCATATGATAGTTTTTGTCAAATGTTCTACAGTTTAAGAACATAGTTTTTGTTAAATGTTGAAAGAGGTTTTACAACTATTACTGTAGCATTAACTTCTTTGCTCTTCATTTTCTAAATCTATAATTTGTGCTGGATGCGTTGAGAAACCTTGGACCTCTGACAGAGATGTGCCAATCAGGCTTTTTTGCAACCGAGTCTGTTTTGTCGATTCGAGTCCTGATTTGATACCTCCACAATACATTTTTAAAAAAACAGGTCCAGGATGTCCCTTTGTTTCAGTCACCTTATTTGTAGTTATGCAGTCTGAGCAGTGAGTGCCACAGTTGGGGTTTCACCACCACAGCCCAGTTCAATTGATAAACCTGAGCTGTGGCGTGAAACCAGGTGCCGTGGTGACCTGCCATGATGCTCACTTTGATTCTCTGCAGCTCCTCATAAGATCTATGTGTTTGACTTTTTCCTCTGAACTGCACTGACATATGTGACCCACCACCAGTAAACCAGGCATAAGTGTGTGTAAATCCAAACAGAGTTATCTGTGTATCTTGGTAGAGTGGAAACTAAGGTTTAAGATGGTGAAAAAATTATGTTTCTATCATAAGTAGAACCAAAGTTATGGTCATTTTAATATCCACATTTGGACACATTTTGCAATTTGCATATTTTTAGATATTGTCCGTTAAAGTTTTGGACTGTTTTGGGGTAGGAAGTCTTTAGCAATGCATAATAATTTGTATCCGATTGACAAAAATTATTCACAGATGTTAAAGGACACTCTGATGGACATGTCACAGAAGTTTTATATATTATAATAATAGGACAGAATTGCAATGTATTATAATTATTTGGCTTACACCATTGGACAGAACATTCAATATAAGCTTTTACCTCGTACCGAACACTTGGATGTTTATGCACGGAACGGAGATCGGTTTGTTCGGCGAAAAGAGGTGGAAGTCGTCTTTGTCTTCACTCAGCAATCCCTAAACTTTTGTCGCCGCTTAAATAATTGACTTAATAAACACCTTTATTGATTGGATTTCAATGTAATGACCACAGGAACTGAACATAGAGGTGTTAAGGTACCGTTTTTTGATAAGGTGTAAACACAAATAACAAATCACCTTCCAGCCTAAATTTGGCTGTAGCTCTGAACGGCTCAGCGCGACTTATGCCTGGTTTTGTGGTGGCCGGTCACATATTACACTGTTCCAGTGTGATCAATATTCAAATCCTTCTGTCAACAGAGGGGGCATCATTATACAAGAAAGCTGAAGTGTTGGTGATCTTCTGAAGTGCCTCTCGAACTCTTCCTTGAAGTGCTGCCAAGTTAGGCACATTTTCCTTTACTGACTTTTTTCCACAACTAACAACAACTATTGTGCTTTTGGCCAGACCTTAAACACCCCTGAATCAGGTGAAAACAATCATTTAGGAACTGACACAAAAAGTTGCAGTAAGTCGTTATGGGTTAAAACTTCCAACATTCATAGAGATGTACCTAGACTGTTTCCACTCAATGTAGATGAGAAAAAAAATCGCAATAATGTTTAAGATGAGTCGTCGTGTGTGGGATACACTGAAAAACATCATTTTCCAGTTCAACTTCTAGTAGAATATTGGACAAACAGATGGCAAGATTTCATCATCTTAAAGAAAGAGAAATTCTCATTGAAAGATTGCATTGTGTTGCAGAAGTATGGAACCAAGGCTTACCAAGATGAGACGTCAAACTATGCTTTCAACAGAGAATATGTGGACCAATGAGACGCTTCAAACAGGAGGACAGTCTCTCTGGAGACAGCCAACGTCTGTATGGTTGCTAGGATACTTCACTCTTAGCTGAAGTGGTGGACTGACTAAACATAAAAGACAAGACTATTTTAATCTCTTTTTTTAACCCTGTCCTACCTCCAGGGTCAGTGAACTGGAGCCAGTAGTTGCATGATAGTTTGGATCTAAGAAGGATTTGAATCTTAGATCAATTGCTCCAGTTGGTTGTGATTGAATTATTTTATTACAGTGTGGATATTACCCAGAGGTAAAAGTACACACATTCTGTACTCAAGTAGAAATACAGCTAATGGTGTGAAAACATAGTAAACTATGATTCAACTCGTTTACTTAAGTAAAAATGTATTTCTTATATATATATATATATATACACACACACACACACACACACACACACACACACACACACACAAAAGTAACAAAAAATAAAGCCTTTAAAAGTGAGTTAATGTGTAGTACTGGTAAAGTTGAGTCAGACAGCAAAAGTCAAAATTGTCCCCAATGGCTCTTTGGATTGGAACTAACACTCACACTAAACAGCTGGTAGTACACCATTCCTCCGGCAGGGGACACAGAAATGCCGTCCATCCAGGAACACTGTACTCTCAATAACTTTGGACAGCTTTGATGGAGGATCACCAAATTCACACCACACTTGTACTTTTTGACAAGTCTTTCTGTCATTTGTGCGATGGTGGACACAAGGCCTTCAGGCCAACAGCAAACAGGAGAAATACCTCCACATATGGTTGAGATAAATGAAAGACTAACTTCATTTAAAATGAAGACATAATGAACATTCTACAGTTAGCAGGATATTTTTGTTTATTGGTTTGGTTTCTTAATTTAGTAGGGGGGATGTGTAGAGCGGTTGTCCAATGACTGAAGGGTTGGCGGTTTGCATCCCAGCTTTAGCTGTCCATATGTCGAAGTGTCTTTGGGCGAAGACACTGAGCCATGACTTAGTCTCCCAGTAGGACTGACAGAATGTTAGAAACCTACTGGTATATGAGTGTGTGTGTGTGTGAATGTGAGGCTAATGTAAAGAGGAAGGTGGAAAAGAACTATAGAAGTGCAGAACATTTACTATTTAATTTTATAAGTTCAGAACGGATATGGTGCACAGTACTTTATATGGATATGACTATCAAAACAGATATGGTCACATCTATGCTATGGGGTATTATTGGATATCTACTATTATACCTGCATGCACATCTATCTAATCACACACTAACGTACATGTGACACAGTGGTAGAAAACTGTAGTTGTCTGTCTTTAGAGAGATGAGAACATGATTTTGACGTTAAGTCAATCACATGGACCACTGGATGTTTGAGCGTGTGTCTGTGCGTAGGAAATCACAACTGCACTCACCCACCATCACCATCCCAGGACTGGGATGACCTTGGCAGTAGAGGTAATCACTGACCCACAGAGATCAAAGGACTCCCTGGGTCTCTGGGTAGGGGCAATGAAGCACATGAGGGGTCTGCCACAGCAAGAGACACACATGCACCAAGGAAATCAGGTGCTGGGCACTGCACCAGGTGAAATACCATATGGTTCATTTCACTCAAACAGAGAAAAATAGTTCTAGAATCATGGCATCTTTTTTTTAACCTAAGCATAATGTCAAACCCATAACATAACTAATTGTTTTTTAAAGGCGTCATTCCACTGAAAACCACTTTTCCACGCTCCTTTTGGAGTCTGATGGGTCACCCCGAGTTACCAACACATGCTGCGTGGTGTGTCCCCTCCACTGGATGGATTTATCTTTCATAGAACACAACAGAGAAACGAATGTCCACCTAATGTCTGTCCACTACATGTCACAAGGACATTGGAGTCACCCATGTGGGGTTAAGCCTGTTCCCCATTGCAGCGAGTCTGAAGTAGTATTAGCATTAGCATCCACAGATGCTATTAACTGAGCCATGGGCAGCCATGGCTCAGTTGGTAGAGTGGGTAACTGAAGGGCTGGTAGTTCAAATCCCGCTCTGTCCTAGTCGGTCTGTTGTGTCATTGGACAAGATACTTTACCCTCCTTGCCTTCAGTGTCACACACACTGGATGTTTGGTGGTAGTCAGAGGGGCCATAGGCGAAAAATGGAAGCCACGCTTCTGTCAGTCTGCCCCAGGGTAGCTGTGGATACATGTGTAGTTTAGCACCACCAGATGGGGCATGTGAGAGCGAATGGATAAGGGGTCACTTATGTGAAACTTTGAGTGGCCAAAAAAGCACTATATAAAACCAATCCATTATTATTATTACGAGAAGACCGTGCCACAGTAGCCGTTGCACAAACTGGAAAAAACTGGTTCATGTGCTCTCTGCCTCGTTTTTTCCCTGCATGTTTTCAAAACAAGTTATACAGACTCATAACTTTAAAATCAACATTAACTCACTTGCACAGTATTTTCTTTCCACGTTGTGTTAAGAAGGAATGAATATGAATATGTTTGATATTTCATGTACATGTCCTTTAGTTTGTTTTTGTTTTTGTTTTTTTGGGGGGGGTTGTTTATTTCTTTATTGCTCTTGATTTCATTACTAGGGACATATCGGTATTGATTTGTTTGATACATATTGAAAGTGTTAGGGACCATAAACGGATCCAGATGCAAGACTCTGTTGGAAGAGTACAATTTATTTTTACAAAATGTTATTTTGAATATTGTGCTGTTGGATGTCCAGATGGTAATGGCAACTGGGAAGCAGGGTAGAACACAGGTCAATAAGTAGGCAAAAGGTCAAAACCACAAATACAGCCAAAAATACAAGAAAACATACCAGTAAACAGGCATGGGTCAAACCAGAGGTCCAGTAGACAAGATGTATCCAACAGTTACAAGGCAAATGCAGGGTCAGAGGCAAACACAAGGTCCGGTAACAAGAGTAGATACCCAGCAACAAAACCATTCACGCACAGAGGTATCCAAGACAGGGAAGAAATCACTTGTTCAACACATGGAAGCAGACTAACTTGCAACCAGGTCACATGCACACCACACTTGAATACTGGGAAACACAGGTGGGCTCAATCACAGCAAATTACAGAGAAAAAAACACCAGTGACAGGAAGTGAAACAAGACATCATGAACATGAACCAACTTAACAAAATAAAAGCCCCGGACACTAACGAAGACAGAAACATGGGAAGACAGACAAAAAACACCAGACAGGACAATCAAAGTCTGGATACATAACACAAAGAGGATTGATATTAAAGTTCTCTTGTTGTTCAGTCCCAGTAGTTGTAGGTAGATTATTGGACATGAGGCAGTTATTGTTACTGCATATTAACTAGTTCTATAAAAACCATAGAGTGATTTTGACTTTGTATCTCATAATTTTACTTTATCTCATCCTTTTAGCTCTATATCTAATCATTTTGGCTTTTTATCTCATAATGTATACTTTTTAACTCATAATTTTGACTTTTTAGTTCACGATTTTGGCTTCACTTTATGCAACCTTCATAAAAAACATTCATTAACAGTTCACCTTATAGTTCAGTAAATACATTAATTCCATAATGTGTTTCAGTCTAATACAGTGATTGACTGTAAACTATTGGGGTAGGGTCCTAAATGGACATAGGTAAGAACACAGTAATGGTCTTTATTGTCTTTTTGTTTTGTTTTACTAGTACTTTTTGCAGTTACTGTACAAACACTCACCAATTTTCTCCAAAACAACAGACATTTGACAATTCTATTGACAATTCTATTACATGATAAAGAATGATTTTAATGTGGAAAAATACAGCCTTTTTTACTTTGTAGGGCAGAATAGAGACCCCCCCCATTTTTTTTTAACAAATACATTTTCATGGGGAGATCATGGGGTGTGGTCTATGGGTCCCCAAGACCCCCTGTCATTCACACCCTGTTCCTGAACATAGGTCGTTGATCTGTTGACAACACAAGCAGACCAGTCCCTAATGTCAACAGTAGCTAGTGGTCTGTGGCGATGGATAAATCTAAATGCCAATTGTGTGGTTGGCGTTCTGTTCCCTTTAGATATCTCAGCATCAAAAGAAGTCATGACGTGCTCGGGTGGTTTAATGCGAGGCGTCAGCATCCCTTCACACGGTTTAAATGAACATATGCCTCATCTCACTGCAATCAGGACGGAGATGAAAATACAAACGCATTGATGTTAATTTATTTATGACTGTCCTCACCCTGGTGACTAAACAGATGCTTTGCTCAGGTACAAAAGAAAATGTGTGTGCTTGGGGTTTTTTGTACTTTGATTTATACCTAATGCATGTGCTTGTGTGTCTGCCTTTGTGTGTTTTTTCAGTCAAATTCACACCCATGTCTCTATTAAAGCGTGACATTTCTTGCATATGTTCCTGCATTAGAGTGTGTAAGTTGTGTGTGTCTGCATTAGTGTGTGTCTGCTGGTGCAGCAATTGCTTCACAGTAATTTGTATATAAATAGTGGCTGTGCATATTTTAGCATCTCAGTTGACTACGCTCTTGTTTTCCTTACAAGGCGTGCATTCCTTCCCTTTCTTGTGCATGTTTGTGTTTGCATGCTGCCAGGGTTTTTCATCTTCTCGGATTCTCATCCGTCAATGCAGGGGGGCAGGAGAGTAGGGGGGGTGAGAGGTGATCATCCTCCCTTTTCACATGGCACTCAAACCAACCCCCAAGGCTCTTCTGCTGTTTGGACATTTTCAAGGAACAGACTCTTACATGAACTCATTCATAAATTACGTTTATTTTTCTATAGGGACTGAATGAAGGAACAAATAAAAGAAAAGACCCACAGATGAAGGTAAGTAAAGGAAATGTGTTAACATGAAACACTCTTTGGAGAAAAGTGGATTAAAAAGACATTATTAAACCATTTCCAGGGTGAATTTGCTGTGAATTTGTGTGTCAAGTTTCTCATGACACACCCAGTTTTGAATGCACTTAGATCCATCCCACCCACTTTTATTTAAGAAAAAAACACTTCTTTTCCTTTTTTTTTTTTTTTACTTTTACTACTTACTTCTTATTGTCTTCTTACTGAGTCAAGCATCACGAGGAAACCAAAATATGAATTAACATACATAATAACGTGACTCGGTTATTGTGCTGTGCGGGCAGCATCGTTGTTGACTTTGGTTGCCACGGTTACAAACAAATAGTCTGACAGGCATCACTTGGACAGCCGCACCCCGCACGTTCAGGAGGACCCCAACACGGCATGGAATAATGAGGCGAGCTAAAAAGCAGAAAACGATCATGTCGTTTTTTCAAAGAGCAACAGTTGTAAGTAAACTGCTACTTTATGTTATCACATCACCTTGCAATTTCTGTTCAAAGCAATGTCGCAGTGAGAGTAGGAATCGTACAAAGCTGGCCAGAGCCAAACTTTCACCTTCTTCTGCCTCCACGTAGACTGTACATGTAAATAGTCTACCTCATTGGATTTCTGTCAATGACATTAATAACTTAAGGCCGTTTTATTGTTTAATTTGACGTTCCTTGCCACAATCACGATCGGTCTCAATCAGTTTTGAGACCATTATTGAAAACTCTCAGGGAGAGATCTTATTTACAATTTAATTTGTATATGGAGGCTGTGTCCTATTTTGTGTTTGTTGTTAGTGTGTTAGAAGTTTTAATTACATTATATGTTTTTTACACTCCTGTGAAATTTATGAAAGAATCAGTGTGCTAAAAGTCAGTGTTAAAATAAAACAGTTTTGCAAATGGCATATGGTATGCTTAGTGAGTGATTTGAATTAGCATCAGCATTACTAAACTTTATTAAATAATAATAATTTATCTACCGTAATTTCCGGACTATAGAGCGCACCTGATTATTAGCCGCACCCACCTCATTCTAAGAGGAAAACCGATTTTGTACATACACAAGCTGCACCTGTATATAAGCCGCATGTGCCCACATTAGAACATGTAACACAAACACAAAATTAACCCAAACCCGACTTCAAGTCCCGCGAATGAAACTAAATGTCCTTCATTAACCCTTGTGCGGTCCTTCGTAAAAGGCACACTGGCTGTGTCCTACAATCGGGTCTTAAAAACCCAGATTCCAAAGTTCAGTTCCATAGACTCATCACCCCACCCCCCAAGGATATATTACTGTTTTCAGTAGTAAGCAATGGCATCCTACAGTACGTATAAAAAGGTACATTTGTGAACCACCGGGTCTCTTTGACCCGAAGGACCACACAAGGGTTAAAGTCCACAGTCCAAAAATCACAGCCGGCAAAATGAACGGAAAATGATACTTAAGGTTTGATGCAGACCTGCAGAGTCCGGGTCCCGTTGAAAGTAATCCAAGGGAAAAAAAGTGTATATTTCCAAAGGTAAGGGAGGGAAAAATATATATCCACTATTGTCCGCCGCATCCACAAACAGGTGGCTGGTCGCCGCCTCGCCTCATCTATCGCAGAGTCAGTGATAACTTTAATCTTTGGCAGAGAGTTCAGGTCAAACTCCTCCGTGCCAACGTGCAAAAATAATCCATAGGGTCTGGTCGAGCCTCTGTCTTCTCTCACACACCACCGCGGGTTTTTCTTTAAGCAACTTTTTACCCCCTGTACACCTGTCCGTCAACTTTACCGGTCCCACTTAAACCCGTCACCCCGCGTTTGTTCCGCCCCTCCTTTTTCATTCAGTCTTCCTCAACGCATATATTCCACCGGTCTAAATCTTACCTTTTCTACTCGAGCGCCTCTGGCGGCCATTAGGAAAATTACATAAATTGGCCGCATCACTGAAAAAGCCGCAAGGTTGAAAGTTTGGGAAAAAAGTAGCGGCTTATAATCCGGAATTTACGGTAATACTTATACAATAAATAATTTCTTCCAGTGATGGGTAATTAAGTTTGACAGTCCAAATATACACAAACAGTCAGCAATCATGTTGCACACACACACACACACACACACACACACACACACACACCCATATTGATCATCCTGTCATGTCAGTGGTAAATAGCACTTTAGAACAGACATCACAATTAGGTAAGCTAATGCATTTTTGGTCATTGAGGAGTAATAACCCCCCCCCAATCAGAATGGTGGGTCCGGGGGGTGTTAGCTGGCATCTTCATCCCCCCCAGTTTCACAAACCTATCTGCGCCCCTGTTTGTATGTATGTATGTGTCATCATCATCATGCAGTTGAAGGTCTGTTTTTCCTCTCCAAGAGGGTTGGACCGTCATGTAGCCAGTCTTAACATATTATGCCATTCGTCCCTGTCTTCCGCCACATCAGCAGTCAGGTTCCAGGTCCGAAGGTCATCAATGATGGTTGTCCTTCCAGGTTTTTTGGGGTCTTCCTCTGCCCACACACACACACACACATACATATATATATATATATATATATATATATATATATATATATATATATACTTACTCTCTTGCCGTTTATCATTTCTGCCGGGAACCCAAAATGCTGCCTAACAAACGATTTGAAAATGTTGGAGGCATCTTCAATAGTAAGACCTCTATTACATCTCGCGAGATCTCGTCACACCCTGAGTATATATATTTATATAATTAGGGGTGTGATGAAATCTTGCGAGATTTCTCGTGTTAAAATTCTGTATCGCTAGCAGCATTGGTTTCCGGCAGAAATGATAAATGGCAAGAGAGTGACTGATAAGACACAGACAATATCCAGACAATATCCAGACTTCCTCGTACTACTTTCACTCTCTCCGTCTCTGTTTCTGTACGTCAGGAGTGCGTAAAGTGCAGACAAATGCATCTTTATGACAAAATGAAACTAAAACGTTATTACAGTTTGGATGTTTATTTCATTTAAATACACTGTTATAACAAAATGTGGCTCAACAGGGATATAGAAGATGAAGATAAAGATAAAATTCTGTTGTCACTATTTGTCATGTCTTTGGTTACACAGATGTGTCAACTGTAAACAGATTGGTTCTATAAACCAGTTCCTTGAAATAAATACTTAAAAAAAGAAATTTTCAAAAGTGTTTGTGTTTTCAGACAAAGTAAAGATAGGAAACTGTTCATATAACTTTAAAAAAGGATGAAAAACAGAGAGCACATGTTGTAAATAAGAAGTCTGAGAGTGTAGAAAGTCCAAACAGCAGATCAATAAATACAAGAAGAAAATATAGATGGAAAAAGCAATGAAACAACATCAGATTACAAGATGAAAGCAAATGAAAACAGAATGAATTAAAGCAACAGAATAATACGACTGGAGCTGGTGTTCTTCTGAGACAGACTTGTTTTCTGTTAATCAAAAGAGACAGTATTATGATGGATGTCCACTGCTCATTTACAATGTTCAATATGGAATAATATATTCAGTACCATGTGTAAGAGGGTTTGACATTTTTAGATACATCCACAGTGCAGATCTGTCCAGTCCTTCCGTCAATGATTCGTCATTACATTTACAAATGAAACATGGCTTAAATTTTTCTATAAAACAATCACTGAGAACATAACATTTGTAATTAATGGAATGAGGAACCATGACAACACTCATTGGTTATAAATCAGAATACCTTATTAATCACAAGGGAAATCATTGTGTTACAGTTGATCGGTGTGAATATAATTAAAGTAGCAGGGAAGAAATTATTAATATTACAACAATATAAACTCACAGGCAATGAAAACTCAACACCAGCTTAGATTAAAATATTTTTGTGACTCAGAAATCTGATTAATGGGTTTTTTTGGCTCATGACTTCATTTTAACATCACATTTTCTCGGGACACCAGACATACAAAATTTTGACTTTTTTTCCTGCTAAAATGAATAAATATTTGATCATGTAATAGTTTGTTATAGTACAGTGGTACCTCTACTTACGAAATTAATTCATTCCAGAAGTGTTTTTGTACTGTGAATGTTTTTTAAATAGAATCACACTTTATATGTAAAAGGCCTGATTCATTCCAAGCCCCCCAATATTACCCCTCAAACCTTTTTAAAGATTATAACATTTGACCAATTTTGTACAAAATATGTGTTAAAAGAAAATGTAGATTTAGATTTTAGCCTATCCAGGCAAATGTTGGTGTCCGGGACAGAAGAGTTGATCCACGTCTGGGTGAGAATGAGGATGCAGCAGTCTGGTGGATCATGTTTGGTGTTTAAATCCAGCTTCAGGTAGTCCAGTTTGTTTTCTAGTGAGCGTACCTTGGCGAGCAGGACTAATGGAAGCGGCGGTACGAACGGGTTAGCTCTTCGCTTAGCTGTAAATCCACCACAACAGTTGTGCTTCTGCCTCTTCTCATGCTGCTTCTGATGTCTCTGGAGGCGGAGCCTCTGTGGGGGGAGACTCTGCTGTAGGACGATGGATCTGACCGGCGTAGCAGACCCAGGTTCTGTAGACATCTCCAGGCGTGTGGAGTCCAAGTTTTTCAATTTTTCTTAAGCTTAGACTTAGACTTCCTTTATTGTCATTGCACAAGAATACACACAACAGTGGGATTTTTGGCAATGATACATCGTTGCTTGGCTTCCGGAGCACACCTACTAAATAAATAAGTAAAAAGCATCTAAGGAACAGAGTAAATAGAATGAGTAGTGCAATAAACAGAATGAATAGTGCAATAAACAGAATGAATTGTGCAAAAAACAGAGTAAGTAGTGCAAATATAGGGGGGGGGGCGTTTCACAACCAGGAGGTAGATTTTTTTGTCCATTTTATGGATAAGTGCACTGAGAGTACATTGTCCTTGAGGTAGACGAATGAGTGTGTGGGTGGTTGTTATTTGTCATTCAGCAGTCTGGTGGCCAGGGGGAAATAACTGCTCCTGAATCTGGCAGTTCTGCAGCGGATGCTGCGGAACCTTCTCCCAGATGCCATGCGAATGAACAGTCTGTGCTGGGGATGAGTGGGGTCAGAGAGGATCCGGTGGGCTCTGGATATACAGCGGCTCTCTGCTATGTCCTGAATTGTGGGGAGCGGGGCCCCGATGATCTTCTCCGCCGTCCTCACCACCCTCCGCAGAGACTTCCAGTCTGAGGCCCTGCAGCTCCCGGACCAGACGGAGATGCAGCTAGTCAGCAGGGTCTCTATTGTGCCTCTGTAGAAGGTTGTTAGGACGGGGGGGGGGGGGGGGGGGGGGGGGGGGGGGCTCTTCTCATCCGTCGCAGGAAATGCAGGCGCTGCTGTGCCTTCTTTGCCAGGGAGGAAGTGTGGAGTGACCAACTGAGGTCATCTGATGATAGTCTGTTGGCCATATATTCTTCCTGCACCGTTCGGCTGAACTTTTGATACTAAAGCACTGGTCTAGGTGGAGAAATGGCCGTTAAAGTGTCTGTGTTACCCTGGAGACACAAGAGCTGCAGACAAACAGGGCGACACCATCGACCTGTTTACTGTCATTTTATAATACGTACTGTAATAAAGTTTAAATTAACACACTGGGAAAAACTGAGGAAACAACAGTGACTCTGTGATGAATGAGGGTAATGAAAAGCATCATGGGATGATACGTACAGCGTATACGTATGCGGCGTATTTACGTACATTACATAGTTATGTATAGTAATGTACATACAGTACTGTATTTATGTCTCAGCGGTTTCAGTTTCCTTTCATAAATAGAATTTTCTTTCATATTTAGAGACAAAAAAATGGAGGTTTTTGTTACTTGGATCATTTGTTAGTTGGGTCTTTCGTAAGTAGAAGTACCACTATATCAGAAATAAGAGCACAGCCATTATAAATAATGAATCAAATGGATAATAATAATAAACATTCCACCTACAAGTGCACAAATTGAGTCTTCAATACTACAGAAAATATGAAAATTAAACCACAGAGGTCAGAATTATACATAGTGTAGCTCATAAATACTCAGTGTGACTTTCGTGGCACTTCCCAAGTCTATTTTTTTTACATTTCTTAAGTGATTTTTCACTATTTATTCAAAAAATAATCTTTGTATTTTCTGTTTTTCTGTGAAAATTTTTGGGTCCCTCTGCCTGTTTGTCAGCAACTTTACTCAAAAACGATTTCCATCACATTTGTAGGGAAAGGTGCAAGGTGGTTTAGAATAGATCCCATTACATTTTGGTGAATGTAGATCAAAGGTCAAGGTGACAAAAACAGTGTTTTCACAACATAAGAATAAAATGTTTGCAAGGGGCCGGGTTTGTTGTGCCCAGAACCACTTGTTTTAATATAGAATTGAAGAAAATTTTGGCTACAAAGCAAAATCATCAGTAAAATAAACTAAATATCAGTCAATGAAGCCTGTTATTTATTGAAGGTTGCTCATAATTGAAATACATTCATGAACCTCTTTCATCCAAGGATAAGTGTGATTCAACCTGCTCTCCTTGTTTGAAAGTTTTATGATTGAAGAAAAAAAGCCATTCATTCAGCTCGGTAATAAAAAGCTGAGCAAAATCATAAGATACTACAATCCACATCATTATATGGTTCCTAATCTACAAGGGGTGGGTCTAATTCATAAGAGAAGAGTATACTGATTATTTTTTTCTTTCCTCTTTCTGAACCTGGGTTAGAAGTGAAATTAATGCAAATTCAGAAAGCAGGAAAGCAGATGTGGCTCTGACCTTGTGGAGAAATTAAGGAATGCAAATTAGATTCACCAAAGGATCGACTCATTGACTGACAGCTGAGCACTGAGCGGCATGGCCTGTTATTGAAACCATGATAATATGTGACCCACCACCACGAAACCAGGCATATGTGTCTGGAAATCAAAACTGAGTTATCTCTGTAGATTGGTAGAGTGGAAACTAAGGTTTAAGATGGTGAAAAAATTATGTTTCTATCATAAGTAGAACCAAAGTTATGGTCATTTTAATATCCACATTTGGACACATTTTTCAATTTGCATATTTTTAGATATTGTCCGTTAAAGTTTTGGACTGTTTTGGGGTAGGAAGTCCTTAGCAACGCATAATAATTTGTATCCGATTGACACAAATTGTTGACAGATGTTAAAGGACACTCTGATGGACATGTCACAGAAGTTTTATATATTATAATAATAGGACAGAATTGCAACGTATTATAATCATTTGGCTTACACCATTGGACAGAACATTCAATATAAGCTTTTACCTCGTACCAAACACTTGGGTGTTTACTCACGGAACGGAGATTGGTTTGTTCGGCGAAAAGAGGTGGAAGTCAGCTTTGTCTTTGCTCAGCAATCCCTAAACTTTTGTCGCCGCTTAAATAATTGACTCAATAAACACCTTTATTGATTGGATTTCAATGTAATGACCACAGGAACTGAACATAGAGGTGTTACGGTACCGTTTTTTGATAAGGTGTAAACACAAATAACAAATCACCTTCCAGCCTAAATTTGGCTGTAGCTCTGAACGGCTCAGCGCGACTTATGCCTGGTTTCGTGGTGGCGGGTCACATATGTGCTTATTGAAAACCTGGCAAGGACATTAAGAACCATCTTTAACTACTTTCATGTCATGATTATGAATGTGTCTGGATATAAATGACAAATGAGCACATTTGGTCATTTATTGATAACATTCTACTTCTGTTAAATCTTTTGATGTAAGATTATCTTGTCAAATATAGAGTTCTCCATAATATCTATATCATAATTATGGTAGGTCTGAAGAGAGAGAGAGAGAGAGAGAGCAAAAGATAGAGAGAGAGAGAAGCTGCATTTCAAAATGTAAATATCGCGATAAAAACTGGTAAAGGAAACACCTGAATTTTGAAAAAACAGTCAAATATCACAAAAAATGTTTTCATGTTTTCATAAGGTGGTTTTTCAGATGTTTCGGTATTCTAATATTCGCAAAAGCGCAATGGAAACACTTTTTCCGCAATTATATGTCACAGGATATGGCGTACATCAGGGTTCCCCAATTAGATTTCATAAAGGGCCGAATTCCTACCTGGGCACCAAGCCGAGGGCCACAGCACCTGTGGGGCACACGCTGGCAGGGAGGGGGGCGCTACAACAGCCCCACTCCAGTGACAATACAGATAGCAATGTTGAATCTGCGCTTATAGTGAATTATAACATTATTAGTTGTGCCTGCGATTCAGGAATACTATTTGTCAGGGTCACACAAAGACAAATTGCACCCTGGAAACAAAAGTTGAGAACCAACCATTTGCTCAAAATAAATATTTGGTTATTACAGTCTGCTCTGAAAGTTGACAGATTTATAACAACAGCTAGTTAACTCAAAAATAAATTTAAAAATATACTTTGCTAGTCTGCTGGAACAAATCAACAGTAATACAGCTGTAACAGCAGCCAGTTGTTCATACCTAAATAATAAATACTAATGTATATATATATATATATATATATATATATATATATATATATATATATATATATATATAGTGGAACATCCATCAACCACCTCCTCTACATGGATGACATCAAGCGTATGCCAAGAAATGAGCGTGACATTGATTCCCTAATTCACCTCACCCGGATCTACAGCAAAGACATTGGGATGTCATTCGGACTAGATAAATGTGGGCGAATGATATCTAGAAGAGGAAAGGTGATCACAAACTGAAGGGGTTGACCTACCTGAAGGGAATATCACAGATGTGCAGGAAAGTTACAAATACCTAGGGATCCCACAGATCATCATGAGGAGGCAGCTCGGAAGTCAGCCACAGCCAAATACCTACAGAGGGTAAGGCGGGTCTGAAAAGTCAGCTGAACGGCAAAAATAAGATCCAGGCCATTAACACCTATGCCCTGCCAGTAATCAGATACCCAGCTGGGATAATATCCTGGCCACTGGAAGAGATACAAGCCACTGATATCAAGACAAGGAAACTCCTTACCATGCATGGATGGTTCCACCCCAAGTCCAGTGTCCTGAGACTGTACACTAAGCGAAAGGAAGGGGACCGAGGACTAGTAAGTGTCAGAACTACTGTCCAGGAGGATACGGCGAACCTCCAGGAATACATCAAGAAAATGGCCCCCAATGACCAACTGCTAAGTGAATGCCTCAGGCAACAAAAGCCCTGTAAGGTCGAGGAACCAGAGGGGCTATCATGGAGGGACAAACCCTTGCATGGCGTGTACCATCGGCAAATTGAGGAAGTGGCTGATATGGAAAAGACATACCAGTGGCTGGAAAAGGCTGGACTAAAGGACAGCACAGAGGCGCTACTCATGGCTGCACAAGAACAAGCCCTGAACACCAGAGCAATAGAGGCCGGGGTCTACCACATCAGACAGGACCCCAGGTGTAGGCTGTGTAGAGAAGCCTCTGAAACAGTCCAGCACATCACAGCAGGGTGTAAGATGCTGGCAGGCAACGCATACATGGAGAGGCATAACCAGGTAGCGGGCATACTGTACAGGAACATCTGTAAAGAGTATGGACTGGAGTTCCCAGGGTCAAGATGGGAGACCCCCCCAAAGGTGACAGAGAACAAACAGGCCAAGATCATGTGGGACTTCCAGATCCAGACTGACAAGATGGTGATGGCCAATCAGCCTGACATAGTGGTGGTGGATAAACATGGGAAGACAGTGGTGGTGATAGATGTAGCAGTCCCCAGTGATAGCAACATCAGAAAGAAAGAACATGAGAAGCTTGAGAAATACCAAGGGCTGAAAGAGGAGTTAGAGAAAATGTGGAGTGTGAAGGCAACAGTGGTACCAGTAGTGATCGGAGCACTAGGGGCAGTGACCCCCAAGCTGGGAGAATGGCTCCAGCAGATACCAGGAACAACATCAGAGATCTCTGTACAAAAGAGCGCATTGCTAGGAACAGCTAAGATCCTGCGCAGAACCCTCAGACTCCCAGGCCTCTGGTAGAGGACCTGAGTCTGAAGGAGACACCGCCCAGGTGGGGCGAGAGGAACATTTTTTTAAAAAATATATATACCGTAAATTCCGGACTATAAGCCGCTACTTTTTTCCCAAACTTTCAACCTTGCGGCTTTTTCAGTGATGCGGCCAATTTATGTAATTTTCCTAACGGCCGCCAGAGGCGCTTGAGTAGAAAAGGTAAGATTTAGACCGGTGGAATATATGCGTCGAGGAAGACTGAATGAAAAAGGAGGGGCGGAACAAACGCAGGGTGACGGGTTTAAGTAGGACCGGTAAAGGTGACGGACAGGTGAAGAGGGGGTAAAAAGTTCCTTAAAGAAAAACCCGCGGTGGTGTGTGAGAGAAGACAGAGGCTCGACCAGACCCTGTGGATTATTTTTGCACGTTGGCACGGAGGAGTTTGACCTGAACTCTCTGCCAAAGATTAAAGTTATCACTGACTCTGCAATAGATGAGGCGAGGCGGCGACCAGCCACCTGTTTGTGGACGCGGCGGACAATAGTGGATATATATTTTTCCCTCCCTTACCTTTGGAAATATACACTTTTTTTCCCTTGGATTACTTTCAACGGGACCCGGACTCTGCAGGCCTGCATCAAACCTTAAGTATCATTTTCCGTTCATTTTGCCGGCTGTGATTTTTGGACTGTGGACTTTAACCCTTGTGTGGTCCTTCGGGTCAAAGAGACCCGGTGGCTCACAAATGTACCTTTTTATACGTACTGTAGGATGCCATTGCTTACTACTGAAAACAGTAATATATCCTTGGGGGGTGGGGTGATGAGTCTATGTAACTGAACTTTGGAATCTGGGTTTTTAAGACCCGATTGAAGGACACAGCCAGTGTGCCTTTTACGAAGGACCGCACAAGGGTTAATGAAGGACATTTAGTTTCATTCGCGGGACTTGAAGTCGGGTTTGGGTTAATTTTGTGTTTGTGTTACATGTTTTAATGTGGGCACATGCGGCTTATATACAGGTGCGGCTTGTGTATGTACAAAATCGGTTTTCCTCTTAGAATGAGGTGGGTGCGGCTAATAATCAGGTGCGCTCTATAGTCCGGAAATTACGGTATATATATATTTGTCAAGGGTTTGTTTGACTTCAATGGTTTTTCATTTATTTTCACCCAAGTCCAAAACCAGCAGTGATGAGGAGTGCACAGTTTTTACAGTGCAAAAATACCAACAAACCAGGAAAAAGAAAAAAATTGTTACAAGAGATCTGAAAACATGATAAAATAAAGTTGGTCTCTTTTGCCATTCAGCACTAAAAAAAAACCCAGATTTTAGCCACACTCTTACTTTAACTTCAAATCTGTCTAAATCTACAGAATTTATCTCCAACTACACCCCCCACACTACTGGGAAACGCTCCCCTTTATATACCCCTAAGCTCCACCCATAGACATACCAATTATCACATTATTTAATTAACACACAATCTACAATATTTAAATGGAAGAAACATCAAACTGAAATCATATTAACTCATAAACAACGGCACCAATTATCCTCCATACATAAACACAAACAGAGGAAAAACCCAAAACAATGAATGAATGAATTATTATGTGCCAATTATGAGTATATAACAGTGGTCCGGTTCTGCAGCAGGTGTGTGTGCGTGTGCGTGTATGTGCGCGCACCTCCAGACGTCCACCACATAGAGAAAAGGCTGAGTAGTGAGGCAAGGTCCAGATGACAATGTCCAGTTTAAATATATGTTGCAAAAAAGACGAGAAAGAAAAAAAAAAGACGAGAAAAAAAAACACACAGAGATGATGGCGCGATAATGTCTCACCACCACAATATTTTAAAAAAGAATCTTTTTCTCACAAGTTGGTGTGGGCCAGTCTGTGCCTATTGGGGAACGCTGGCGTACATGATCACTTCTCTCGAAGTGAAAATGGCAGCCGCAGTCGCTGTAACCATGAAAACCATTGGTTGCTGGGATACAAGAAGTAAAGCAGTCTTGATCACGCTCTTGAAGTGATGATCAGGGTGATTCCTACAGTAGACACAGTGAAGGTTTACTTTTATTATCTGTTAGTTTTTGAATATTTAAGTTTTTTACAGATAAATATATTCTCTGTTCTGTAAAATGTCAAGTGCAAGAACTGTGTAAAAAACCACTACACACATTTATAATTTGTTGTTGTTGTTAAGTGCTGGGCATATTTACATTTAATATTTCGACCTGACAATGTAGGGGCCACATGTACAGACCCTTATAATGTTGAGAGGCTGGTTTGTTTGACATGTTAGTGCCTTTAAAGAGTTCGCCAGAGGACTTTTACTGATGAGAGAATTAGCTTATTCATTCACACTAACATTATCAGGGTGATGGCCAATCTGAAGCTATGAAGGCAACAGGAGTGAAATCTCACTGGATGATATTTCACAAGAGTTACGAAGCTCCTGCCTAGAACAATCGTCAATGTAAACACTTTCAAAGCGGAAATATACTTTGTTGAAAATTTTAGGAATATTGCTATTGTTTTGTGAAAAACTGTAATGGAAACACAGCTAAAGAGAGAGAGAGAGACTGTTCTCTAATTAGAGAAGACCAAATATCTAATCTTGTGTACCAGTACTGGTCACATGAATGTTCATTATATGCATTACTTATAAGCATTACTTATTATTTTGTTGGTTTATTATAAATTTTTCACTGTTATTGTCCATTTTGTTGCTTATTTTTAAATTTTTGACTGGAACTGTTAAAAGTCTCTTTATCCTCACTAGGGTCACTGGGGGCCTAATCCAGCTCCAATGGGTGAAGGCACCCTGTATGAGTCTCCAGTTCATCACAGGGCTGAACATAGACAAACAATCACTCTCACATTCACACCTATGGACAATTTAGATTAACCAATTAACCTATCAGTGCATGTGTTTGGATGGTGGGAGGAAACTGAAGTACCTGTAAAAAACCAACGTGGACAACATGTAAAATCCACACAGAAAGGTCTGGTGTGGGAATAGAACCAACAACCTTCTGTCTGTGAGGCATGAGTGCTAACCACCGTAAACATGTATGTTTATATTGGAGTGATCACCAGCAGCTGGCATTGAAAAGATGTTGGCTAAGATTGATTTATACTGAGCCTTCAGTAAATTATATAACTATTAATTAAATAATAAATTTAATATTGATTAAATGTGGATTAATATGATTATTGATTAAATACTCCATAAAAGAAATTACAACATTGCCATTTACGATGGAGAACAATCATAGCAACAGAGACTGTATGCCCATTGATTAGTGAATGAACAATGAAATAATGAACAATCTTGTTGTGAATACACATGAATATGTATGAATAACCTTGAATCATACTCAAAATGAATGTTGAAAAATATAAACAGTCCAGTCAAGTAGTTTATGTCTGTGTTGATCTAAAGTTAATGTCATTATGTTTGTCAGCATCAGTTTCACCTGTCTACAGTTATCAGTTTGTCTAACAGACTTTTATCAGTTTTGGTTTTGGAACAAACTATAAAATAAATAATCACTCACTGCTACACTCCTCCTTTTGGTTAAACTATCTTCTGTTATGGGCGGCTGTGGTTCACTTGGTAGAGTGGTCCGTCCAAGGAGCGAAGGGTTGACAGTTCACATGTCGAAGTGTCGTTGGGCAAGACACTGAACCCTAAGTCAGTCCCCATAGGGTCAGGCAGCGCGTGTGTATGGCTACAGCCCTCTACTGGTGTGTGAATGGGTGAATGTGAGGAATGTGGGCAAAACGCTGGTGTATATACTGTGCTATATCAGTACTAGTACTAGTTTTCAACATCATCTATTTACCATTGGTTCAATGTTCTCAGGTGTATCTCAGAGATGATCACATTATTATTTCCTTCTTTAGCAGATCCCTCTAACCTTAGGGCATTAATGTCTTCATGGTCCAGTTAAACTTCCTCCTTGGACTGTATCTCTGGGAATGTAAACAAGACTTAACTTCTCTTTTCCTGGGAGCATCTCATGTGTAGTGTCGTACTACTTTGCTCTTAGCATCTTATTTTCTTTGTGTTTCTAATGCATTATCAGTGCATTTGATAAAACTCTATTGTTTATAGTAGATACAAATGTTCTCTCTATTTTATATTTGGCCATCACCAAAATAAAATTATTCTAAGCTAATACTTCATTTGTAGTTCTGACCTCATCTGGACTCCCTGTGGTTGTCCAGTGGATCTGCTACATCAGCTCTCCTACACCTACTACATTCATGTGTTTGGATTTTAACATATCATTAATTTCCTCACAACTTAAATGTATTAGGACACTTATTTTAAACAGAGTGCATGGAGTAAATGTCATCACCACAATTTTGACTATTTCCAGCCACTCTCTGCGATTACAGTTTGGTTCACTCAGCAAATGTACACTTGGAGTAATAACAGTTCTATTAAGACCATTTGATTGACTTCTTTTTCACTGTCAACCCACACACAGCAGAACTCCTTATCATCGGGCAGTGGCACTGGCAGTAACACTGCCAGTTTTTGCTGATATAGAAACATTTGAGCTGTTTTTGCGAACATTTTAGCATTGCGAAAACAGCACTACAAACTATTATTTTATGATTTAAACAGAACAAATTCAATATATTACACTTCCTCATATTATGCTCATGCAGCTTTCCCTTTAATTTAATTGCAGTGACTTATTCATTCGCTATAGCTACATGACATTGTGATGTCACATCAACACGTGCAATAATGATCATCTTGTGTGCAAGCGTAATTCTTATGTGTGTAATGGTGATTTGTGTGTGTGTGTGTTCTGATGATGAGCTATTGGAGTGTTTTTCCTATGTATTCTGTTCATGTGTAAAGAAACCTTGTGGTCAGTTATAATCTCCCATTCAATAATGTCTTTTAATTTCTTCCATATAATGTCTAGGTTTTTCTCTTGTAATTGTTGTGAGCCAGTGGTTTCAACACTCAAACCTGAGAATGAGTGGACCTGTCGTCAGTGTTTTTAACACTTCCCTTCGCCTGACACTGCCTGAGATAAAATAGAATGTTCCATTTGGACTTATATGTTCAATAGCCTACTGTAATTTCATTTGAATGCATATTCATTCAATTTTAAATGTTTTAGTTTGAAAACGTTGTTGAGCGTATTTTCCTGAAGTGGGCGTGTTTCAGGAACGTGCTCAGGTGGAAATCACTTCAACCCAATCTGGCAACACTGTCGTTGAATTAACTAAAATAATATAACTCTGAAGCCACAGTGTTTATCTTATTTAAATGTTTGTACCTAGTACGAGTATACCAGAACCCTTTTCCTCATGTCAATATCTATATGATACATAATAACTTGGTGCTTTATGGGTCATTATGATCTGTGCTACTTCTATGAAGTAAAGTCAGGTCAAAGTAAAATGTCTGTCACACCCTTTGATTAATTAAACCAATTAAACACCTTTAACATCTCACACATTGTTGTGTTTATTTCATGGGTGAATCAGTGGGAGAGGCACTGGTAATTAGTGGTGATGAGACACAGGTGAAAGTGGGAGGTTCACTTACCTGGTGAAGGGAGACTAAAGGCTTAAAAGAGCTGCATGGTTTATCCTCCGGTAGCATATGGGCATGAACTACATAGAGACACTGATTGTCATATGTCCGTCAGGAGAGAAACGACACCGGTAAGATGCGGTTTAATTTAATGTTGTCCTGTCAGTTTTATTTTTTAAGTGCTGGGGACAATAAACATAAGCTTGAGTATGGTCTGAAAAGTGCTGGGTACGACTATGTATGCATATGTATCACGTAATGCAGGGGTCCCCAACCCCCGGGCCAAAGACTGGTACCGGTCCGTGGATCATTTGGTACCAGGCCGCCGGCTGCCTAATAATTACTTAATTATTTCTCCTTTATTTATTATCCGAGTCTGAACAATCTTTTATTTTGAAAAACGACCGAATTCTGTTGGTTACGACATTAGCTTTTCCATTACCCTTGGAAATTCGCAAAATACAGATATTGCTATAAAAACTGGTAATGGAAACATCTGAATTTTTTTAAAAAACACTCAAATATCGAAAAATAAAGTTTTCACGCTTTCATGAGGTGGTTTTTCAGATGTTTCAATATTGTAATATATCGCAAAAGCGCAATGGAAACACTTTTTCCGCAATATATGTCACAGGATGTGACTACATAGTCACATGATCACTTCTCTCAGAGTGAAAATGAGCTTCGAAGGTGACAGCAGTGAAATGTTGTGGGATGATATTTCACAAGAGTTACGACACCCCTGCCTAGAACAACCGTCAAAACACAAACATACTTTGTTGAAATTTGAGGAATATCGATATTGTTTTGCGAAAAACTAATGGAAACACCACTTCTGTTACTTGAATGCCAAAAATGTAATCCACATGTTAGCAAAATAAGTAAAAAACAGATATCTTTGCCACTGAAGAGACAGAAGAAGAGCCTCCAACTTCCAAGAAAAGGAAAGCTTTTAACAGACAATACCAGGAGTTGGACTTGAACTATGGATTTACCCCCCCCCCCCCCCCCCCCCCCCCGGTCCGTGGTGAAATTGTGAAACGCTGACCGGTCCGCTGTAATTTTTTCCGAGAAGTAATGAATTGATAAACATTTTAAAAGTAGGGGGGGCAAAATTGTTCATCATATAAAGTGGTGGGGACATGTCCCCGGTGTCCCCGGTGAAAATGACGCCTATGCGCTGTGGTGTTTTGTGGGTTTGGTGCATTGGTTGCTGGTTAAGCTGTGTGTGTTTGATGTTTAATAGTGTCTGGTTTGATGGAATCCACGGCTATATTCGGTACGTATTTGATTGTAGCGCTTTCACTATGACGCAAACCACTTCCTGGTTGTGGTGCAGGCTGTGTAACGTAGTCAGCTGTTGTGTATTTGCAGATCTACTTTGGGCGGCAATGCTATTTATAAACTACATTTCCTGTTTGCACTGAGGCATATTCATATTTGTGTGACTTGTGTTTTAGTTTAATGAAGATTCAACGACTGGAGGTAAATGTGGAAGTGAATGGATTGTGTGGAAATGACACAACTCTTCCAGTGACAAAACCCAGTGGACAAGAACCTGCTAATATGCAGCTAACTAGCACAGACATCACTTAGAAGGGACGGGATGACAGCGCACAGAACAACAATAATTTTCCCACTGAGAAAAATCCCTGGAACACTCTTGGTGCCAGACCAAAGCATAAATCACCACAAAAGAAAAAGGGAGGACGGTTAACAGGGAGAGCGAAGCCGGCTGATATCAGCGACGCAACTGGCTGGCCCCCTTTACCATCCAGACTCAACACAAACACTTCGACTCCCCTGCCCAGCGAGGAGCAGCCATGGCCAGCTATAAAAAGAAAAAGAAGAACCAACAAGACACCTCCTCAACAACCACAAATAAAACTACAGAACAGATTTGCTCCACTACTGCGGGACTGTGGATCTACATCTGATGACTTGGATGACACCATGGTAAGATCAGAGAAAAACTAAAAAAATCAAAGGCGCCCAGGAAAGCCAATAACTGGGCCTCAGACTCTGATTGTCGGTGACAGCGCTGTAAGAGATATGAGAGCCATGTATACTAAACGCACAAAGGTCCTGTGCTTTGAAAACATTATGATTCCAGACATGAAAGACAGAATCATACAAATTATGGACGCACACCCAACTGTGGAAAACAGTTGGGTGTGCGTCATAGATCATAGATACAGTATTAACACTATAGGAGGCAGTTACTGCAAACTCGCACAGAATTGGAGAAAACTATAACACAAACACAAGGGGGGGTCATCATTTGACCCCCCCTGCATGTGGGGTCAAATGATGTGTTGAAACTGGACTTTACTGAACTGTTGGATATAATCAGCTGTTTGGATGCCCACATATTCATCAGTGGCCCCCTGCCACCAATATGGGGAGTGGAGAGGTTCAGCAGACTGTTCAATCTAAATGCCTGGCTGTCAGCTACGTCGGACAAACACCCAGTCACTTTCATTGACAACTTTAACTATTTTTATGACAGAAGACACTTCTTTAAGGCAAATGGATTGAGTTTGAACAAATCAGGAATGCAATTGTTCACCTCAAATTTGTTTTTTCATAAACAGACAGACTGCTCTCTCGACCAAGGACGCCAGACAAGAGAGACTAAAACAACAGATAACACCACAGCCAGCCGCCTCCGTCAGAGAAGATCTCCCTTCATTACATCATCCCACACCCCGGTCACCCCTGCCGCCAACCTGCACTCAGGCCACCCCCCCCCCCCACCCCCCTCATATCTACAAACGAAGGCCGCCAGTAAATATTCTGGTCACACCAAATCCAAATCTACTAGTTCCACCAGAGATAGGGCAATCAGCCCTGATATTCCTGTTTTGACTAGCATCAGGAAAAACAATGTGCAGCACAAAGAAATAAATAAGTTAGTGACAAATCTAATCTACATTCCATGTCAGCCACAGTCTACACCACAACCTGGGAAAAATATGGATTTTAGCATGTTAAATTTAGCTCTCTTAAATATTAGATCTTTGATAGATAAATCCTTCTTAATCAATGATTTTATTGAAAACCATAACCTTGATTTTATGTTTTTAAATGAAACATGGCTGGGAAAAGATAACAGTGCAGCAGTTCTTATTGAATCAACCCCCCCTAACTTCACTTTCATTAGTGAATCCAGATTACACAAGAAAGGAGGGGGCGTTGCCATTCTAATTAAGGATACCTTCCAAGTTAAGAAGGTAACATATGGACAGTTCGACTCTTTTGAATATGTAGCTCTCCAACTAAAATCTTCCTGTAGATCAACCTATCTACAGACCTCCGAAATACAATGCAAAGTTTTTGATGAGTTTGCCAAATGTCTGTCTATGTTATGTATTGACTTTGACTGTATTGTTTTAGCAGGTGATTTTAACATTCATGTTGACAACTGTAATGATGGAAGTGTTAAAGAACTTTTGAATATTCTGGATAATTTTGGGCTTTCTCTGCATGTAAAGGATCCAACACATAACAAAGGGCACATATTAGATCTAATTGTTACCAAAGGTATTAATATTTCTGAGGTAATGGTGACTGATGTGGCTCTGTCTGATCACTATTGTGTCCTCTTTAAAGCTACTGCCCCCACTAATGCCCCCACTAATCCTGACATAAAGGAGAGTGAGATGATCAGAAAACGTTATATTAATGACAACACCTGTACATTATTCACTGAAGCGTTCATACCATCACCGCTACTGCCTTCAGTTCCTGTCGATGACCTAGTAAATAGTTTTAGCTCCAAAGTTCAAACGGTCCATCGCCCCAATAAAGACCAAAGTCCTTTCACGAAAACCAAGTCCAACCTGGTTGCGTGCTGCTTCAGTGAAGCTAAAAAAAAAGGCTGTGCAGACGGGCAGAACGAAAGTGGCGAAAAAACAAACTACAGGTTAACTATGACACCTATAAAGAAAGTCTGCAGGCCTATAACCAGGAAGTCAAACATTCAAGGCAGTCCTTTTTCTCTGAGATGATCAACAGACACAGTAATAATGCACGCACATTGTTTTGTGTTGTGGACAGACTAACAAATCCAATAGCTTCAATTCCATCTGACCTGGTGTCCGAAAAGTCATGCGATGACTTTGCTGCTTTCTTTACAAATAAAATATTAAAGATAAGACAGACAGTCTGTAGCTCCAGCTCAGGAAAGATGTTTTTATCACGTGTACCTTCTTGTCATCTGGAACACTTTGTCCTTGTAGATTACACATCACTGATGGAAATTCTTAAACAGTTAAAGTCAACAACCTGCTGCCTTGACCTTCTGCCTACCAAATTTTTTAAAAGTGTTTTTAACTGTATAGCTCAGATATAGTGCAGATAGTAAACAGTTTTCTTCAGTCAGGACAGTTTCCTCAGGCCTTGAAAACTGCAGTAATTAAACCTTTTCTAAAAAAGCCTAATCTGGATGCTTCAGTAATAGGTAACTACAGGCCCATATGGGGATGCTTCAGTAATAGGTAACTGCAGGCCCATATGGGGATGCTTCAGTAATAGGTAACTACAGGCCCATATGGGGATGCTTCAGTAATAGGTAACTACAGGCCCATATGGGGATGCTTCAGTAATAGGTAACTACAGGCCCATATGGGGATGTTTCAGTAATAGGTAACTACAGGCCCATATGGGGATGTTTCAGTAATAGGTAACTACAGGCCCATATGGGGATGCTTCAGTAATGGGTAACTACAGGCCCATATGGGGATGCGTCAGTCATAGGTAACTACAGGCCCATATCAAACACACCATTTTTGGGAAAAATCATTGAAAGAGTTGTCTTTCAGCAAATTCATGCCTTCTTGGTGCAAAACAGTCTTTATAGTGACTTTCAGTCTAGATTCTGGGCACACTACAGGACTGAGACTGCACTGATCAAAGTGCTAAATGACATTCATCTGAAGAAAGATTCATCCAGAACCTCTGTCCTAGTACTATTGGACCTCAGTGCCGCATTTGATACAGTTGACCACGACATACTGCTTGACAGACTGGAAAAGTGGGTGGGCCTTATGGGCACTGTTAAACTGGTTCAAATCTTATTTACAAGATAGGAACTACTTTGTTTCAGTTGGTAATCACACGTCAGTGAGTACAAAGATGTGTGGGGTTCCCCAAGGGTCAATTTTGGGACCGCTTCTGTTCAACATCTATATGCTGCCCCTGGCTCAGATCATAGAGCATTTCAACTTTTCTTACCACACATACGCAGATGACACACAACTTTATATTTCCATGTCATCACTCGACTACAGTCCCTTACTGACACTGAGTAAATGCATTCATCAACTTCCTCCAGCTTAATGCGGACAAAACAGAAGTGATTGTTTTTGGCCCCAAAAAAGAAAGGTCAAGGGTCAGTGCTCACCTTGAGTCCATGTCACTAAACCCCACAAACTAAGCCAGAAATCTGGGTGTAATTATTGACTCTGACCTGAAATTTAACAACCATTTAAAAGCCATTACCAAATCTGCCTATTACCACCTAAAGAACATTGCTAAAATCAAGGGTCTTCTGTCCAAACCAGACACAGAAAAACTAAGTCATTCATTCATTTTCAGTAAGTTATTGTAATGGTGTCTTCACTGGTCTAAACAAAAAATCAATCAGGCAGTTACAGCTGATCCAAAACGCTGCTGCCAGAGTCCTGACCACTACCAGGAAACTGGACCACATCACACCCGTCCTCAAATACTTATATTGGCTTCCTGTGGGTCACAGGATAGAATTCAAAATCTTACTCCTGGTCTATAAAGCACTAAACGGCCTTGGACCCAAATACATCCTAGACCTACTGGTTCCCTATGAAGCATCCAGAGCCCTGAGGTCATCAGGAACAGGTTTACTGTGTTTTCCAAAGATAAGAACGAAACAAAGTGAGGCATAATTTCAAAACACTTCTCTGTGCATCAACTTCACTCTGAGCTGTCACAAACCCACCATGTAGCAAATAATAGAAAGACTGTGTCTATCCCCTGTGTAGTTAATAATAAACCCCGTATAGTTAAAAAATAAAACTAATATTAAAAAACCTATAGGAGTGAGATCAAATAATTTAATAAAAATAGTAATAGTAATAATCAGGTTAAACAATTTTATCCAATGCGGACTGCTCAATATTAGGTCTATTTCTTCCAAATCTTTGTTAATAAATGATCTAATTAGCTCTGACTGAAACCTGGCTTCAGCAGGATGAAAATGTCGCATTAAATGAATCCACGCCACCAACTCATGTGAACTATCACGCAGCCAGAACCAGTGGCCGTGGTGGAGGAGTGGCAGTAATATCCCACTCCAGTTTAGGTCTTAGCCCTAAAATTAATCATAAAATTAATCCCACTTACCACTCCTTTGAAAGTCTAGTTTCATCCATGACTTTCCCCAACTGCAGAAACCAAAAACCAGTCCTTTTTGTCATAGTCTACCGCCCTCCTGGCCCTTATTCACAGTTTTTATTAGAAGTCTCTGACTTTCTATCCAGTGTAGTGTTGAACTGGGATAGGATTATAATAGTTGGTGATTTTAACATACATGTCGAAAACAACACTGACTCTCTTAGTAATGCATTTAGTGACCTACTAGACGAATTAGGCTTTATCCAAAATGTTAATAAACCAACCCACATTCACAGACATACTCTCGATCTGATCTTAACACTTGGTGTTGAAATTAATGACCTCGTCGTTTTTCCCCATAATCCCATACTCTCAGATCACTTTTTAATGACCTTCCAGGTTTTGTTTGAGGATATTTCCACCTCAGTGATTAAAACGCAAATGAAAAGGATACTATGTGACCATGCTGTCTCAAAGTACAAAGAGTTAATTCAATCACTATTTGTGTCTATGTCATGTGATTATGTAAAGGACACATTTAGTCCCAGTATAAGTGATGAGTTAGTTGATAGTACCATGCTCAACCTACAAACTACGTTAGATATAGTTGCCCCCCTCAAGTTAAAAACTACTAAGGTTAGATTAACCTCCACATGGTACAACGCTGACACTCGCTCCATTAAACAAACAACACGTAAATTAGAGAGGCAATGGAGGCGATCCAACTTAGAAGATTCTCTCAATGCCTGGAAAAATAGCTTAATAAAGTATAAGCAAGCTTTGCGTACAGCCAAAACTAGATATTACTCATCCATAATAGAAGAAAACAAGAATAACCCTAGATTCCGGTTCAGTACTGTAGCCAGACTGACAAACAGCCACACCTAAGTGGAACTAGTTATTCCATCCACGCTCCATTCTGATGATTTCCTGCAGTTCTTTAACAATAAAATATCAACTATTAGAGACAAAATAGACACATTTCTCCCAAACATTAGATCAGAAAAAGCAGCGGTTTCAAACCTAGGCCTTTTTATAAATCCCTCTGTAACACTAAGTAATTTCACTACTGTAGACCAAACTGATCTCATATCTATTATCATGTCTTCCAAATCAGCCATCTGCCTCTTAGATCCAATCCCAACAAAACTCTTGAAAGAGATTCTGCCCCTAATTATTAGCACTGTCCTAAATATAATTAACACTTCATTAACTACTGGATATGTGCCGCAGTCATTTAAATATGCTGTTATTAAACCAATTCTGAAAAAGCCTACCCTAGATCCTGACATTCTAGCCAATTATAGGCCTATATCCAATTTGCCCTTCCTGTCAAAGGTTTTAGAACGAGTAATAGTTAAACAGCTGTGCCAATTCCTGCAGGATAATAGTTTATTTGAATAGTTTCAGTCTGGCTTTCGTGCCCATTAAAGCACTGAAACAGCGTTAGTAAAAGTTACTAATGACTTATTATTAGCCGCTGACATCGGATTAATATCGGTCCTGGTGTTATTAGACCTTAGTGCAGCCTTTGACACCATTGACCACAGTATCTTAGTGCACAGATTAGAATGTGATATAGGTATTAGAGGAGCAGCCCTCTGCTGGTTTAAATCATATTTATCTGATCGCTACCAATTTGTACACATCAACCAACAATCATTGCAGTCCTCCAGAGATAATTATGGCGTGCCCCAAGGGTCAGTCCTTGGGCCTATTTTGCTTACACTATATATGCTCCCTTTAGGTAACATCATTAGAAATCATGGCATTAATTTCATTGTTATGCGGATGACACACAGCTATATTTATCGATTAAACCTGATCAGACCAGGCAAATAGATAAACTAAGTACATGTGTCCAAGACATAAAGACTTGGATGAGTGCCAATTATCTTTTATTGAACCCTGAAAAAACTGAAGTCGTTATAATTGGTCCTAAAAATGCGAGAGACTCCTGAACTGACCAGATAGTTACTCTGGACAACTTAAGTGTAACACCCAGTGCCTCAGTTAAAAATGTAGGAGTCTTATTTGATCCAGATCTTTCATTCAAAATGCACATTAACCAAACAGAACAGCCTTCTTTCACCTGCGCAACATAGCCAAAATTAGGAATATTCTGTCTAAAACGTCTGCAGAAAAATTAATTCATGCATTTGTTACATCACGATTAGATAATTGTAACTCCTTACTTGTAGCGTGTCCTAAATATTCCTTAAAAACTTCAACTGGTTCAAAATGCAGCAGCAAGATTATTAACAGGATCTAATAGAAGAGAACACATCACCCCTGTGCTCCAAACCCTTCACTGGCTACCAGTTGAGTTTAGAATTAAATTTAAAATCCTCCTCCTTGCATATAAAACCATTAATGGTATGGGCCCCTCTTATCTTAGAGATGATCTGGTTCCGTACCAGCCCAATAAAACCCTTCGTTCTCAGAATGCAGGTTTATTGAAAGTTCCTAGGGTTTCTAAAAGTACAGTAGGAGCTAGAGCCTTTAGTTATCAGGCCCCTGTCTTATGGAATCAGCTTCCCTTTAATATTAAAGATGCCGACACAGTCTCTACCTTTAAAATTAGGCTGAAAACATTCCTGTTTGAGAAAGCCTATGGTAAGGTTAGTTAAAAAATTATGTGACTCATATATCATGGATACATGATGTATGAGTCACAGTTCAGTCTAGGCTGCCCTAGGAGTTAGAATGCTGGGGGAAGTACAGACACTGAGTCCTTCCTTCTCTTTCTCTCTCTCACACCTGTTTCTGTCATTTTTATAACCTATCTTTCATACCAAGTCTGTTCATGACTAGTCACCTGGTGTCCCCTTTCCCCCCTCCCCCCCTGGGGGGAGTGGTGGCTCTCCCGACAGTGTCTGTGCGGGAGCCATGGACGACAGGATCTGCAGTGTCTCGCCTGTGCCGACCTATGACCCCGGACCCCCGCCCCTGCCTGTCTGGACCAGCCCCCCTTCCTTCATTTATAAATGGACGTTCATCTATAGCCTGTCTGTGGCAGTTCAGCCCTGCCACTGAGCCACACAAATCCCAATATCCACATTTCCCAAACACAGTAGCCAGGTAACAGGCCAGTATAGCTTGGTGGGTGCACACAATAGGCTACCTTTACAGCAATTGGTTTGGTTCCTGTGTTATTGAACTATATTTCAGTTTCCTGTTATTTCTCCCCTTAGTTGTAAAAGTAAATAAGCTCACACAACACGAAGTTAAGTCATCAGTGTTCTTTATTATTTATGTGTTGAGATTGGTCAAAAGGTTGTCACTACGCTGTTCATCTTACCTCAGGGCTGAGCAGTGGGAAAGGACCTGAATGAAGGATGGGGTTTCCTTTTATAGTGCCTGTCAGCAATTAGGGAGCATGGCTGGTCCAGCCCACTGGACCATACCACCTGTGGCCTGTTTGTACATAAAGTATGGTGCACGGTGTTATGTGAAAAAGCTCTAAGTATTTCTACTCGTTAGTAGGTTATGTGAATGCTTTTTCAGCCAAATTGGAAAGGTATTGAACTTAGATTTAGCCTCTTTGGGGGAAGTTAGGCAGGTATGGTGTGATCCAGGAGGCGGGGCTTAGCCTTTATCAGGAACCCTGCCACTGCTCAGGCTTCAGTCAGTGAAGGGCTGCCTGGAGGGCAGACCTAGGGCCGCTCTGGCCAAAACCTGCAAATGCTGTTGCTGTAAATATTCTGCATTTCCTGTACATGGTGATTGGGAGAAACCAAAGGTGAATAAAAAAAACAACTATTTTTGTAAAACTTGGACTCTGTCTTGCTGCTTTGAAACCTGCCATTATCCCAGTTTTTTGAGTATTTTTTGAGGAGTTCTAAAAGTACTTTGTCATTTTTTAATGCTCTGGTAATTAGTCTGAGTGCCTTTTCTGCACACACTACCCACACCAAAGGAAAAGTGTGACACTGTCCGTCCATGGGAGTGGATCTCCCCTTCAATGTGGTTCTCCTCAAGATTTCTTCTTTTTCCCACTGGGTTTGGAAGTTTTTTCTTGCCGAGAAGGAGGGTCTAAGGACAGGGGATGCTTGGGACTTTTCATGTATCTCTGTAGTTGATTGTGTTTTTGTAACGCCCTGTGAGACGACTTTGTTGTGATTTAGGGCTTTATAAATAAAATTGAATTGAATTGAATTCTGTTACTCTGCTCCTCAACTGTGGAAACAAACTACCTGGATACCTGAGATCTGCTCAAACTGTCAGTTCATTTAAATCAGGCCTGAAAACATTATTGTTCACTGGAGCTTTTACTTAAATTATTACTTGCTTTAAAATGTTTTTATGTCCTGATTTTAATGGTCTTTTAATGCATCTTTATCTGTTTCTGTGTAAAGCACCTTGAGTTGTCCTGTACATGAAATGTGCTATACAAATAAATTTGACTTGCCTTGCCTAATGTGTGATTAATATTAAAGTGTATTTGGTCTGTGTATTAAATTATTGTATTTCTGTGCTGAAGGATGTTTGCTGTTATTGATATTATTGCTGGGTTTATTCTTAATGCTATATTGCACAGATGTATATTTATTTGAATGTATATATATATAGTATATTTATATATGGGTTTTATACTTGCATATATGTGTATTGTGATTATGTATATTTATGTGAATATGATCTGTATATTTGATATTGGTATATTTATAAATAGAATTAATGGCACATTAATTACAGGAAGTAGCATATAGCCATTCATACCATAGTTTTTGTGTTTACAGGTTTATAACCTGCTGCTTCTGCTACTACTGCTACACTGCTTCTACTACTGCTGCTACTACAATTATAAAAATGTGTGGAAGAACATCAATTTTGAAAATAAAACTAAATCAACAAGCAAGAAGAGAGTTATACCATCGTTGTTCTCCTGGTGCCCTGTTCGGTGGGGAGAACTCCTAAAAGAACCGATCAGTTATAAACCATGGCCCACTGCACTGGTGACAGTGCAGTCAAACAGCCACAGACTGTTTCATCAAGGAGGGTCAATTTAGCTGATCAGTTTTGCATCAAATCCAAGTTAAGTTAACAAGCGGCCCGTTGACGAAGGATAAAAGGGCTTCTACATACATTGACAGTGACGGCTCTCCAGTCAACCCAAAGGGAGCAACGATGACAGACTTGGAAACACTTAAAACTGTGCGATCAAGAGCACAGGCTTCTTTCACTAAAAGGGCTCATATTCTCACCAAAGTAGGACTCTTGGAACCCACTCAAACAGAACAGATTTCTCTAAAGTCATAGATGCATGACAGGAGTATGCTGATGCCCTGAGAGTCAACGGATGAAGAGATTGTAGCATCTGCAGCCCAAATTGATGCAAAGACAACAGAGTATGAGAGTAAGTTCCTTGAGGTGAAGAAGGCCACCCAAGAAACGTTTTGGGAAAAACTATGCAGAAGAAATGTTCTTCAAGCAGTCCAAAATGGCTGACTCAGCCATCAGTCATGCTGAGGAAGAGGAGGTTGAAGAAGCTAACCCTCAGAAGTCTATGAAGGTCCGTAGGCTGAGGAAGAGAGGCCTTGAAAGTGAGGTCACCGAACTGGGTGAAATGTTGGAAGAATGGAGAGAGTTGGTTCCTGGTTCGGCAGTGATGACACATCACAAAGTGCTAAGGAAGAGGGTCCTAGCATTGTCCGATAAACTAGAGAAGGATGAAGCAGAACAAGTAAGGGGAAGGGACAGGACCCTGGGAGAGGATGGTGGTGCAGTTGCTGATCCACTAAAGGAGTCTCCTTTCCCCTCTCTCCTGTCATTTTGATTTAATGTAACCATTAATACTTAATAAATAATTAGTAACCATGTAATTAGCCCAGATGACATGGGTGTTGTCCCCCATGGTCATAAGTTACCCATTAGACATTGACAACATTGATTGTCCAGCAAAACCCATGGATCCACTTTTCCCTAAATTAACCATGTGGTAAATCTAATATCAGACCATACAAGGTGGGTTGGCTGGACCCTGGGAAGTCAACCATCCCCCTTTTATTCCGAATCTGAGTCAAAACAAACATTGGTTGCAGTGTAATGCAGTTTAGTGACATATAATCTAAGATTTTGTCTCTGTTTTCCCCTTTTCTGACAACACTTCTGCTTTGTGTCCAGCTGAGATTCAGATTTTAATGCATGCATGGAGATTTAGACATTTCATCTTGAATCAGCGTTATAATAAAGGCATTCTATTCTTATTCTATTCTGAGGGTAACCAATAAATCTCTTTCCAGGAAATTTAAAAAGTATGTTTGTTTGAAACCAAAATAAAAGTAAAAGTATCAGATAATGAGCAAAACAATGGGTTCATGAAATCTTTAAATGTTTAACACCCTTTCTATTTCAATATAATTGTTTTGTTTTTTCCTTATAGTCTGTTTGAGATGAACCCTGCTACTTTTGATAAAACCAAATACACAGTTCCGGAATCTGTCATGAAGAACTTGTGTCATTAAACTACAGATGTTTTTAGCAGCTGTAAAACATGCTAGTGTGTCTCTGGTGAAGGTGTGTGACATCAGTACAGACAGCGGATGTGCCGTTGCAATACATAAGATATGTTAGTAAGCATGCGTAAGCCTCTGCTCCAAAAGGGGAGGGGGAGGGGTGTGTCTGCAGGTGCCTCACAGTTTAGTTGGTACAGGAATCATCATCTGCAGCTACAGGCTGTTGCTGCCAGTGGTCACTTCCTGTGTTTTGTTGTCTCTGTCCATGTTTCTGCTCCTTCTCTGCTTCTTCTGCCATTAGTCTAATTTTTGTCTCAACGTTTTCTTGTGTTTATGAATCAAACTTGGACCATGAGAGGTCTTCCATGTTTTTATCTTCACAGTCTGGTGGACATTCACATAGAACAGTCTTTCAAACATTTGTAATCAGTCACATTCTCACCCCACCTGCCTTTATCTTCGGTTTCAATGCTACAGAGGGGGAGGGAGAGCGTTTGCAGTGCCCTTTGCTGTGATGGACAGGTGGTGGGTGTGGTCTTCCATCTTTCAGGAAGGAACTGGACTGGAGCTGGAAGACACCTCAGAGCTGTGAGCTTTAGACAGATAGGGGAGGGTTTTTTTGGAGCAAAGGTGACGCACGAGATGCATTTTCCTGTGTGAGAAAAGACAAACTGTCTGCATTAGACATTGTTTTAAACAAAGTTTTGAACATTTCTGTCCCTAATTTCTGTTTATTCTAATCTTCAACTCAAAGTCATCTTATTATTATTATTTATTTATTTATTTATTTTAATTCAATTTTTCCTTTTACCCATCTTATCTTCCAGCCTTTACTGGTTTCCACCATTTAGTTTTTGCTTTATCATTTTTGATCATATCATCATGTTTAACACAATCAGACCTATAATTACATTTAATGTGTTTATTACTCATACATGTGAATCTTATAGAGAGAGAGACTTCTGTTACTGCAGCTGAATTTATATTAAATAAAACAAGGACATGTATTTGCTGAACCGCCTATTAGTTATTATCTATTACTGTTCCATGGTGGAACATTCCTCTTCCAGACACGTAGATCCGGGCCAAAATAATGTAAAGATAAAATGATGCAACCATTTATTACTGTGATTCACCTTACGTCGACGCATAAAATCAGGAATTCCTCATGATAAAGAATTTAATCAGTGTGCGTCACATCTGACCAATTACAAGATTCACAGTGTCATGAGTTTACTCATGAGTTTCATTTGCTTTTTCCTCATTTTATTTCATTACATTTTTATAGTTCACATTTTGGGAAATCCCACTTTGTTCTAATCAGTCTATTGAAAACCTTTCCTCATATTTTAAACCTATCTTTTAAAATCCGAGCCTCCCCAAAGGTCACCCTTCCTTGGCCGATTACCCACATCAGTTTGGACATTTTTCCCAGACTCGATTTTACACCCTTGGTGAAGAATGTGAGAAACCACTCACTTATGTATTAACCCACAGTAGCAGCCAGTTTAGTCTAATTATGAATTTAAATGTGACCCTACTGTATTGTGCACATACAGTAGTGTAGGTAGGTGATGTGAGCTTCAGACCAAGAACCCTTTTAACCCCACATTAAAACTCTCACACAGAGTGTGATCATGATTCCCCTTCAGGTGTGGATCCCAGTGGTGTGGGACAGAGGCCGTTGTTGGTCCCTGTCCTTTGTTTTTTGTTTTTACCAACAGGGATACGACCTCTTTGGTCCATAGGCTGATCATTCCCCAACTCCAGTTCTCACACACCTGGGATCCCACTCCTTTTTGTTTAGCTTCTCTAGCTAGCCTTAAGCTAACTTCTCCTCTGCTCCTCTCACAGACCGTTTTGTTATCATTTCACAAAACACAACAGAGTGGAAGGACACAGACACACACATACTGAATAAGTTCACCTAATCACAGGTGTAAGTTGCTCCAGTATCAACAAACATTGGTGTCTTTTGTTTTTCTTGAAATGTAAAATTATTATTATTTATTTAATTCTATTTGAAATTTTAATTACTCTAGCTTTTTAGAAATGTGAAAACATGTATTTCTTTAATTCTATTTTTGATTATTTCTTTGACTTTATCTGACTCCTAATCAGCTCTACACACACACACACACACACACACACACACACGCTTTGAGAGAAAAGAACAACTTAAACATATAGACAGACAAACGTATATTTATAGACATAGGTGCACCTTCAACCACTTGATCACACACTTGTTCCTAGGAACAGATATCTTTTTAAGACTTATGTCATATCTATAGATTCAATATTATAAACACTTTCTTCTCAAAATGTAATGTTCTCTAAGTGTCTCTATATCTTTTTCCCAACGTAGGTATCTCTCTGCACCTTAACAGAATTCCCAACGTATCTTTACATACATATAGATATATATTTCCTTCACAATTTGTGTACTTGTAGGTGGAATATTTATTTTTATTATCCATTTGATTCATTATTTATAATGGCTGTGGTCTTATTTCTGATACACTGGTACCTCTACTTATGAAAGACTCAACCAAGGAATGATCCAAGTAACAAAAACATTTGCCTCCATTTTTCCTTCTCTAAATACGAAAGAAAATTCTATTTATGAAGAAACTGACACCTCCGAGACATAAATACATTATGTACATGTAGAGGGTTAGAAAATGCCTCTCATTAAAAGTTTACACTTAAACACACCCCCCCCCATTTTTTTAAGTTTATTAGAATTTTTCCCAACAAACATTGACATTTTTCACGTGAATAATTGACATGTCATATGACTACCGAGACAGTAGATGGCGCTACAGCACTCCTGTAAATGATTGAAGGAGGAACAACGAGTCTCTGCTCAGGCATGCGCAGTCATAATAAAACGCTGCTACGAGAGCAAAGCACAGCTAAACTTTTGTGTCCGTTCCTCATCTTTTACAGGTAAAATTAAATACGTTTCTGAATATTCTTAATGATGTTTAAACTCATGTGAACTGTCAGTGACTTTCTGATGATGTGACGATGATGTTTTGAGGTTAGCAGAAGTTAAGTAGACGAGTATTTTGATTGTTTAGTTGAATCGAATAATGGCGTAGCATTAGCCATGAGTGTTCTAGCACACGTGTTGCATGTGTGTGTGCGTACGTGCACATGTATATGGGTGTGTGGGTTTGATTGCCGAAAATGAGCATTGCATTCATTTTTGCTAGATTAATGTAATGGCATATAATACAATGCTATAAAGGTGCATTCACATACATGTATCTTTTGTTTTGTTTTTGCAAAATGAGGGGAAATGTATAATTTGTTTTGTTAATGGAAAACAATGGTTTTATTATTGTTATATTTTATTTATTTAGTCATTGTTGAACTAAATTACATTTGTGGTTTAATGAAGAGAATGTTTGTAATTATTTTTGATATTGAAGGACATTTTGACATTCTTGAGATGTTGTGAAAATGGACATTTTGACACAGTATTATTGAAGTTTACTGAGATGATTGAATCTTTTGAAATGCGCAGTCATAATAAAACGCTGCTACGAGAGCAAAGCACAGCTAAACTTTTGTGTCCGTTCCTCATCTTTTACAGATACTACAGTGCATCCTGCCTGTGTATCACTTGTACTGGCCCAGATTCCCCCTAGGTCTGAGGCCGGTAACATACATTACTATATGTAACTATGTAATGTACGTAAATACGTCCCCTACGTACTGTAGGTATGTGAGAAAGCAACCCATGATGCATTTTGTTACCCTTTGACCCTTATCACAGAGTTACTGTTCTTTCCTCAGTTTTTCCCAGTGTGTTCATTTTATTACAGTAAGTATTATAAAATGACAGTAAACAGGTCGATGGTGTCACCCTGTTTGTCTGCAGCTGCTGTGTCTCCATGGGAACACAGACACTTTAACGGAGTCATTTCTCCACCTAGACCAGTGCTGTTAGTATCAACAGTTCAGCCCAATGATGCAGGAAGAGTATATGACCCACAGACTATCATCAGTTTAAGGACAAATGTTAAAAACTTGGACTCCGCAAGCCTGGAGACGTGGACTGTTCTACAGAACCTGGGTCTGCTACGCCGGCCACCACCACCACCACCACCACACACACACACACAGAGGCTCCACCTCCATACACATCAGAAGCGGCGCGAGAGTGAAGTAGAAGCGTGGCTGTCCTCGTGGATTTACAGCTAAGCTAAGAGCTAACCCGTTCCGACCGCCGCTTCCATCAGTCCTGCTCTCCAACGTACACTCACTGGAAAACAAAGTGGACTACTTGAAGCTGGATTTAAACACCAAAGATGATCCACCAGACTGCTGCATTCATTCTCAACCAGACGTGGATCAACTCTTCTGTCCCGGACACCGACATTCACCTGGACGGGCCAAAATCTAAATCTGCATTTTCTTTTAACACATATTTCATACAAAATCTGTACATTTTTATCATTTTTTTAAGGGTTTGAGGAGTAGTATCTGGGACCTTGGAAAATGCGACTATTTACGAAAATGTCACAGTACGAAAACACTTCTGGAACAAATTAATTTCGGAAGTAAATGGTCTGCCCTTGTATAGTGCTTTTCAAAGTTCATGGTGCTCAAAGCATTTTACATTAACTTCACATTCACCCATTCACACACACACTCATACACCAGTAGGTTTCTAAGGTCAGTACTACTGGGGGCCTAAGTCAGGGTTCAGTGTCTTGCCCAAGGACACTTCGACATGTGGACAGCCAGAGCTGGGATGCAAACTGGCAACCTCTCGGTCATTGGGTGACCCACTCTACCAACTGAGCAACAGCCGCCCTGAGGTACCACTGTATATGCCTTTCCAGCTGACACTCACTTTTATTGTACGTCTGTAGTTAATAGCTGAGAGTTAAAAAGATGCAACAGCCATAAATATAATTGCTTTATGCTGATTCTAAATAATTCCCTTTACATTAAATTTCACATCATTACAAGCTTTAACATTTAACCGTATCAGCTCATAGCAAATACAATATGCAATTGCTACTGTGGAAAAAAAATTATTTTATGTTGAGCCCTATATTTAATACACTATATTTGACTAACACTTTAAATGCATATAGAAACCCTTTTGTCCTAATCTTAATGTGTAAGAAATTCATTTTCAAAGACGTCACATTGAAATTGGATCTGTCTACTTCAGCTGTAATGAGCTGTTCCATTTCCAACACTAGGACAGTGTTTTATAAATGCATATACATTCATAAAGCACCACAGTGTGTTTGGAAAATACATGACTTTAGCTTTTATTCTCATGTTGCATCAAATGGAACAAGGACATTTGCTTTAAATTAGCGAGTGCACCATCCCTTTCTGCAGCCTCGTTTACAGAGCACCTTTGACTAGACCATCCCCTGTCTCTTCTCAAATACTTTGGAGCCAAGTTTCCATTGGACAGAACCAGCATTTTTACAGACCTTTGGACAAAGTCAAAATGCTCCCTTAGCATAAATATAGCATTACAGTGCAGACTCTAAATCATCTGCCTGAAGCCATTGGAGGAATGTTGAATGTAAAATATGTCAAAACAGAAGACGTGACATCAGCAGGATCCAGAAATTAAACATATTTTCCAGAGGATTTTATAGGTATCTGTACTTTACTTGAGTATTTATTTTTCTACCAACTTTTTACTTTGAATCCCTACATTTTAGTCTAAATATCTGTACTTTATAGTCTTTATATTTATATAAATATATGTACTTTATACTCTTTACATTTGTCATATCCCTACTCGCTGTCTCTTTTTCCCTTCACTCTTTCCATTCTGCACCCTGTCAACTTTCACCGTAATTATTTCCCCTGGCCCTGGCACACCTGTCCTCATCACTTCTCCCCATTTAAGTCCTTTCCTTTGCTTTCTCCTTTGTCAGTTCACCCCACATATTAACCTCTTCAGAGCTCCCGTCTGCATCCAGACGGTACCAACCGGATCACGGCCCCATTTGGGATATTTGACTATTTAGTTTGTGAGTTTGTTTGAATGACTTATGGTCATATTTGAGCTCAGAATAAAGAGCCTGTGTGAAGCTGTTTGCGTCCGCATTTGGGTCCTTTCCACTATAGTCCTGAACAACATTTATATGAATATCTGTACTTTATACTCTTTACATTTATAAAAATATCTGTACTTTATACTCTTTACATTTATAAAAATATCTGTACTTTATACTCTTTACATTTATAAAAATATCTGTACTTTATACTCTTTACATTCTCAGAAAAAACTCATTTTCAAACTAAACAGATGTGACAGTATGAAAAGTAAGTGCCTTCAGAGGGAAAATCAGTAGAGGAGAATATCCTACAGTATGGAGGGAGCAAGAGAGAAAGTCTAGGTGGGAGAGTGGAAGCTCTGGAAACATACAAACAAGAAATGTTAAGGTTTGAGACAGATGATGAGCAGCTCCCAGTGTTTTCTTTCCTGTGGAAACTCGGTTCAAATGTCTCTTTTGGTGTTACAGGTTGTCGACCCCAATGACATTGGCTTTTAATACGGAAATAATTGCAGGTATGGGAGTAAGGTCAAGTGATGTTCGTAAAGACCATTGATTACATTTTTAAAAATGCAGGTTGGGTCTGTTCTATTCACATATATTTATGCGGTCCAAGCCACAGGCAAGTTAGTTAAAAAAGCGGTCGGTTGCGGGTCGTTTATACATACATACATATATATGTATATATATATATATATATATATATATATATATATATATATATATATATATATATATATATATATATATTTCCAAAACGTCCTGCTAGTGACCACAAAATTGAGTCCTATGACCTAATCAACCACACTATCTACACAGTAACTTACTGTAACCTCTTCCACCCTGAGCCTATTTTCAGAGAAAAAACGCCTAAAAAAACATACCCAAAGTAAATGAAGAATTGCTCCACAATCCTAAGGTTTATATGGATGTTCTTTGTATCTATGGACATCTACAGGCTTCACAGAATCTATTCCCATTGTCTAAAATAGTGTAGCTACTACTATGACTGAATAAACTGGAATAAACTAAAAGATATATTAGAATTTTTTTCACCTGAATGTATTATTTATTTGACAAACGAAAACAAAACACCCTGCTAACAATGATTCCATGATTATAGACACTATTGATCACCTTCAGTAACTCCTTTCCAACACAGGTACAAAAGTTGATAGAATTAGAGCAAAGGACAAAGCCTCCAGAAAGGTTTAAGTCAAGATAACACCAGGCGGACAGTGCATTTGGAACAGTTCCAAATACATTATTTTAATTTTCCAGTAAAATCTGTCTGGAAAATATAACTCATATCCATTACAGAAGTCTATTACTGTCTACTGGAGCTTTTAGAAATGAAATTTACCTTGTGTTTCATCAACTTCTACCTTTGTGCACAACTAAAATGAATAAAACCATATAAACATGGATTATTTTGTCTCCAAATGGAGTAGTTTTATTAAGAACTTACTCCAAACAATATAATAATATATCAATAACAATAATAATAATAATAATAATAATAATACACTTTAGTAAAAATCAAATATAAAGTTGAACAAATGTGCAAAAATATATGATAAATTCAATTAGAATAAATATAAATATCAAAATTTGTACAAATTTACTAAACAAAATAACTAATACAAACATTCAAAACACAAACAATTGCAATAAAGTCCAAACATGTCCATGTGTTATCATCAGGTGGGGGCTGGTTTATCATTAGGTTGGGGGGGCTGGCAGCAGACTGAACTGGTCCATGTGTTTTATTTGTGTCATCCTCCTACCTAGGAAAAATGAAGACAATCATGATTTGAGACTTTTTCCTTCTCATGAAATGATAGAATGTTATTTATTTTTGACAGAGAAAGTGAATAAATCCTCAAACAATCATTGATTAATTATAAACTTATCTACTTATGTGTAAAAATAACAATACAATGAGAAATGAGACTGAAAAAATACTACTATAGTCAACAGTGTTTGCATGTGTATAGTATTAAATGCAGTATTATAATTATTATTATTATTATTATTATTATTATTATTATTATTATTATTACTATTAGTTTGTAAAACAGATATCAGTAAGATACAACAACTTACTGGGTAGATGTTCATCCTGTTTTGAGTTCATATCCACAGTCACATCTCAGTCAGATGTTGAACATTCAGCTGCTTCTCTGTAGTATTCTACAAAGTTTACTCTTTACTCTTTATTTTTTAATATTTAAATTTGAAGTGCACCTTAAGGAAGAACCGGAAATACAATTTCGTTGTTCTGTAAACATGTTTATTGTAACAATGACAATAAAGGAAGTCTAAGTCTAAGTCTAAGTCTAAGTCTAAGTCTAAGTGTCTCTGTTGTTTACACGCTAGCACGCGGCTAACAGCTAACACTTCACAAAGCTTACCCCAGTCAGTAACGCTCAGGAAATTACACTGTCACTCACTGTTACTCACTAAAACTCTCTAAAATGACTTAGAACTAAGAGTAAAGTCGGTAAATATAACTATAACCAGCACACCGATGTGCTTTACTCTGCTGCAGCGTGTCTGCCTCAGGCCGGTCCCATGCATGCGCCCGACATGCGCAACAATGCCAACCTTTCACCTTTTAAGCATGCATTTCCTGTCCAGAGGGAAATGTAGTTCATGGAATGTGAGGTGTCAATGGATTCAGGAGAATCTCCTCTTTCAAATGCCTACAAACATGGCTGCCTTATCGCTCGCCAGAACAAGATATAGATGAATTAATAGCGCGTATCGGCGATTAAAAATAACTTATTTCACCACACACATTAAAGATCATGTTTAAAGGTGACTTTTATCACTAAAATACACTTTATATGTACTTTTATGAACATTAGGGTCTTAACTTTGAGCAAAAGTTGAAACAAATTTCCATTGTCCAGATTTATTATATGTTAATAATTAATGAAAAATGACACAATTTGATGAACCGGGGTTCAGGGGTTAAAGGCCTTTATTTTTGCATTCTTTTGAAAATTGTATGATTGTCTTGGTTAAATAAATATTTAGCTAAAAAACAACCACACAGTTTTACTTTTTTTTTTTTACTTTTACATACCATCTCCAGCTGTAGAGCCAGGTTAACAATCAGGATTTTACCCTAAACATATTTTTTTCAAATCAGGATTATTGAAAAAAAATAAACTGAACTGATGTAGTAGATGATGAAATATAATTTCACAACACTCCAAATAACCACCAATATCTATCACACCAAAAAAAATTACAATCACAAAACACAGTAATTTTATTCAGGGGCGGCTGTGGTTCACTTGGTAGAGCGGGTCATCCAATAACTGAAGGGTCAGAGGTTCATGTCCCGGCTCGGTGTGTCCACATGTCCAAGTGTCCTTGGACAAAGACACCGAACCGAATAAGTAATGTTTTAATTTCAGTGTAATTTAATAAGCATCTGCATTTTAAGTTTCATCAACATAAAATAATTGAGGCAATCGATTGTCGTAAATATTTTGAGTTCTGCTAAATTATTTGGGTTTACACTGCACACTGTAAACCCAACATTTTGGAAAAATGTCAGGTGACTAGTCATGAACAGACTTGGTATGAAAGATAGGTTGTAAAAGTTACAGAAACAGGTGTGAGGGAGAGAAAGAGAAGAAAGAAGGAACTCAGTGTACTGTACTTCCCCCAGCATTCTAACTCCTAGGGCAGTCCAAACTGAACTGTGACTCATACACCACATACTTTTTTAACTAACCTGACCATAGGCTTTCTCGAACAGGAATGTTTTAAGCCTGATTTTAAATGTAGAGACTGTGTCGGCATCTTTAATATTAAAGGGAAGCTGATTCCATAAGACAGGGGCCTGATAACTAAAGGCTCTAGCTCCTATTGTACTTTTAGAAACCTTAATTACTATTACTATTACCTTAATAGGTACCTAATATCTAATACCTTACCTTATTGACCTTAATTACTATTACTATAAAACCAAAATTTACTTTTATGTTCACTTCATATTGACCTAAAAAACAAACAGATTACAGCAAAATCTGTCTGTATATATATATATATATATATATATATATATATATATATATATATATATATATGCTGTTTGACAATAAAAATACATTTGAAAAGAAAAAAAAATTGTAGTATAGTGATATCTTCCCATTCCTGCTTATCCAAATGGAAAAAACAACAACTTTTGAATAGTCTGCTATTTGGCTCCAAACATTATTTGCACAGTTTTGTAATAAAATAATAAACAATAATAAATTGTATAACATGGGCCACAGTTGTATGCATGTAATGATCAAGTTTATGGATGATTGATATGGCTCATTTCTGGAGTACAATTATTGGACTAGCTATTGCTTTGGAGGTGGACCCCCACAGCCCCACACAGTCCAATAAGTGAGATTGAAAAATTCAACAACAAATGCTACACAGTAGAACTTCACTAGTTTCATAATATTGATTGACATTTGGTGTAATCAATATGTTGTCTCCATGTTCAGGCAGGCGTACTATGAGTGCTGCGGACACTGCACATGCACTGTGTTAAGTGTACCAACCAAGTCATATCAGCTCTCTGTCATATTTAAAACACTTCAATATGATCTCTTCCTGCCCAGCAGTTTATTGTGTGGCATCGAGTATGTGTCCGCGAGTCCCCACAGTCATAGAAATTGAGCTTTGCACGGAAATCCGCTTTGAGTCCGCCATGTGGACATCCATGAACTGTAAACCTGAGTGTTCAGAATAATTTATTTAGAAAAGTGCTTTAAAACAGACAGAGCTGACACAAGGCATAAAACACAAAGCAGAGGAGAACAAGGCAATAAAATGAATCTAAAAATACTAAAAAAAAAGGTTCTAAAAACTATGCAGTTAAAAAATATATATATTAAAATGACCATACAATAAAATACCTAAAATCAATGAACCGCTAGGTCAAAGGCCAGAGAGTAAAAATGTGTTTTAAGATTTCAAATTAGACAGTGTAGGTGCCTGTCTGACATTCAACAGGCTCGGTGCAGCAACAAAAAAGGCTCTTTCCCCTCTGAGCTTCCGGTTAGATTTTTTTATGTCCAACAGTAACTGTTCGCATGACCTAAGAGTCTGAGTGGGAGTGTTCTGATGGAGAAGCTCAGAGAGGTAAGGCGGGGGGATTCAAAGATTTAAAAACAAATATAAGAATTTAAAAATGAACTCTAAAATTAACAGGTAACCAGTGGAGTTCAGCCAGTATGGGAGTGATGTGTTCATGTTTATGTGCTCCAGTAAAAAGACGTGCAGCTGCATTCTGAACTAACTGGAGACTTGAGAGCAATGACTGGCTGATTCCAATATACAGTGCATTACAGTAATCCAGCCGAGATGTAATGAAGGCATGGATTACTGTTTTCAAGTCCTGCCTCGATGGGAAGGGTTTCACCTTTGCCAACAGCCTGAGTTGAAAAAAAAACTGGCCTTCACTACTGCACCAATTTGACTGTCCATTTTAACTGTCGCATCCCATACAACACCTGCAAGGAGGCAGCTCTACAGAGAGAAAAGTGGCGGAGTCTCCTGAGGAAGGCCACAACGTCCATTAAAACCCTGTGTCCAGCCACTACGACTGACTTTTAATGCAACATCTGCCAGCATTGCTGCAAATCTCGAGCGGGTCTGCAGGCCCACATGAAAGCCTGTCACATCAGGTCCTCAACTTGAACACCTGACAGTCAGCGTCGAACATGACGGACTGCCATTAGTGTTGTAGAAGATGAAATCCGTATATCAGTCTTTCATTTATTTTTTCAAAATGAAACCAAAGATAAAACAACAAAAAAACAACTTGTTTCTTCATTGTTTCTTTCCAAACCCAAAATGAAAAAACACATAACGATCCATTTTTCATTTTTTGTTTTTGTGTTGAAATGAGTAATGGAAAAAACAGATAATGGCCGTTTCCCATTTTATCAAATTTTGACCTGAAGCAAATTGAGTAAACCAGAAATGAATCTTAACAACCGAAAGAAACATGTCCACTGGACTTGAAGATCATTATGGTATGATGAACTGCGATGAACTGGCGTCTCATACAGGGTGTACCCCGCCTTCGCCCTTTGTAGCTGGATTAGGCTCCCAGTGACCCCCGTGACCCGAGTGCGGATAAAGCGGGTTCAGATAATGAATGGTATGATTAAACAGCTGTTTGATGATGGAGAAACACATGCTGAGATTTCTAAAACACTAACACAGTTACGTATTCAGAGATCCTCAGAAATGTCAGTGAGAAGATTCTGTGCTCAACACCAACTCAGTGTAAATGAACTGTAGAAGTGGAAATGCATAAGGTAAGTAAAAGCTGTACACACATGAAAAATATACATACACACTTGTCATATAAATATATTTGTGTGTTATTATAAAAAGAACATACCTGGAATATGACACTAATTTTCTCCATGGTCATATCTCCAGGTCTTAGGGTGACCCCCTTAGTTTCCCGAAATAAGACATAGGTTTCTATCTTTGTCACTGCAGGTCACAGTCATTTCTGGTTTACTCAACTTGCTTCAGGTCAAAATTCGATAAAACGGGAAACGACCGTTATCTGTTTTCTTATTTTGGTTTTGGAAACAAATAATGAAGAAACAAGTTGTTATTTCGTTATCTTATTTTTGGTTTCATTTTGAAAAAACTAATGAATGAATGATGCATGGATTAGATGACTGTTTGTATGGTTTACACCAATTACCTTCATATATTGATAGGATTACTGTGACATAATATATGTAAAGAACTGGACCCAAATGCAGAACACAGAGACAGAAATCAATTTAACAGAGTTTATTAATAATGTGTGTGGAAAGTGCGCTTTTCTCTCTCCTCTGTGGTCCATTACGTATGGGTGACTTCTCGTAATGGATGTTAGCTGAGACACAATAGGGTCAGAGGTCAGTTGAAAATAGGTTATACACGTTAGATCGATAATCAATCCAAAGGAAACAAAACACGTTACCGGGGTGAATAAAGAGGTCCAAAGCCAGGTGATCTGAACTCCGATGCAGCACAGATGATCCTTACATATAAAACCATTAATGGTATGGGCCCCTCTTATCTTAAAGATGATCTGGTTCCGTACCAACCCAATAGAACCCTTCGTTCTCAGAATGCAGGTTTATTGAAAGTTCCTAGGGTTTCTAAAAGTACAGTAGGAGCTAGAGCCTTTAGTTATCAGGCCCCTGTCTTATGGAATCAGCTTCCCTTTAATATTAAAAACGCCGAAACAGTCTCTACATTTAAAATTAGGCTTAAAACATTCCTGTTTGAGAAAGCCTATGGTCAGGTTAGTTAAAAATTATGTGACTCATATATCATGTATACATGATGTATGAGTCACAGTTCAGTCTAGACTGCCCTAGGAGTTAGAATGCTGGGGGAAGTACAGACACTGAGTTCTTTCTTCTCTTTCTCTCCCTCACACCTGTTTCTGTAATTTTTATAACCTATCTTTCATACCAAGTCTGTTCATGACTAGTCACCTGGTGTCCCCTTTCCCCCTCCCCCCCCTGGGGGGAGTGGTGGCTCTCCTGACAGTGTCTGCACGGGAGCCATGGACGACAGGATCTGCAGTATCTCGCCTGTGCCGACCTGTGACCCCGGACCACCGCCCCTGCCTGTCTGGACCAGCCCCCCTTCCTGCATTTATATATGGACGTTCATCTATAGCCTGTCCGTCCATGGGAGTGGATCTCTCCTTCAATGTGGTTCTCCTCAAGATTTCTTCTTTTTCCCACTGGGTTTGGAAGTTTTTTCTTGCCGAAAGGAGGGTCTAAGGACAGGGGATGCCTGGGACTTTTCATGTATTTCTGTAGTTGATTGTGTTTTTGTAAAGCCCTCTGAGATGACTTTGTTGTGATTTAGGGCTTTATAAATAAAATTGAATTGAATTGAATAGATGAGAAGCAGGCAGAGGCAAAGTCAAACCTAGGCTAACTGTCAAAACAGGGATGTGCAAAAACAGACAGACAGAACCAGAACACAAAAACCACAGGACAAACAGGGTCAAAGTCAGGAAGTCAAGGCAAAATAAACCCCTCATAAGTTATCACCAGAGGAAAAATAACACATTTGACAGGGGAACTAACAGGTGACACGAATGGGTGAACTGATTACAGTGGTGGAGACAACACCAGTGACAAGAAGCAAAGTAGGGAAGTGTGAACATGAACCCACATAACAAAAGAAAAGACCCAGGATTCCAACAATGACAAAAAACACAGAATGACAAAAACAAGACACAAGAGCCTCGGCTCTTAACATAGTGTAACAGCAGGTAGTAAACAGTTTAGATGATGAATGATTTTGGTCATTGATGGATGTTTGGCTCTTTATGTTTTAATCCTATAATGCCAAACATCATATTTGTTACATAACTTTTGAAGTTCTCTCCATGATCAGTGTGATTTTTTTTTTTTTTAAAGCTTGATGTATAGAATTAGATACAGGCAATACACAAATAATCCCCTGGGGGGGGGGGTTCATTCACTTTCAGTGACACTACAAGACTGTCATTAATGAGGAAGGAGGAATAACTTTGACAATTTTGAAAAGGAATTGCCGATTGATTAGACATGTTTCTATTCCATCATGAATTTGTTTTTTCAAAAAACTTGCCTGTTTGTCTGTCCGTTAGTTAGCAAGATAGTCGCTAGATAGCAAGTTAGTTATGGACGGATCTTGATGAAAATTACAGGGTAGGTTGGGGAGATCTGAAAATGATTACATTTTAGTGGTAATGTGTGTGTGTGTGTGTGTGTGTGTGTGTGTTGGGAGGGATGAAACTTTCAGAATGTGACATAACAGACCTTGGATTCTGGATCACTTGGGAATGTATTCTCCATTCACAACACATGTAAAATTTCAAAGTGATCCAGAATCCAGGATCTCTTCCAATTCACCACCAAAATCTAATCATTTCCAGATCTCCCCATTACCAACCCACCCTGTAAATTTCATCAAGATCCATTCATAAATTTTTGAGTTATCTTGGTAGCTAACACAAAGACAGACAAACTCTGGCAAAAACATAACCTCCTTTGGTGGAGGTAACAAAAATCAGCACGAACACATGTATCAAACATGATGCAAATATTGAAAATGGAAATGGAAATTGAAAAAGTGAATTTAAAAAAAAGTTCAATTTTGGTTGTTCAATTTGAAAGAACTGGCATTGGCTCAGACTTTACAGGGTTAAATATGATAGAAAAACAAAAAAAATCTGTTTAGTCTGTTCATTCTGAGCGACTGTAAGAAACATGGCACCAAGATGCAGATGTAATTTGATCATTCGATGGTAAGAATAGCACAACTCTCATTTTCATGTGATCACATAATGAATCCTGATGAATATTCTGCCTCATGTCTGCATCTAGAACGTCTTTTACCCCCCAGACTTCACCTTCCTTTGATAGATAAATGAATGTTCTTCCACCACAGTTTGGACACACTTTGATGTTTTGTTGTTGTCATGCAGTGATCCTTCGTTGTTAACATAGTCTAATATCCCTTTACTCGTATTCGTTTACCTGCACTGTGCATCTCTGGAGACACTTTAGTGCATCCTACAGCTTTTGCACAGAGGGCTGAGTGGTTTTAATTCCAGTGAACTAGAAGTGGGCGGTGATTAGTTCATGGTCACAGCAGGACTCAGAGCTCATATTAGAATGTGATTTTTCCAGTGGAGTAAAAAAAAAAAAAAAAAAAACAACAACTTTGCCAGTAATTAAATAAATACATATAAAAGGGCCCAAAAATATTTTGAAAGAAATTAACTTAATCTGAATGGGAGTGTGAAATCATCAGGAAGGATGTTAACATTTTAAGTTCATCATAGAGTTAAACTTTCTCAGAGCAAATTAGAGTTTAGATGGACAAGTACAACAATATGTACATAACTGTTTTAATTTCCCTTGTTGAAGACCCTAAGGTAGGTTATAATTATATAATGCAATTAGCCTGCAGAGCCACAGGAAATTAGACCACTACCTTCAAATCATGAGGACAATGGTAAAAAAAAATTAGGATCTAATTAATTACAACCTTCCAGAAACTGTATAAATATGGTGGGAGGGGAAAAAAATGAATTAACACATGTATCTGGATTTTTTGTTTTACGATTTTTAAATAGATTTTTTTCTGATATTTAAATTATTTATTTTAGGCAGAGTGGGGGTGGGGGGTTGGGATTATCGCTTGTCTCCAGCAGAGGGCAAAATGCTTTTCTTTGACTACCTGTGATGTTATATCCAATCCCAGAAAAGGTAAAAGGTAAGACAGAATGTCAGACAATTTGCAAAAATGCATGCAGATAAAAACCCCACTATCACATTTTAAGTCAAAAGTGTGGACACAGTTTGGATTTTTTGCTTTGAAGGGAAGATCAGAGATTCATAAAGCTTCATGGAGCATTGTATGTTTTTTTTTCCCTCTAGATGGAGCTCTCTGTTCAAGAAAGGGTTGAACATTTCAACAATTTCAACTGTTTTCAATCATCAAAGATCTGTTGTATAGGACTAGGTGTTGATATCCCTCAAACCTCTTCCACCCTGAGCCTATTTTCAGAGAAAAACGCCTAAAAAAACATACCCAAAGCAAATGAAGAATTGCTCCACAATCCTAAGGTTTATATGGATGTTCTTTGTATCTATGGACATCTACAGGCTTCACAGAATCTATTCCCATTGTCTAAAATAGTGTAGCTACTACTATGACTGAATAAACTGGAATAAACTAAAAGATAAATTAGAATTTTTTGGTCTCGCCTGAATTTATAATTTTTTTGACAAAAGAAAACACCCTGCTAACAATGATTCCATGAATATAGACACTATTGATCACCTTCAGTAACTCCTTTCCAACACAGGAACAAAAGTTGATAGAATTAGAGCAAAGGACAAAGCCTCCAGAAAGGTTTAAGTCAAGATAACACCAGGCGGACAGTGCATTTGGAACAGTTTGGCACACTGTTGTGCCAAACTGTTCCAAATACATTATTTTCATTTTCCAGTAAAATCTGTGTGAAAAATACAACTCATATCCATTACAGAAGTCTATTACTGTCTACTAGAGCTTTTAGAAATGAAATTTACCTTGTGTTTCATCAACTTCTACCTTTGTGCACAACTAAAATGAATAAAACCAAATAAACATGGATTATTTTGTCTCCAAATGGAGTAGTTTTATTAAGAACTTACTCCAAACAATATAATAATATATCAATAATAATAATAATAATAATACACTTTAGTAAAAATCTAATATAAAGTTGAACATATGTGCAAAAATATATGATAAATTCAATTAGAATAAATATAAATATCAAAATTAGTGCAAATTTACTAAACAAAATAATTAATACAAACATTCAAAACACAAACAATTGCAATAAAGTCCAAAAATGTCCATGTGTTATCATCAGGTGGGGGGCTGGTTTATCATTAGGTTGGGGGGGCTGGCAGCAGACTGAACTGGTCCATGTGTTTCTGCAAAAAGCACTTTTATTTGTGTGTGTCATCCTCCTACCTAGGAAAAATGAAGACAATCATGATTTGAGACTTTTTCCTTCTCATGAAATGATAGAATGTTATTTATTTTTGACAGAGAAAGTGAATAAATCCTCAAACAATCATTGATTAATTATAAACTTATCTACTTATGTGTAAAAATAACAATACAATGAGAAATGAGATACTACTATAGTCAACAGTGTTTGCATGTGTATAGTATAAAATGTAGTATTATTGTTATTATTATTACTATTAGTTTGTAAAAACAGATATCAGTAAGATACAACAACTTACTGGGTAGATGTTCATCCTGTTTTGAGTTCATATCCACAGTCAGATCTCAGTCAGATGTTGAACATTCAGCTGCTTCTCTGTAGTGTCTCTGTTGTTTACACGGTAGCACGCAGCTAACAGCTAACACTTCACAAAGCTTACCAGTAACAGTCGGGAAAATACACTGTTACTCACTAAAACTCTCTAAAATGACTTAAAACTACGAGTAAAGTCGGGAAATATAACTATAACCGGCACACAGATGTCTCTGCCGTAGCGTGTGTGCCCCAGGCCAGTATGTGCATGCACCCGACGTGCGCAAAGATGCTAACCTTTCACCTTTTACGCATGCATTTCCTGTCCAGAGGGAAATGTAGTTCATGGAATGTGAGGTGTCACTGGATTCAGGAGAATCTCCTCTTTCAAACGCCTACAAACATGGCCGCCTTATCGCTCGCCAGAACAAGACATAGATGAATTAATAGCGCGTATCGGCGATTAAAAATAACTTATATTTCACCACACACACATTAAAGATCATGTTTAAAGGTGACTTTTATCACTAAAATACACTTTATATGTATTTTTATGAACATTGAGTAAAAGTTGAAACAAATTTCCATTGTCCAGATTTATTATATGTTAATAATTAATGAAAAATGACACAATTTTCTTGGCCCACCCGTGGGCCGATCGGGCTAAAGGAGTTAAGGCACCGATGAGATTATGTGGAGTTCAAGTGAGTGATGGCATCCTTCGGGTTTTCAAGTGGGCGCCCTCTTTCACTGATGACGTTCATCTATAGCCTGTCCATCCATGGGAGTGGATCTCTCCTTCAATGTGGTTCTCCTCAAGATTTCTTCTTTTTCCCACTGGGTTTGGAAGTTTTTTCTTGCCGAGAAGGAGGGTCTAAGGACAGGGGATGCCTGGGACTTTTCATGTATTTCTGTAGTTGATTATGTTTTTGTAAAGCCCTCTGAGACGACTTTGTTGTGATTTAGGGCTTTATAAATAAAATTGAATTGAATTGAATTGAATGTTTCGCTGATTAACCCACGACACCTCCAGAGGGTTCAGCAGTGAGTCCCATCGTCCCAGGCTCACTCCCTAGATGCCATCAGCTCACTTGAAGGCCCAGGTTGGATCCTTTCTTTTAATCCACAGCCACTGGCTCCCCTTCTCAGCAGCCCTAGAGAGGCAAGGCAAGGCAAGGCAAATTTATTTGTATAGCACATTTCATGTACAGGACAACTCAAGGTGCTTTACACAAAAACAGAAACAGAAGAAAATTAAAATGATAAAGATGCATTAAAAGACAATTAAAATCAAGACATAAAAACATTTTAAAGCAAATAATAATCTAAGTAAAAGCTCCAGTGAACAATAATGTTTTCAGGCCTGATTTAAATGAACTGACAGTTTGAGCAGACCTCAGGTATCCAGGTAGTTTGTTCCACAGGTGAGGAGCAGAGTAACTGAATGATGCCTCACTTTGTTTCGTCCTTATCTTTGGAACACACAGTAAACCTGTTCCCGATGACCTCAGGGCTCTGGATGCTTCATAAGGAACCAGTAGGTCTAGGATGTATTTGGGTCCAAGGCCATTTAGAGCTTTATAGACCAGGAGTAAGATTTTGAATTCTATCCTTTGACCCACAGGAAGCCAATGTAAGGATTTGAGGACGGGTGTGATGTGGTCCAGTTTCCTGGTACTGGTCAGGACTCTGGCAGCAGCGTTTTGGATCAGCTGTAGCTGCCTGATTGATTTTTTGTTTAGACCAGTGAAGACACCATTGCAATAATCTAATTTACTGAAAATGAATGAATGAATGAGTTTTTCTGTGTCTGGTTTGGACAGAAGACCCTTGATTTTAGCAATGTTCTTTAGATGGTAATAGGCAGATTTGGTAATGGCTTTTAAATGTTTGTTAAGTTTCAGGTCAGAGTCAATAATTACACCCAGATTTCTGGCTTGGTTTGTGGGGTTTAGTGACATGGACTCAAGGTGTGCACTGACCTTTGACCTTTCTTTTTTGGGGCCAAAAACAATCACTTCTGTTTTGTCCGCATTAAGCTGGAGGAAGTTCTGGCACATCCACTCAGTGATTTGATGAATGCATTTACTCAGTGTCAGTAAAGGACTGTAATCGAGTGATGACACAGAAATATAAAGTTGTGTGTCATCTGCGTATGTGTGGTAAGAAATGTTGAAATGCTCTATGATCTGAGCCAGGGGCAGCATATAGATGTTGAACAGAAGCGGTCCCAAAATTGACCCTTGGGGAACCCCACACAACATCTTTGTACTCACTGACGTGTGATTACCAACTGAAACAAAGTAGTTCCTATCTTGTAAATAAGATTTGAACCAGTTTAACACAGTGCCCGTAAGCCCCACCCACTTTTCCAGTCTGTCAAGCAGTATGTCGTGGTCAACTGTATCAAATGCAGCACTGAGGTCCAATAGTACTAGGACAGACGTTCTGGATGAATCATTATTCAGATGAATGTCATTTAACACTTTGATCAGTGCAGTCTCAGTGCTGTGGTGTGCTCGGAATCCAGATTGAAAGTCACTATAAAGACTGTTTTGCACCAAGAAGGCATGAATTTGCTGAAAAACAACTCTTTCAATGATTTTTCCCAAAAATGGTGTGTTTGATATGGGCCTGTAGTTACCTATTACTGAAGCATTCAGATTAGGCTTTTTTAGAAGAGGTGTAATTACTGCAGTTTTCAAGGCCTGAGGAAACTGTCCTGACTGAAGAGAACTGTTTACTATCTGCACTATATCTGAAGCTATACAGTTAAAAACACTTTTAAAAAATTTGGTAGGCAGATGGTCAAGGCAGCAGGTTGATGACTTTAACTGTTTAAGAATTTCCATCAGTGATGTGTAATCGACAAGGACAAAGTGTTCTAGATGACAAGAAGGTACACGTGATAAAAACATCTTTCCTGAGCTGGAGCTACAGACTGTCTGTCTTATCTTTAATATTTTATCTGTAAAGAAAACAGCAAAGTCGTTGCATGACTTTTCGGACACCAGGTCAGATGGAATTGAAGCTATTGGATTTGTTAGTCTGTCCACAACACAAAACAATGTGCGTGCATTATTACTGTGTCTGTTGATCATCTCAGAGAAAAAGGACTGCCTTGAATGTTTGACTTCCTGGTTATAGGCCTGCAGACTTTCTTTATAGGTGTCATAGTTAACCTGTAGTTTGTTTTTTCGCCACTTTCGTTCTGCCTGTCTGCACAGCCTTTTTTTTAGCTTCACTGAAGTAGCACGCAACCAGGTTGGCCTTGGTTTTCGTGAAAGGACTTTGGTCTTTATTGGGGCGATGGAATCAATGACCATTAGACCATAGAGAGGTCCTTGACTGCCTGCCTGTGGGCCTTCCCTCGTACTCCCAACTCTCTGAGTAGCCTGGATGTTGAGGTGGCTACAAACCCTCTGCAGCCTACTTCCACTGGGCATACCATCGCTTTCCAGCCTTGTTGTCGAGCCTCTGCAGCGAGGTCAGCATACCTCAGCTTCTTCCGCTCGTGTGCTTCCTCCACTGTACCCTCCCAGGGCACAGTGAGCTCTATGATGTAGACGAGCTTTAGTGAGGGTGACCACAGAACAAGGTCTGGTCGCAGGTTGGTGGATACGATCTCTGTTGGGAAGCAGAGTTTCTTGTCCAGGTCTGCCAGAAGCTTCCAGTCCTGTGCTCTGCCCAGCTGCCCGGTGTCAGCTCTTATGGTGGTGAGGCTGGCCTGTCCCTCTCGAACAAACGGTGTTGGTTGCCAGTGGGATGGTGCAGGTGGTAGGGCATTCACGCTTGTGCGTTGATTATCCAGCAAAGCTGCAAGACACTTCAGCACCTGAATGTGCCGCCAGGTGTATCTGCCTTGGGTGAGGCTGGTCTTGCATCCCACTAAGATGTGCTTCAGCGTTGCTGGACATGGACATAGGGGGCAAATGGGGTCTTCACCATACCACTGGCTTAGGTTTGCAGGAGAGGGCAGCACATCATAGGCAGCCCTGATGGTGAAGCTCGCCCTGAATGCCTCCATCTCCCACAAGTCTTTCCAGGAGATCTTCCTCTTCTCCACTCCTTCCCATGCCATCCACGGCCCCTGCCTTGCCTGCGCCACAGCTTGCGCGCGCCTTCCTGCTTCCTCTTCCCGGCATACCTCCTGGACCACCAGCTTGCGTCTCTCAGATGGATTGGCCTTGCTCCAGGCCGGTGTACTGGCCCCGAGACCAAGACCACTCCTCCCTTCCTGAACTCGACCCACGATGTCCCTGTGTCTGAGCGCTGCCTTTGCCTGTTCGGTTGCAACCAGCAGGGTCCACTTCCTTCCGGTGGCCAGGATGGGTGCTGCTTGGGCTACAAATGGATTGCTCAAATCCAGTAGCATCATCTCCAGTCGGACCTTGGCGCACTTGTACTCCTCGGCCAGGCTGGAAATGGGTAGGTGTAGCATCCCTTTGCCGTAGAGGCCAATGCTGCTGAGGCACCTGGGGAGGCCAAGCCACTTCCTTGTGTATGAGTTAACCAGTCTCTCCAGCTTTTCCACCTTTGAGAGCGGGACTTCATAGAGGGTTAGCGGCCACAGGAGGCGTGGGAGTAGTCCATATTGCATGCACCAGAGCTTCAGCTTGCCCGGAAGCAGGGTTCTGTCGATGTTCTCCAGGCCACTGGCTACCTCCTTCCTGAGCTGCTCCACTTGCTCTTTGTCTTTGAGGGAGGCATCATACCAACGACCTAAGCTTCACAGGCCTCTCAGAGACCGTTGGAATGGGTTCCTCACCAATGTGGAAGCGGTGGTCTGACAGCTTCCCCTTGACAATGGAGATGCTCCTGGACTTGCTCGGCTTAATCATCATGCGAGCCAGCTCAGTGTTTTCCTGGAGCTTTCCAAGCAGCCGTACCGTGCAAGCCTTGGTCGTGGTCATCCATATAGGCTCTGACTGGCGGCAGCCTCAGCCCAGATCTAACTTGCTGTCCGCCAACCACCCATCGAGAGGCCCGTATGATGATCTCCATGTCCAGGGTGAAGGCCAGCGGGGAGATGGTGCAGCCGGCCATGATTCCCAATTCCAGATGTTGCCACGCCGTGGTGTACTCTAATGTTGACACACAGAGCTGGATGTCTTGGAAGTAGGCCTTGACAAGGGTTGTAAGAGCTGGTGGGACTCTGAAGTAGTCAAAGGCTGTCCACAGAAGTTTGTGAGGGACTGAGCCAAAGGCATTCGCGAGATCCAAGAAAACCACGTGGAGATCTTTTCCCTCCTTCTTGGCGACCTGGATCTGATGCCAGATGACACAAGCGTGTTCCACACATCCTGAGAAGCCTGAGATGCCTGCCTTCTGGACTGACGTGTCAATCAAGTTGTTTCTTTGCAGGTATCCTGCCAGCCTGTGAGCAACCACACTGAAAAAGATTTTTCCCTCGACATTTAGAAGGCTGATCTGGCGGAACTGGCCGATTTCTGATGAGTCCTTTTCCTTGGGGATAAGGATCCCTCCAGCTCTCCGCCAGGATGTTGGTATCTCCTTCTTTTGCCACACGACTTTCATCAGCTTCCAGAGGAATCGCAGGACATCTGGTGCATTTTTGTAGAGCCTGTATGGGACTCCGTTAGGACTTGGAGCTGATGCGGCCCTTGCTCTACGCACAGTTTTGTCCACTTCACTCCACCTGGGTGGAGTGATGTCTAGCTCATACTCTGGTGGACTGAGTGGTGGCATGTCAGGTGGAAGTGCAACCTCTTCTTGGTTTCGCTCATCTGTGCAGGACTTTTTCAGATGTTCTTCCAGGTTGGTCTTTGACACTGAGAGACTTCCACTCTTCTCCTTTGTGAAGAGACTCTTCACAAATTTGTAGGGGTCTTTGTAAAAGCGTGATCTTGTTTGCTCCTTCCTTCTGCGCTTCTTCAGGAGGTTTTCAGCTCTCCTCAGTGTTGCAAGCCTGTTCTGGATCTCTTCCTGCAGCAGGTTTATTCCCTCCTTCTCCTCCTCTGTGGCTTTCCTCCATTGCTTTTTCAGCTGCCTCCTCTCCTTGACTAGGCGGTCTATTTCTGTCTGCCTTCTGGACTTAGTTGGAATTGATGGAGTAGGCCGCTTGCCTTCGGCCACTCCAAACCACTCCGCTCCGTAAGCATAGATTAGGTCGCCCATTCCCTCCAACTTCTTCATGGTGGTGCCTTTCATCCCTTCTAGAATGTTGAAGATATCAGTCAAAAACAAATTGTACTCAAAAAGGAGTGGGAAGAAGTAAAACTTATTTTATTTTCATGAAGCACCATGCTTCATGAAGCTTCATTTGCCCATCAGTAGTGGAAAGATATTTGTAAAATCTGTAATGCACACTTGGCATACTGCGGAAACACCACAAACGTTACTGCGCATTTAGCAAGAGGTAAATGCAGAGCAAGAACAGATAAATAAGATAAAGAAATACTTGAGAAAATATATTTTGCATTATACATTTGTGTGTCTCTTTTACATTCAGTTCACTTTATTATGAAGTATGTTCCTATTTGTGTTGTGTGCAGATAAATGTAGCAGTTTACTTCCCGAAGTCTGGTTCAAATATATTACTACTGAATAAATCTGAACTGACTCACATATGGGTCATTCCATGCTAATGGGTAAAGCAAGTCAGAAAAATAAATATAACAATTTTCAAAATTATTTTGTAGCTGTTGTTGTACCTATGACCAAGGCTTCTAGGAATAATATGAAAAAGATAACTCGTCTTAATTGTATGCTCGAAATTTTCAATAACGCACCATCATATCCACTCAGTTGCGGACGTTAGGTGAACAGAATTCTAGACTGAAAATGGAAATAATCTATCACTAAAAATTGCACAAACATAATAAAGAAACCATTAATAAACATTACTCACAAGCATTCTTGAAAACGTGACCTGTTTTGTAAAGAGAATTGGCCTGAATAACTAAAACTCGAAAATCCGTCTCTTTAGAAAATTATATACTGTCTTTTAGAATTCATACTACCAGAGACTATATGTCAGGAATCAATGAAAAACTGTTTGTTTTAAAACATTAGATGACTAACTTTATTAAAAATGTGCAACTTTAAAATCATTCAGAAAATAACATCTCAAATGTCAGTTTTAATATAAGGAGTTTGGGTGGTTGCGGACATCAGGTGGACAGAACAGTGGTAAAATGTGGAGCTGGAAACTCAATTAATACATCTTCAAGTTGTTTAAAAGTTGTTAGAATCTTTGGCACTAGGTAATATTCTACAATAACAGTAGGCATAAGTTGATTTAGTTATTAGACAAGTCATAATGAGGGAATAGTCAGTGACGGACGTTACATGGATGGAAGCAAACAGTATTAGAATTAATTTCAACTTTAAAAAATCCTAACAAATTGATATCACAGGTACATGCAATTTTGAGTAAAATAAATTGAATCATATGGGACCTGTATAATATGGCTAACATTTAATAGCAAGAGACATAACAATTCAATTAAACAGTTAAAACTTGATGGACGACATTGAGAATTATTTAAAGTTACCTGTACAAACTAATAAAGAAATTCAACAGGATTTCAGTTTCAAACTCAACTTTGCACTATTCTGCCTTGAATTACAAGCAAGAGTTGCACACAAATAAAGTTGAAATTGAATCTGAATTCAAATAACCTTTTATAACAAAATTTTTTTATACTCTCAATTTTTCTCTTTTTCAGTGGAATGGTAACAAATAGTAACAACGAAACACTTTTTCACTCAGTCAAATCACAAACAAAGCTGGATTTGTATCTGAATTCAAATATCTTTCTATAAACAACATTATTTTATCCTGTCTTTTTTTTCTCTTTTTCAGCAGAATGGAATTGAAACAAACAGTAACAGCGAAACACTTTATGTTAATTCACTCAGTCAAATCAACCGATAACACGAGTGAGAAGCAAGTTTGGGGTCTCATCATCAAATCTGAAGTCTCCTCTTGCATTCAAGGGTATAGGTGGTTCCAAAGTGCAGAGTATTTCACCACGCTGGAGGACCTCGATGTCTGCTTTTAGTGGCCATGCGAACACTTTGTTGGGTCCAGGTGTTTTCCTACGCTTCATGAAACTGACAGTGAATGTTTCTTCAGCCTTGATGACCTCCCCTGGAAAAGTTGTACAAACATACCATCAAGACATGTCATGAAATAATAATATCCATTAATTCTGGTACATGTACTTATCTGGTATCCACTCGTCATCATAGATGACTGCCACCCACGTTCCTTTTTTAATTTCTTGGATAGTATCTTTGTACAGATTAAGAAAAAAAGCTATTGAAATTTCATATTCTTAAAAATCAAGGAGACATAATAGAGTCAGTTAAAAGGGTTATTATCACTGAGAAAAGGATACATTCTTCATCAGTTGTAGAAATATTTGGCTCCAGTGTTTCTCCCTCTTCAGACAGCAAAATGTCGTTAGGCACTGAAATGGAAAACAATGCACAAACATTTACTATATATTCTGCAATGAACAGGGTAGGCATACAATTTTTTACTCACCTTCCAAAACACCGATATCATCATCATGATCAGATGTGTCATCAGCTGTGTGGTCTGAAAGAAAATACACGTATGATATTAAAATAAATATGTACACTTACATGTATTTATAATGCTAAATGACAACATACAGAATTACATTTCTTACCTGTGAGAGATGACATCAAGGACAGAAGAATACTTTGTGCTGATTGTTGGTTTGTACATGTAATCTGGCATGAGTCAAGTTCTGCCTCTTGCTCCTTAACTGGTGAACGATGGTTTGAGGATGTTGTGTCGGCATTTTGAACAGACATTTTTAGAACCATTGTTATCCATGAGTGAACGTAATCTATATTTAGGCATTCTGCATCCTGTCGCTTCATACAAAACTCACAAAAGCAGTTAAATTGTTGGCACTGTATTACACCAGGGGACACAGTTCTCACTGAATGGAAAGTTCTGGTTCCAGGTATTTATTTACTACAATCCAGCTACAGTTGCGTGTAGGTGCTGTCAGGCCTGTAATATTCATAATTGTCACTGGGGCCTAATATATTAATATATATTAATAAATACACAGCGATTCTAAAATTAGACCTATATTATTTCAATTTTTTTTTTAAATTTCTACTTTTATTTGAATAAGTTGTTTTTTTATTTCATTCTTAGCTTTTTTTAGGCAGTTGTTACTTTCATGTATCTATATAAACAAAACATTATTTTTCCAAGCATTGATAGGCTTAGTCATTGTTAGAAGCTATATAACAGTAATAATTTTCTTTATCAGGCATGAAACAAGTTGAATAAATTCTTGTCTGTACTTTCTGACGGGCGAAACACATAATTTAGCTACTCCGTCAAAAAAACCTTGAAGCATGAGACAGATGCTAGAAAACGGATGTCTGCTGTCAGAGTGGGCAAAGCACAAAATATTTTTTGTTGTTTAATTGATAAATAGGCTATAAATTCTAAATATCTAATCAGCATAACGGGCAATACCAAAATACCCGTCCAAACCTGACGGGCGATTGTCATCGTCTGTCTGCTCGCCACAGAAATTTTTGACCGGACGTGAAAACATCAATGCAATATGCTTGACATCGTAAATATTTGTATTATAGGCAAAAATAAACAATATGTGATGGTGGTCATTTCATTGAAATTCACGATCTCAATGCAAAAATAGAAGTCGGACGTCAGCTGGTAGTGGACGTTTCTTACCTGGGCAGACTGCACTCGCCATGTTTACATCTCCTCCGCAGAAAGTGCCTACGTATCATGCATATTAGGGACACCCCGCAATATGCTGTAAACGTCATCGGTTCATGCGCTCAATGAAGTGAGTTTTCTCTAGCTGGTTGTGGACGTCAGGAGGTGGACAGAAAAGTGTCTACTCATATTTGACAGTGTGCTCAGGTTTAAGTTGTGTATTGTTACTGATGCCAATCATACATTTATTTTAGCATCCCAAGGACGAATTAACCGAGATGTCATGACCAGATATCAGCGCTTAGTTTAGTATATACTGGCCAGGTTGCGCCCGTCAGTTTGTCTGACAGACATGATAACGTCCGCTACCATGATTTTGGCAGCACGTTTTGTTTTTCTTGGTTTAGTTAAAATCATGTTTAAAAGTATATTCGCATAGTTTAAGATGACAAAGTTATTGAGAAAACTTAAAAACCCGGATTTATTTTCCTGTAACATGTTTATTTTGTCAAAAATACACAACTATGGATTTTTGCTAAATTTTGACTATTTTCTGTCCACCAATAAAAAATGTATTTATTAATTATTTCCAAACTACTGAATTTTAGCCTTTGAAATTGTCTTCAGTGTCAGTTTGTTATCTATTGATTTTGAAATGACAGAAAATAAGTGGTTGGTAGATTATTTTATTATGAAAAATTTCAATGGAATTTAGTCTTCTTGAATTACTCATTAATGTGATGTGTATTTTTTGGGAGAAATATGTCTCCTGATATGATCTGTAGGCATCATCATTCAACTGTTTCACCTGGTCTGGTGTCAAAAAGGCAAGAGAAAAATTGGGAATGTCGAAGAATCGCAATTTAAATTGAATAGGCACCCAAAAAGTCTTCAGACAATGGAATCGGCATAAAAACATATCATCCCAGCCCTATTAAATATCATATTTCGTCTTGTTAGTCGTTGGACGCAGCATTTGATTTCACATTATATTAACAAATAGCTTTTTAATATGGTCATCTGTTAAATACAAATACCAATTGTTTAGAGGCCTCTTGTAAAAAAAACAGAAAAAAGTCAAAGTGATAACAATTGATACATCAAAATGTCAGGCATATTTCTTTAAATAAAGTTAAATTACATAACGATCAGGAGATTAGAGATTTGGGAACACTGTTCTTCTCTGCTGTCCATGCTGAGAAACAGATCGATCACACCGAGGGCTGATGTCAGAGAGAACTGGTATTTCTGAGGCTGAGAGGTCATCATCGCCTTTATCTGCTCCCTGATTGACAACAGATCAGTGCGGCTCAGAGGGGATCAGTAGCGTGGAAATGTCAAAAGTGTCATAGTGAATCAATTCAGAATCATCAGGTCCCGACTTCATAAAGATCTCAGCTTAGAGCGTCTCACAGCAAATACAACTCACCTGTGGAAAAAACAATTTTCGCTTTAAATCCACCCTAAACAACTTGAAGAGCAACCTGTAATTGGAGATCATTTAGAACGTGTTTCTATAGATTTAGCATCACTTCTACCACTGCAATTGAAATAACAAAAGAGAACGCGCTCCAGGTAAAACAATACAGTTCATTTTTCATATTGACACTGAATTGAAAAGAAGTAATCTCTGGAAACTTGACTTACTTAGGTCAAAACATTATATTATTGCTCACATAAACCCACTGAATGTCCCTTGAGCTGGTACTTGGTAACAGCAGGAAGGAAGATCTTTAGTCTGGCACTTAAAAGTCTGAGGTCAAAGAAGAGAAGCAAAATAAAAACACAAAGACACAGTGAACCAGCCCAAACTTTACTGGGACCTGGTTCTGTTATAAAACCTTTACTTTCCATTCTTCTTTTGGAAACTTTAAGAACCACATATAAAAACCTGTACTGACTGAAGTGTTGTATATCTAATATTTTTAACCATAGATCATGAACATTAAAATTAGTAGCACCATCACTAATGTTGTGTAGATTTTAACGATATAATGTCGCAGATAAAATACAGTTTTCATCAATTTATGTAAAAGTACAACAATGCCCTACGAAGCAAAAAGGCAGTAACTGTATTTTTTGGTGAAAATTAGTTGTGGGGTTTTTTTTTTTCAACATTCAAATCATTCTTTATCATGTAATAAAATATCTCATCTCAAATGCCTGTTGTTTTGGAGAAAATTGATGACTGTTTGTACAATAACTGCAAAAAGGACTAGTAAAACCAAACAAAAAGACAGTAAAGACCATTACTGTGTTCTTACCAATGTCCATTTAGGACCCTGCCCCAATAGTTTACAATCAATCACTGTGTTAGATTGAAACACATTATGGAACTAATGTATTTACTGAGCTATAAAATGAATGTTAATGAATTGCTTTTAAGAAGGTTTTTCATATATAAGGCACATTAAGTGGAGTCAAAATTATGATATAGAAAGCCAAAATTACGAGATCAAAAGTCAGAATTATGAGATAAAAAGTCTAAATTCCCGGTCACTAAGCACTCCCAGTATTAATCCACATATAAGTCTCACTGTGTTTTTTTTTGTAGAACTAGTTAATATACAGTAACAATAACTGCCTCATGTCCAATAATCTACCTACAACTACTGGGACTGAACAACAAGAGAACTTTAAGGTAATTTTAAGTTTGGTGCAATTACTGACTTTTTACTTTGTAGGACAGTATTGTGTTTGTTTGTTTGTTTATAGGCCGGTTTACACAAAAACAACTGTAACCATCTCAATGACATTTTCAGGAAAGGTGCAAAATGGTCCAGAATAGATCCCATTTAATTTTGGTGAATGTAGGTCAAAGGCAGAGCTGGTTCTGGTCCTTTCCTTTTTGTGGAATTATGAATGGTCATCTGTAAACATAGTGTCCTACATCTGATAGAGTACGTACTGAATATCCATGAATAATCACTGTAAATGTTAAGTTTAATGCTTTATTTACCATATTTTCCACACTATAAGGTGCACCGTCAATGAATGGTTTATTTTTTGAAATTTTTTTCACATATGAGACGCAGTAGCTAAACAGTCACAGTAACTCTGAACCTTGTTGAGTTGTAACATGAAACAAAACACACTCTTATTCTGCTAAATCAAACTTTAAGAGTCCAAATTCTGAGATTAAAAAGTCCAAATTGTGTGATAAAAAGTCCAAATTATGCAATTAAGTGAAAATTATGTAATAAAAACTGAAAATCATGCAATAAAAAGTGAAAATTATCCAATAAAAAATCAAGATTATGAGACAAAAAGTCAAAATTATGAGATAAAAAGTCAAAATTTCAAGTCACTAAGTACAACCAGAATTAATCCATGTACATTAGGCACACTGTGAGAAAATTAAAGTCTTTTAAGTGTGCCTCGTAGTCCGGAAAATACAGTAGCTTAATACTCTAATTCTATGGGACTTGTTTTCTCCTTTTACAATTTAAATTTTATTTCCAAAAAAAAAAGAAGAAGCTAATGTAATCATTACTAAAGGAATGCATCACCCGTCAACAATGCTAAATTCCAAGAGCTCAGTACATGACTCAGTAAATGACCCATTACAGAGATGTGTCTTAGAGAAAATACCAAGTGGGATTTATGTCCTGGTGAGCAGCAGTGATTCTTTCTATAGGTCCTGACACCATTAAAAATGAAAGGATAAAGCTTTTCCCGGGACTCTTCTCCATGACCGACAGCCATTAATAGCTCACTAATGACTCACTTAGACTTCTACACACATTGATTTCAATGAAACCTGTACACTGGTGCATTATGAGTCCTAACTCTCACTGCAGTATCACCCAAGAAGGTGATAGATGTAAGATAAAAAGAAAATGACTTCAATATTTAAAAAATAAAATAAAATATATATATTCTTTTTTTTGGACTTCACAAATTGAACTTTGTCATTGTACTTACATAATGGATTAGATTTCTGTGATTTACATTTTAAAATTTTATTTTGAGTTAACTAGCTGCTGTTATAAATCTGGCAACTTTCCAAGCAGACTGTAATAATGAAATATTTATTTTGAGTAAATGGTTGGTTCTCAACTTTTGTTTCCAGAGTGAAATTTGTATTTGTGTGAGCGTGACAAATATCAATCCTGAATCCCAGGAACAACTAATAATGTTATAATGCACTACAAGTGCAGATTCAACATTGTTATCTCTGTTGTCACTGGAGTGGGGCTGTTGTAGCGCCCCCCCTCCCTGCCGGCGTGTGCCCCACAGGTGCTGTGGCCCTCGGCTTGGTGCCCAGGTCAGAATTTGGCCCTTGATGAAATCTAATTGGGAAACCCTGCTATATGGCATTATTTACCAAAGATACACTAATAGAATAGAATAGAATTCCCTCTATTGTCATTATACAACGTACAACGAGATTGGAGAGCTTCTCCTGCTTCAGTGCAAACAGTAATATAAAATTTTAAAAAGTGCAAATTTGCCAATATGTACAGAAAAAAACAGTAAAGATAAATATGAGAAAAAGAACAACGAAATGAAAAATAGACATAGAATTGTATAAATAAAGATAGAAATGTATGCAGTAGGGCATTAACTAAAATGTTGACTAGTCGACACGTTGACTTCCGTAGCACAAGTCGACTTAAAGTTTGAGGAGTCGACAAGTCGCATATTATTCTTTCTCTCTCTCTGTCTCTCACTCTCTTTCTCTTTCTCTCTCTTGGTGCGTAAACATAGACCAGACGTAAACAAGACACCTGCAGGTAAGACATTTGGTGAACAAAACAAGAGTGACAGACACATCGCATGTGTGGAAATACTTCAGTTTAGATGAAAATAACCAGTACGGCATCTGAAGAGGTATCGGCTAATGTGAATGATACGAGCAGCATTCGCTAGCTAACCTGTGTGATAAGCAGCGCAGACAAGTCGCATGATGACAACACGCTCTTTTTCCCCCCAAACACATGATATGGACAGTGTTCATCTTGTTGGCCTTAAACTTTTTACACGAAATATAAAGACTGAGGACATGTGACAGACGTGTGGACAGTTTTAGAGCCGTGGGTCCAGACCAATATACGTTCATATGTTCACCTACTGATGTTCATTTAAATTAACAGAAAACTCTTTGCTAACGTTAGCCTTAGTTTTGTTTTGTTGCTGTTTGTGTCTTGTCAGTGGACATTGTTATATTGGAGTGAACTTTAATACTAGTTGCTCACTACTGGACAGACATGTGTCCATATTTTTTTGTTTTGTTTTTTTAGCCGTGTGTCTGTGTTGTTTCTCCATTGACAATGTGATGACGTTATCACGACCCGTTGACGCGACTCCGACTTTATTGGTGGATAAGTCGAAGTCGTTAATGCTCTAGTACGCACAGATAAAAATGTATTGTACAGAATCACTTTTGCAAAGTGTTGTATTTTATGTCCTTGTAGTTTGATGGTGGTAATAAGGTCACATGGAGGGCTTCCGCAGGATTCCGTAAACACCCACGGCGCTTTCCCATTGGCCGCCTGAAGCTCTGCTGACTCGCCTGACACTAACGCTTGATGAGAGCTGATTATTAAGTCCAATAACAGGCCTCATCGCATCAAGGATCAAAACATATGACTCCCCTCTGCCTGCTTGAACAAATGCCCCAGAAGCCCAAGTAATTTCAGCAGATGACTTTTCGGCAAATGAGTCCTTTGATCAGGTTACTGCTGGGTGATGAGAATTACAGCAATGAGCCTCTCAGCTACTTCTAGACTTAGTGTACATCTGTGGTTTGGACCTGAGCTGCACAACTATTACAGCTGTGAAACATTTATACAAAGGTGGAAGTAACTGGAAGTACTTCCTTTACTGTACTGAAGTACAGTTTTGAGGTATCTGTACTTTACTTTAGTATTTATTTTCCTGGCAACTTTTTACTTTTACTCCCTACATGTTTATATAAATATCTGTACTTTACTCTTTACACACACACATATCATATATATATATATATATATATATATATATATATATATATATATATATATATATATATATATATATATATATATATATACATGTACTTTATACTCTTTATATTTATATAAATATCTGTACTTTATACTATATCTGTATCAAATTAATAATAGATTTTTTTTCAAGTCGACCTATCCATCAATAAAGTCGACGGGTCGTGATGACATCATCACATTGTCAGCAGAGGAACAACACAGACACACGCCTGTCCAGCAATGAACAACTTGTATTAAATTTCACTGCAACATAACAATATCCACAACAAGACACAAGCATCAACATTTTAACCACAACAAAACAAAGGCTAACATTAGCAAAGAGTTTTCTGTTAAATTTAACTGCAGGGTGAACATAGGTCCACATTTTGTCTGGACCCACAGCTCTAAAACCAGGCTGGCTAGACGCCAAAAGTGCAACTGTTTAAGTCAGCGGATGCAAAGACACACCACAATGTCCACATCATGTTTGGGTTAGGGTTAATGAGTGTTGTCTGCGCTGCTGCTCATATCACTCAGGTTAGCTAGCGGATGCCCCTTCAGATGGTCGTGACATTTCTTTTACTCTAAGGTGAAGTATTTCCACACTTGTGATGTCTGTGTGTCACTCTCTTTAGTTTAGTCAGACCCACCGCCTGTCTTACCTGCAGCAGCCATGTCTCCTCTGGTTTAGGTCTGACTCTGACTGGTCTCTGGGAGAGAAAGAATAACTTGCAACTTCTCGACTCCTCCAAATTTAAGCCGACTTGTGCTACGAGAGTCGACTAGTCCCACGGTTCTCAAACTGGGGTCTGTGGACCCCTAGGGGGACGTGGCGCATGTCCAGGGGGTACGCGAAATTATTCACGGGTTTTTTTGCCGTTTTATTTTGAAATGCGGAAGTTTTATTTTTGTAGTGAGCGGGCGGAAGTAACAGCGCTGTTTGACACCATCTTGACTAAATTGAGACGGAGCGAGTCACAGGCTATTTTTAGCCACCCTGCAGCGAACATGGATCGATTTTTGTGTCCTTAAAGTTCCTCAAGAAGTGGTAAAAGAAATGACAATGAAAATGACAATGACAAAAACAAATGCCCTAACCCTAAAAAGAGAAAGTACATTGATAGTTATATTGAGTTTGACAAGCTCATCCCTCCCATTAAGTCTGTCTGTCTGTCTGTCACACACACACACACACACACACACACACGGTTTTGTGTGTCTTTTGTTCCGTTTATTATTTTTAAATTATTTAAAATTGTTGTTTCTGAAGTGTTCATTTATATTATAATACCTGAAAATGTGGCTGGTTTGCACAAAAGCACTATTAAAAAAGGTTATCATTGTTTCATAATAATCATTGTTGAAGTGGTTTTTTTATCATTTTCAGTATCGCGAGGATGAGGGGGGACATGGAAAAATTTCACCCCTCCAAGGGGGACCTGGGCCAAAAAAGTTTGAGAACCCCTGGACTAGTCAATGTTTCTGTTAATGCCCTAGTATATAGTATAGAATAGAAGAATGATAATAAAATGTTAACATGCACCACAATGAAATGTGTCCTCTGCCTTTAACCTATCACTAGATCAATGCCTCCACCTTTAGCTTTGATGTAGTATGTAATTACCTCCACCAAGGAGGTAATTGCATACTACATGTTTTTGCCGGCATTTATCTGTTTTTCTGTGTTCACGATAACTCGAAAACCTATGGATGGATTTTGATGAAATTTTCAAGATATGTTGGAAATGTGAACAGGAAGAACTGATTTCATTTTGGGGGTGATCACGGTGTGTGTGTGTGGGGGGGTGTCTACCTTGGCGGAGGTCTGCGCTCTCAGAGTGCTTTTCTAGTTCTTTATAGCAATGCTTTTCAAATAGTGATGTGGGCCACCCCCAGGGGGCGCCAGAGGACTTCAAAAGAGACATGGCATAAGAAAGAATAAGCCTGATTTTTTAAAAAAAAAATATTTTTAGCTACCAGTGATGCTTATACAAGTGACTGCAGTTGTGGGTCATTGAAAAATATTTTTAATGCTATTCGAGTTGGTCAGGTCATTTGTGATAAACATTAAAATAACCTGGTAAATACACTTTATTGACTGAGTTTCCATCAAGGTGATGCACAATGTATAATAACCTAAAGAAATTGTGGAACAAATTGAATTGAAAAAATAAAAGATCCATGAACAAGTTATTTCGAGTCTGCTGCTGCTTGATGCCCTTTCAGTGGGATAACGGAACAGTGAGTAAGGTCATTTGATCTTCATGAAGATCATTGATGACATTTTTAAAAATGCAGGTCGAGAAGTGGGTCAGATCCGTTCTTTTCAAATATATTTATGTGGTCCGAGCCATGGGTGGGTTAGTTAAAAAAGCAGTTATTTATACATTGACCTGCACATCACTGATATATATATACCTCTGGAGTCCAGCAGCGGGTTCGGGGGTTACCGCCACGACTGGCCCCAGCCACCCTACAACCACGCTCGCCACGGCCGCTTCAGCAATGGCAGAGTGGAACAGAGCCCATTCGGACTCAATGCTCCCCTCCACCCCCGGGACACAATTGAAGCTCTGCTGGAGGTGTGAGTTGAAGATCTGCCTGACAGGTTCTTCCGCCAGGCGCTCCCAGCAGACCCGCACTACTCGTTTGGGCCTACCAGGTCGGCGTGGCATCTTCCCTTGCCATCTAATCCAACTCACCACCAGGTAGTGGTCGGTTGACAGTTCAGCACCTCTCTTTACCAGAGTGTCCAAAACATGCGGCCGCAGGTCTGATGATACGACTACAAAGTCGATCATCGACCGGTGACCTAGGATGCCTTGGTGCCAAGTGCACCGCTGGACATCGTTATGTTTGAACATGGTGTTAGTTATGGACAAACTGTGACTCACGCAGAAGTCCAATAACTGAACACCACTCGGGTTCAGATCAGGCAGACCATTCCTCCCCACCACCACCCCTCCACGTCACGCGGTCATCGCCCACGTGGGCATTGAAGTCCCCCAGTAGGACAACAGAGTCCCTTTTCAGAGTGCTTTCCAGCACCCATCCCACGGACTCCAAAAAGGGTGGCTAATCTTTGTTTGTTTGTTTGAGTTTATTTGAGCAGTTTACATATCTTGTAACAGTACAAGTTATAGTGTTTATATAATGATAGGTCAAAAGGAGTAGGCTGAAGCAGAGTTGCTTATTTTTGCCTACCCCCATTCCATAGTCACAACCCATACATTCATACTTAAACAAAAAAATATATTAACGGAAAAATAAATAACTTGTTTGAAATGCATGGCTCCAGTCACAAATGTTCCTTGATCTCATTGATCCATTGCTCTCATCTCTCCACATTTTAAATAATTAACAAGAGTGTATGCATTAAGTTACACAAACTTCCCACTCTGAAAATTATCACGAGCATGTCTTTTTTGGTTCTGTATAATTATATATTATTTATCAGGTTTATTTTGTTCCATATTTGATGGTTCAGGTTTGCATAATTCAAATTGAATTCAAATTCAAATTCAAATTTTTTGCATGAAAGAGATATGAGGATTGTTTGCCTTACTTTGTGCAGTGCATTAAAAAGCAGGGTATTTTAGGCCAGTTGACAGAGGGTATAGCCCCCAGTCAGCGCGCCATTACCCTGATTCCCTAACTTTGCTGTCAGTTATGTGTCATTCACTGTGTGGTGCATAAAAAGTGAAGAAATTTTTTAACAGCAGATTGGGGGGGGTGAATCATCCAACTGCCGTCCCTTGTCTTTTCTGCTATTTTTAAATGGAAACTGTAGAGACAAAGGAACATGATATTGAGTTAATTGTTTTCAGATTTGCTAATTATTGTGATTTGATTGTACTGGACATAAATCCTCAAACAAGAAGAAGAGGAAGAAGAACAACAACAACAACAACATAATAATAATAATAATAATAATAATAATAATAATAATAATAATAATAATAATAATAATAATAATAATAATAATAATAATAATAATAATAATAATAATAATAAAGAAATATAAATAAATAAATAAATAAATATGTAATAAAGATTAAATATGAAGCGCAGTGGCTGAGGTCAACAGCTATTGGAAACAAACTGGTGGTCCTGCTATGGATACTCCGCAGTCTTCTGCCTGAGGGAAGGGGGACAAAAAGGACTTTGGCAGAGTGAGCGGGGTCCTCTATGATGTTGTTCTCCCTCCTTCTGCATATAGAGATATACATTTCTGAGGTGGTGGGAGGCTGTGGCTGATGACCCTCTGTGCTGACCTCACCACCCTGTGCAGAGCTGTCTGTTCAGCCACAGAAAAGACAGAGACATCTTTTGATGTGAGAGAATGTCCATCGTCGAAGTAAATTAGGTCATGTGGGTGGTTTGCTTCACATTTTTGAGTGACTACTTCCAGCCTGTATGTGGACCCTTGGACGTTTAAAGGGTTAAAATGACAATTGAACCAGATTAAAAACTGTCTTTATGAATGTGTCATTAACCAGTGTTATACTTTTATTTATTGATGGTCTTTTGATTATTTTTGATGGTCTAATAATTTTTTCCACAATTATTTCTTGGTGCACTCTGCCCTTGTGTGCTTCATTTCTCATTCATAGCAGTTCATACAGTTGTCAGATACTGAATTTGCCCACATGTCATACAGTATATGAAGTGAGTGAGCCTTTACAATCTGCATTTGTGAAACGATGGTAGTTCCTTGAGTCTTGACCTTTTATAGAAATTGGACACCAGAACACAAACAGTCTCAGAACAACTAATACTGACACATACTTAACACTAATGTAATAATAATAATAATAATACATAAATACAACATGCAGTTCAAATCCACCATTTATTATCAATTAAAAAAAACACATCAATATTATACAATATTTAATCATGCATCAAAGACAACTATTTAATGTTGCAAGAATAAAATAAGTCTCTGACTGAAGAAACCCAGTGCCCAACCATAAGATAAGATTAAATAAAAATAAAATAAGATAAGATATGATTACATAAAATTTAATAAAATAAAATAAAATAAGAAAAGATAAAATAAAGTAAAATGAAATAAATTAGATAAGAAGATAAAATAAGATGAGATAAAATAAAATAAGATAAAATGAAATAAAATAAGATAAAATAAAGTGAAATAAATTAGATAAAAAGATAAGATAAAATGAAATTAAAATAAAATCAGATAAGATAAAATAAAATAAAATAAAATAAGATAAAATAAAATAAAATAAAATAAGATAAAATGAAATAAAATAAGATAAAATAAAATAAAGCACAGACAATATAGGCAGAAAACATGTAAGAGTGAAACATTAAACATGTTCAGAAACAGACTGAACTGTTCCAGTTAAAAGCGACACATCATGTAAAATTCACTTTTTAATGTTTTTCCAACATAAACGTGTCTGTGTGTGTGTGTGAGGAGACCATTCTCTTTTTCTCCTGATACATTTCTTGTTGCAGCGGCTGAATACGGTCTATTTTGTATTTTCTATGCTTCATACGTCACATGCATAGATTCATTTGAACACCCCACCCCACCAGCTCAGCTAACCCCATCTGCTGGTCACAGACACCTCTGCTCACACTCACAGATCCTCCATTATTCTCCATCAGTCGTCCTGGTGTGTGTCTCTGGGTCCACAGTTGGTCGAAAGGGCTGGTCAGTTATTTAAATTATTAGTTTTCTAATATGCGGTTGACAATTTCCTTTACATTGACATTCATTTCTCATTTTTGTACGTAGCTGGTCTTGCTGCTATTTCTTAGAAGACTGTTGCTTCCAGTAACTGATGCTATATTAATATTAATTTTCCTTTATTTACACCACAGAGGTTTATATAAAGGTCCGGTTACTGTGACCCCCAAAGCAATCAGAAAATGAAAGCAGGAAATAAGAGAAATGCTCCTCAGGTCATATTTCATTATAGTTGAACCTCAGACAAACCTCGTAGGTGGATATTATAATAACGCAACAACAATGACCTAAAGAAAGGGTCAGTTTTACTTTAACACAATATCATTATAACACATTTAACCTTTCACCAGAGCTTCACTCATCCATATGATTCCTCCATAAAACATCACATATGGTTTTAAGCTGATAAAAACCTCATTTGTTCAATTTTCAATTGTAAATGATAAAATAATTGTATGTTTCATACTTTAATTTGTGTTTATTGATTCCTAATTTGATTTATATATCTATTGTTTTGACTTCAGATTATTATTTCAGTTGTGTCGTGTTTTTTCTTTTCTTTTCTTATTCCTGTGTATTATTTATTTCCAGGGAAGAATTCACACAAGTCTTTTTTTTGCTTCCTTTGTCTCCTGTTTGAAAATGTATTATTATTATTTTATTATTTACTTCTTACTGTTTATGATGTGCAAATAAATACAACTAGATACACTTACAATTACATTTTAATGTGACTGTTTCAGCAATCATAAATCTAAGGGCTTGGACATAGTCGATGCATATGGAGCCGCAAGGCTAGAAATTGGCCGCCATAGCTACGCATTGCCGCATAATGGTGGCTTACCATTTGGTAAGATCCACTAAATTGAATAAATAATATATCAAATCAATGAGTATTATCTGGAATGTAGAGTAAAAAATGCCACTTTGTGAAAAAAACAAAAAAATTGAGTTACCTGTTTTTGCAAATGTACTCTTCAATTGTAAACTATAATTGTGATATTAAAATAATGAAAAGACAACAAGAACACTCAAAGGAAGGTTATTCCTTATCAGTCCGCTCGTAGCCATAAATACATGTTTTTATATATTTTTTTCTTTGACACTCCATTTAAAATAGTGTTCTGATATTATATTTTAAATACATGTTTCTTTGCTCCAAAGCTTAAGCACATGTTGTCCAGCTGAGTGGACATTTTTGAAACTCCATGAAAAATGGTCCATTTAAAATTCAATTCAATTAGAATTCAATCTTTTTTCATACCAAAAGAGAAATAAAAACACTTATGTGTCCTATAATTCACTGAGATTTTTAAAGATGATGAGCAGCTCCCAGTATTTTGTTTTCTAGGGAATGTGTCTTTGGGTGTTCCAGGTGTTTGACCCCAATGACATCGGATTTTAACACGGAAATAAATGCAGTCATGTGAGTAAGGTTATGTGATGTTCATAAAGACCATTCATTACATTTTTAAAATGCAGGTCGGGAAGCGGCTCGGGTATATATACATACATATATAGTACATACATATATACACATATATGTATGTACATATATATATATATATATATATATATATATATATATATATATATATATATATATATATATATATATATATACATATACACACACATACTGTAGAGAGAAAGAAATAAAGTATAAAAGCAGTATCAGCGAGAACAGAGACAGAAGACATGATGTGGAGATACAGAGGACGCATAAACACACAGCGAGCGAGACAAAGGCGGCGTTTGAAGGTTGGATAGATTGCTTTAAGGTGAGGATTACAGAGACAATGGCTTTTAGCTCTGAGGGAGGCAACCCAAGAGGTCTGGCCCAGAATCAGCTGGTGTGATCTGAGCTGTCAGTCAGTGAGGGATTACAGCAGGCCAGGTCAAGGAATAATAAATACAGAAAAAAAGAAGAAAATAATCCACAGGGTACTCTTGATCCAGGACTGTGTGCTGAATGTGGGACCAGAAGGAAAGGATCAATCATCATATATTTGGATGTTTCTCTTAGTTTTCATATTGATTTTCAACTCTGCGTCTGGTGCTTTGAAAAAAAGACTTTGAATGTGAATGTTTGTTTCAGAAATACCTCTCATATCTTCTTTAGTTGGTCTGAAAGTGCAGGACAGGACACTGGTGCTCGTAAATGTAAATATCACACAATGTTTAGTCTCGTTTTGTGAATATTAGATTTGCTTGGAACGTTTGAAAGATATTGATAACTACCTCCACCAAGGAGTTTGTCTGTTTGTCTGTCTGTCTGATTATGCTAAATGTTCTGAACAGATTTTGATGAAACTTGAGATAATGGGTCAAGGACAAAGCTATTAGATTTTGAGCAACGAAGGTCAAAGGTCAAGGTCACACTAAAGGTCAACAGCTAAAACACATCAGTGGTAATATCCCAGGATTCTGACAAGATAGAATCTGGTGTTTTTTTTTCATTCACATGGTCTGACCTTCAGACATCAGATGGGTCAACACCCAAAACTACTGGTTGAATTCATACTAAATTGGGTTTGTAGATTTCCAGTGACCCAAAATGTCATTTTATTTTGGGAGAAGTAGAACAAAGTAAAATTTTTGAACTTTTTAAAAATGTTTTATCATTTTGAATCTTCCAATTTACTTATAATGGGTTAAATATGTTTGAGGGGTGGGGTTTGTTGGGCATGGCACCACGCATTTATTCATTCATTTATTTATTTATTTATTCATTACCTCCACCAAGGATGTTACGTTACATTACGTTACGTTACGTTTCGTTTCATTACGTTATGTTAATCAAAAACTTAAGGATACATTTTGATTAAAAAATTCAGGATGTGTATATATATATATATATATATATGTATATATATATGTGTGTGTGTGTGTGTGTCTGTGTACATATATATATATATGTATATATATATATATATATATATATATATATATATATATATATATATATATATATATGTGTGTGTGTGTGTGTATCTACCATTTACCCTGCCTCCCAAATGCAGGGGGAATTGTCTTTGGTTCTTTTTTGTGTTGTTGGTCTGTCAACAACTTCATACAACCCTACTGGACTCATTTCTATGAAACTTCAGGTGGTTAAGAATAGATCTCATTACATTTTGGTGAATGGTCACAAAAAAATTTGTTTTCGCAGTAATCAGACATCGGGCAAATCAGGAATTTCCAAATACTCCGTTTTGTATCCTGCTTCTTTTTTGCTCCCACTGTTGATGTGCATTGACATCAGAACCTTGAAGGACACATTTGAAGATTCTCGGTAAAAGTTCAACATCAAGCACAGAATAAGGTCAAAATCAAATTTTGGATTTAAACTTTTTAACTTCTTTAAAAATCTTCCAATGAGCATCATAATGCTCGTGTTTCAATTCTACATCTTGTGTGTATAGATTTTGACCTATTGTTGACCCAAGAGGTTAGGGGTTGCTTGGTCAATACCTAAAAAAACTACAATAGACTATAACATAAAAAAAAACAGTGGAGTTAGAGACTTAGTTTCTATTATTAACAGATAGGAAACTTGACATGAACTTCAATATTACATCATGACCTTTGACCTTGATTGACCTTGATAGGAAAAAGCCATAATCGTCTGTTTTGAGAGGGAGATTTCCATTAATAGACATAACGTTTGTGAGCAGCAGGGTTTGTTGTGCTTGGCACCACTTCACCACAATACAGTTTCTCTCAATTCAGTTTTTTTCTACAGTAGTGTAGGTGGAACTGTGGCTTAAAATATACCATTCCATTAACCTCCCCTCTGGTTCCTACTTCACATACAAAAACTCCCTGTGATTCCTGAGGCCAATATGTTTTTGAACCCAAACACTAACACCTGACCCCAAACAGAACCTCCGCTGTGTAAGCCTTTGAACGGAAGCGTCTCAACAGAGGAACAACACAGCGCTTTTCCTCAAGTGATCACAGAGCGCCCCTGAGCCCTAACTCTGCATCTACCCCCGTCCCTCACTGAGCTGTCTGCTGTGATTGACGAAGTCACTTTGACCCTCCATTGGTTTCTCAAAGCCTCACTTCTCCTCTAGCCGTGGGCAGCTTCCTGTTGCCTTTCTCCATTTCTCTGCTACTTTCTTCTCTTTTCCTTTGACTGTACAGTGACGTTTCTTTCTGTATGTCACTTCAATTTTGCCTCTTCTCCGGCTTGGGGTAATGCCTCTCCCTCGGTTGCACTCTTGCGTCTATTCTCTTCTCTTATTTTGGTCGAAGGTGACATCTCCCCCCCTTTTTTGTATGCCCTCCCTCTCTCCTGTGACCATGCTGGATGTCTTTTTGTTAATTTATCGTCCCTCAGGCAATAATGCCGCATGCTCTGTCAACAGTAAGGCATTGATGGTTGCCCTCAGGATAAAAGACAAAACAGGATACTATTGTCAGGATAATATGAAGAAAACATGCAGAGAACAAGATATGTTATTAACAAGTTAATAACATGACGACTCACAAGACGTCAAACAAACATGAGACTGTGGCAGGGGAAAGATTTATTGAACATATCAGGGAGTGCATGAGCTTGAGTCACTTTAGTTACTGCAACTTTTAAAGTATGTTCTTTTTATTACAATTCTGGGAATACAGCTTTACGCACAATTAAAAGCAGAGGTTGTAAGAATAAGTACAGAATACTTAAATAGAAGTACAGCTACTTGTGAAAACTTCTTTACTGAAGTAAAAGTAAAAAAGTACAATTTCACAATTGTAATAAAGTACAAAAGTAGAACTGCTATTTTTTTTTTGCCATGAACACATTAATAATTATTTAACCAAGACAAATCTGAAAAGTTTCAAAAGTATCTAAAATAAAGCATTTAAATGTGAGTTGCTGTGTAGAAAAGAGGGTCACTGTACTCATTTTTGTGGATATGAACAGGAAATTTGGGAAAAACAGGAAAAAAGGTCAAAATTGAGATAAAAAAATCATCATGAGATTAAAAAAATAAATTGAAATGAGATCTTAAAACATGCATAATTTTAAGAGAAACGCTCAAAATTGTGAGATAAAATGTTAAAATTCTGAGATAATCGTCATATAATTATAAAATATAAAGTCACACTTTATATATAGATTTTTCCTCTAGTGATTTCTTTTTCATACTGTTTAATTTGAAAAAGTAATGAGTCTATTCTGAGAATGTAAAGAGTATAAAGTACAGATATTTATACAAAAATATCGGGAGTAAAAGTAAAAACTTGCCAGAAAAATAAATACTCAAGTAAAGTACAGATCCCTAAAAATTCTCCTTAAGTACAGTATGGTAATTTACACCTCTGCTTAAATATGGGAGACAAAAGTTCAATCAGTCCTGGTTCATAAAATGCAAAACTATTTTAGACTTTAAAGTACACTGGAAATACATGCATAATATTTTTACATTAATAATGTGACTTAAAATCTGAATGTACTTCCTTTGTGTTCTTTTTTGATGACACAGGGTGTTTTCTGGAAAATACATAGAAAATTGATTGTGTACATTAGTTAAATCATATTTTTTTGTCAGAGAGGGTAGATCACATGGTGTGATGTATACAGTGGTGGAAAAAGCTTTTTGGATGCCCCATGCATTTGTATTATATCACATTAAGAATCTTTCTTCAGTCATTGAACTAAGTATTATTCTATTCTCCAAAACCACATGCACCTTCTGCATTTGCACTGTTCTGTGTCTCAGTAGATAATGAAACACACCCACGATGTGACCTGTTGAAAGTGACAAGAATTTAGTTTTAGTTTTTCTCATAAACAATTACCAAAAATGAAATGAAGAAAAGAAAACATATATTGGTGTCTGTCAATAACTCATTAAGCGTTAACTTTTAATGAACTTCTTCCTTTTAATGAACTTCTTAATGAATGTCTTCCTCTACAAATTGAAACTAAAATAAAAGGTTATGAAAGTTAAAATAAAATATGTTTCTCCTTTTTCTCAAAATCAAATCTGGCACTTGACTGTGGAAGTTGTGGGTTGTGGAAAAACGTTCAAATTTCGAATGATATTGAAATAGTTTCCAGCAAATTTCGATTAGTGTTTTGGAGCAAAAGTCACATCTCTAGTATCATACAAACACTTTCATTTTGTATCTGAAAGCAAATGTCAAGGGATGTTTGATAACCCGACACATAGAACACAGTAGACCATCAACCCAACGTACACATCCATCAGTGGTATAACATTAGCTCTACTGTCTATGAACATTAGTCTATATGGTGAACACTATCCCATCTCCAATCAGCTGTTTTAGCAAAAGACCGGTAGCAATGTTAGTGTATGATAACTTCTTCACCATTAACAGTATTGTCAGTTTCATAGCTAAGTTGCTGAATTTTCCATCAGATTGAAGTTCACGTTTCTTTGGGGAGACAGTGTTAGGCTGTGGGTAAAGCCAGTGGATCCCAGATACACTCGCGTATCCTGGATCCATGGAGGGCATGAACATTGCCTCTTTGTGGCAGGTTTGTGGTCAAAACACTCTATCTAACTACTCGTTTAGGTGTTTTCTTGAGTTTTTACAACCGACAGCACACGTATTTTCCAAACCACTTTTCCTCTTGAGGTTGTCCATCTTTCTTCTCACTGAGTCACTGTTGTGATGGCCCTACTCTGGTTTCTCTCTGGTCCTGGTTGTGTGTGTTTGATTGCAGAATATTGGCTTCTGCTGTGGAGGTGGAGTTGCAGCTAGATGGCCAATGAGCTACACCTGGACTCAGGATATAAAGGAGGGACTTCCTCTCTTCTCGGTGTGTTCTCCCTGTGCTTCATTGGCCTTTGGAGATCACCACTGGCAGCCATGCATTCTGTGCTTTCTTCATAAATAAAGAAAAATCACTATTCTTTTTGAAAATAACCAGAATTGTGTGGTCTACCATTACTTTTTGTAAAAAAAAACAACAAATAAGTATACCTGCCTAATCTGCAATTTCCAGTATATTCTCTGTTAATGCAACCTTTCAATTGTTGTTATTATTATTGTTGTTATTATTATTGTTATTATTAATAATAATTAAAAAGTATTATTATTCAATAAAAATTATTATTATTTATTTTATCATATTTTTTAGATGTAATGTACTTTAATTACTGTACTTATTGTGGGTATGAATGTAATGAGTGGAATGTCCTGTCTGCAGCAGAACCCTCTGTCCAAGACCCATTTCTCCCTAGGGAGACAAATAAAAATACTTTGAATTTGATGCATTTCTAAATGCACGTCATAGATGACTTGGCTTCGGAACATAAATCTAGCCAAACAGTGATGTCTAAAACCAGAGGGGGGCGGGTGATCTATGGACCTGGATCAGACCTCTGCAGGTCCTCTGCATGCTATGTAGTTTTGCACTGAAACTATGGTGGCATTTACTTAGTTTTACAAACAATTTAAATTTAGGAGTAACAGGGTTTTGCAGAAAGTCTGATTTGACTCTCGTGAAGTAGAATATGTTAAGGCTTTGGTAGCTCCGTTTTTTTTGTGTTTAGTGTTGTGGCTTTGTGCTTGAACTGTCCTGGAGGGGCACTACATTCCCCGTAGATGGCTCCAACCTCCGGCTGGTATGGCTCCATCTAGTGGAGCTGTCCCTGAACGCATCGTGAGAGTTGCAGCAGCAGAGACGACACGGTGTCGCATCCGTTGTCGCATCCGTTATTTTTACTTTTTCTCATAATTATGAATTTTTGTCATATTTTTGACAATTTATCTCATAATTATGCTTTTTTTTATCTCATATTTATGACTTGAATTTTTGGTAAATTTCTTCTCAATACCCACAAAACTGAAACATCGTGAGAGTTGCAGCAACAGAGACGACACGGCGTCGCATCCGGTGAGTGTATTGTTTCCTCTTTAACTCCGCTAGCCTAGCTTCCCTTAGCATGGCTAGTTCTTCTTCTTCCCGTGACTTCTGCTCAGTGTGTTGTATGTACAGTGAGTCCCTGCCTCCTTTACTGAAGATAGAAGTAGCTATTGGAAGTGTAGTTTAGTGTCAGGGTTGGAGGCCAGGGTTTCTGAGTTAGAAGCACGGCTCTGCAGCTTGGAGGCTAATGCTAGGTCTAGCTATAACAAGGTAGCTGCAGGGACCGCAGGCTGTGCTAATAGCTGCAGGAGTGCTAGCGTGGCTAGTCCCCCAGCTGGTCCCGTGCAGCCGGGAGAGTCAAGGGATCGGTTTGTGAAAGTACGGAGGAAGTGTGGTGCTAAACGCATCAACGTAGTGCACCAAGAGCTTCACGTGTGTAGCAGACCCCATGGCACCGCACTGGCCAAACCTGACACTCCTTTCATTGGCAGTTCTATTCTTAGAGACGTGAAGCACCCAGCGGTGTCTGTCAGGTGTTATCCAGTCAGTGTCTGAATGTGTCTATCACCTGTGTAGTTAATAATAAACCTAATATTAAAAAACCTATAGGACTGAGATCAAATAATTTAATAAAAATAGTTTTAAGTAATAATCAGATTAAAAGAACACCTAACAATTTTATCCAATGTGGACTGCTCAATATTAGGTCAATTTCTTCCAAATCTTTATAAATAAATAATCTAATTAGTGATCATAAAATTGATATTTTAGCTCTGACTGAAACCTGGCTGCAGCAGGATGAATATGTCGCATTAAATGAATCCACGCCACCAACTATCACACAGCCAGAACCAATGGCCGTGGTGGAGGAGTGGCAGTAATATCCCACTCCAGTTTAGGTCTTAGCCCTAAAATTAATCATAATATATATGTGACCCCCCACCATGAAACCAGGCATAAGTCGCGCTGAGCCGTTCAGAGCTACAGCCAAATTTAGGCTGGAAGGTGATTTCTTATTTGTGTTTACACCTTATCAATAAACGGTACCTTAACACCTCTATGTTCAGTTCCTGTGGTCATTACATTGAAATCCAATCAATAAAGGTGTTTATTGGGTCAATTATTTAAGCGGTGACAAAAGTTTAAGGATTGCGGAGCAAAGACAAAGATGACTTCCACCTCTTTTCGCCGAACAAACTGATCTCCGTTCCGTGCGTAAACATCCAAGTGTTCGGTACGAGGTAAAAGCTTATATTGAATGCTCTTGTCCAATGTCGTAAGCCAAATGATTATAATACGTTGCAATTCTGTCCTATTATTACAATATATAGAACTTCTGTGACATGTCCATCAGAGTGTCCTTTAACATCTGTGAATAATTTTTGTCAATCGGATACGAATTATTATGCATTGCTAAAGACTTCCTACCCCAAAACAGTCCAAAACTTTAACGGACAATATCTAAAAATATGCCAATTGCATAATAGGTCCAACTGTGGATATTAAAATTACCATAACTTTGGTTCTACTTATGATAGAAACATAATTTTTTTCACCATCTTAAACCTTAGTTTCCAGTCTACCAATCTACACAGATAACTCATTTTTGATTTCCAGACACTTATGCCTGGTTTCGTGGTGGTGGGTCACATATATATATATATATATATATATATATATATATATATATATATATATATATATATATATAGCGACAAATGCGCCAAGTTGGCAACAGTGCTGATGATTTCCTTCAGTTCTTTAACAATAAAATATCAACTATTAGAGACAAAATTCCCCAAACATTAGATCAGAAAAAGCAACGGTTTCAAACCTAGGCCCTTTTATAAATCCCTCTGTAACACTAAATAATTTCACCACTGTAGACCAAACTGATGTTATATCTATTATCACGTCTTCCAAATCAGCCACCTGCCTCTTAGATCCAATTACAACAAAACTCTAGATTCTGCCCCTAATTATTAGCACTGTCCTAAATATAATTAACACTTCATTAACTACTGGATATGTGCCGCACTCATTTAAATATGCTGTTATTAAACCAATTCTGAAAAAGCCTACCCTAGATCCTGACATTTTAGGCAATTATAGGCCTATATCCAATCTGCCCTTCCTGTCAAAGGTTTTAGAACGAGTAATAGTTAAACAGCTGTGCCAATTCCTGCAGGATAATAGTTTATTTGAACAGTTTAAGTCGGGCTTTCGTGCCCATCATAGCACTGAAACAGCGTTAGTTAAAGTTACTAATGACTTATTATTAGCCACTAACATTGGATTAATATCAGTCCTAGTGTTATTAGACCTTAGTGCAGCCTTTGACACCATTGACCACAGTATCTTAGTGCACAGATTAGAATATGATATAGGTATTAGAGGAGCAGCCCTCTGCTGGTTTAAATCATATTTATCTAATCTCTACCAATTTGTTAACGTTAATCAACAATCATCGCAGTCCTCCAGAGTTAATTATGGCGTGCCACAAGGGTCAGTCCTTGGGCCTATTTTGTTTACACTATATATGCTCCCTTTAGGTAACATCATTACAAATCATGGCATTAATTTTCATTGTTATGCGGATGACACACAGCTACATTTATCGATTAAACCTGATCAGACCAGGCAAATAGATAAACTAAATACTTGTGTCCAAGACATAAAGACTTGGATGAGTGCCAATTATCTTTTATTGAACCCTGAAAAGCTGAAGTCATTATAATTGGTCCTAAAAATGCGAGAGACTCCCTAACTGACAAGGTAGTTACTCTGGACAAGTTAAGCGTAACACCCAGTGATACTTTATTTGATCCAGATCTTTCATTCAAAATGCACATTAACCAAACTTGCAGAACAGCCTTCTTTCACCTGCGCAACATAGCCAAAATTAGGAATATTCTGTCTAAAACGACTGCAGAAAAATTTATTAATGTATTTATTACATCACGATTAGATTATTGTAACTCCTTACCAGTAGCGTGTCCTAAATATTCCCTAAAAAGCTTTCAACTGGTTCAAAATGCAGCAGCAAGATTATTAACAGGATCAAATAGAAGAGAACACATCACCCCTGTGCTCCAAACCCTTCATTGGCTACCAGTTGAGTCTATTATTAAATTTAAAATCCTCCTCCTTACATATAAAACCATTAATGGTATGGGCCCCTCTTATCTTAAAGATGATCTGGTTCCGTACCAGCCCAATAGAACCCTTCATTCTCAGAATGCAGGTTTATTGAAAGTTCCTAGGGTTTCTAAAAGTACAGTAGGAGCTAGAGCCTTTAGTTATCAGGCCCCTGTCTTATGGAATCAGCTTCCCTTTAATATTAAAGATGCTGACACAGTCTCTACATTTAAAATTTGGTTGAAAACATTCCTGTATGAGAAAGCCTATGGTCAGGTTTGTTAAAAAATTATGTGACTCATATATCATGTATACATGATGTATGAGTCACAGTTCAGTCTAGGCTGCCCTAGGAGATAGAATGCTGGGGGAAGTACTGACACTGAGTTCTTATTACGATCTATTACGTCCTGCAGGTGGCATCTAGGAGTGTGTGCAGGAAATAACACAAAACCAAGATGTAAAATGGAACTAAAATTGTAAATTTAATAATTGATGAAGTGAATTAACAAAAAGGTGTCCCAAAAGGGGAAATACAATGTTAGGAAACAAAAGGAACAATTTTTAAATAAGGGTAACCAAGTTAGAAATGACTAACTCAAATAACTACATTTAGCTTCTTCAACTGAATGCAACAAAGGCTAAAGAAAACTAAATTAACGAGTGTCTCAACTAAATAAACAAGTCACACAAATAAGGCTAGCCTAGTGACATAACTAAAGAGACACAGACGAGGAGTGGTCGTGGACTGGGACAGAGTGATCCCAGCCAACGAGCTTCTCCAAGGTGCTCAGTATTATAGAAGGCGGCTCAATCGTGTGGCAGGGGTCTGATTGGTTGGATCAGGAACCGGAGAGTCAACCAGATGGAGAAGGGAGAGGCGGGAACCCAGGAGCCAATCAGAACAGGGAAAGGGGCCAGAGGGACGGACTTTAGTTTTCCCAGGGACCACCAAGGACCAACCACACACACAGCTCAGATCAGCAGGTTTTACATACAGTATAGATACAAAACATCAGCACAGCAGAGAATCACAAGGAGGAATGACCAAACAAGGGCCAGATACGGGGCGGGGCCCGTAACATACCAAGTTTGTTCATGAGTAGTCACCTGGTGACCCCTTTCCCCCCTCCCCCCCTGGGGGGGAGTGGTGGCTCTCCTGAAAGTGTCTGCATGGGAGCTATGGATGACAGGATCTGCAGTGTCTCGCCTGTGCTGACCTGTGACCCCAGACCCCCGCCCTTGCCTGTCTGGTGTCTGGACTAGCCCCCACCTCATTCATTTATAAATGGACGTTCATCTGTAGCCTGTCCATCCGTGGGAGTGGATCTCTCCTTCAATGTGGTTCTCCTCAAGATTTCTTCTTTTTCCCACTGGGTTTTGAAGTTTTTTCTTGCCGAGAAGGAGGGTCTAAGGACAGGGGGTGCTTGGGGCTTTTCATATATCTCTGTAGTTGATTGTGTTTTTGTAAAGCCCTGTGAGACGACTTTGTTGTGATTTGGGGTTTGATAAATAAAAATGAAATGAAAATTGAATTGGTGAACCCCACATCTCTCCAGAAGCCACCTCAAGACAGGTGTGGCTAATTACTGCTGTTGGCCTGATTACCTCGAGACACTAAAAAGGCAGTTTGAGAGAGCAGAGTTTAGGGGAGCACACCGTCACACTCCCTTTGAGGACTCTCTCCTTCGCTCATGTCCGATGGGACAAAGTGGATGTTTACCTGGAGGACACTTGAAAAGGATTAGTAACCAGAAGACAAAACCTGGGCAAATGCGTGACTAACTTTACGAGCGACACTGGAACCTGGAGGATTTCTGTTGTAAATGCATTGTTTGTGAAAAGACTTTTTAGTTCCTCCCTCGAGCCAAAGGCCACAATTTCAGCTTTCGTTTAACAAAGAAGCCTTGTTTGAACTTTTGAACCCCAGCCTTCCTTTGTTAACTCTCCCCCAAGTACATCATTAACAATCAAATATTGTTTTGGAAAACTTGTGTCTTTATTCTCCTTTGAACTGCCCCGCTGATGACCAGCCTCTCATGGTATATATATATATATATATATATATATATATATATATATATATATGTGTGTGTGTGTGTGTGTATATTGATATACTAGTGGGATCACTGTTGCCTTCTCACCCCACATTTCCTCTGTCTCCTCTTGGTCTCCTTGGTTTTTCTAAAGCTTCTCATGTTCTTTCTTCCTTGCTAACACTTGGGATTGTTACATCTATCACTTTCACTGTCTTCTGTTGCTGCTGTTCACATCCTAGCAGGAGGAAAACTGGGATCCAAGTGAGCCCTGGGGCAAGGACCCTTTACGCCTATACCACAGAATGAGCAGCACAATTAATGACTTAAATCAGCTCATTGGGGAAACAATCTATTAATGATTGTATTTTTGTCTTGTATTTGTATTGGTTTTTAGCATGGGCTGATATGCTTTTTCCCCCTGCCATGAGTAGAAACCAGGGGAAAAAAATTTAAAAAGAGAAAAAGGGAGGGGAAAAATGGGGGGAAATTAAAAAGAAGAGAAAAAGGCAGAAATAACTGAAAAGGGGAAAAGGAAAAAGACAAAATGGAGAATGTGAACATTTGGTAATATTTATTAGGGTAACTGTCATGATGTTAATTACTAATTGTAATTAAAAAAAAAATTCTGATTGTTGTTTTCATTTGATGGAGAAATAAAAATAGAATTGGCTCCAAATGTCCTCTTAGAAATAGACCCAGTCTCTGACTGCCTTGTTTCCTGTGTATCTATATCTGTTAGTATTTTAACCGCATTGAGACTCAGTAAGTAAACATTTTTGTGTTTTTACATTAAATAATTACCTTAACCCTTTGTTGTTCACTCAACCGTTTAGTAGAGGTAACATTGAACCCTGATATCTAATCTAAATGTACGTCCTTTGACATCAAACTTCTTGGGCAGTCAATGATATATTCAGGTCATGCTAGTATACCACCAAAGAAGAAGATCATCATCCAGAAGATCAAAGAAAGACCTTTGCTATGATCTTTTCTTTTGGACACAAAATTGTAGGCAAGTAAAAAAAAAAATTCACGTCGTTAACCATTAGAGTGTATTTTACATAAATAACATGCTGAACCAAATGGTAGAGATGATAGTAAAGGGTCAAGAAATGCTCATCACTAATGATACAAACACAAAGAGTTAATACATCTAATTTGAACCAAGTCACAAATTATGTTGGTAAGATTGGTGGAGTAATATTCGAGTTGTACTATTTTAGTTAAAATTTTGGGTCAGAACATAATATAGCTGTGTTTTATGTTATAATAGTCCCTGTGAGGTGGAAAAAGCAAAAAAAAAAAAAAAAAGGATTGTGATTTTGTAGTGGGTTAATTGGAAACAACATAATGCAACAGTTTTTTCAGAAACATTTTTTATTGTTTCCTTTTAAATATAATGTCCTTTTCAGTTGACATTTTTATTTATTTATTTTTAATTAGAGCTGTGAATCTCTTGTCCAAAGCATTGCTGGGTCTCAGGAGGACACATATTTTTATGCTTCAGTCCAGTCTTGTTAAACTGGTAAATGCAGTGCAGAGGTGTTCATCTCCATTGTCAGATGCCTCTTGTGTCGTGGCCTTCAGGTTTGTTGTGGCTCTGTCTGTCTCTTTGATCTGGTGGTTAAAGTCTTTGCTCTTTTTGTCTGTCCCCAGCTGTGCAGCGTGTAGTCAGGTAGTTTAGCAACACAAAAGACTTTGAAATGGAAATCACACCAGTTTGTGTGTCTGGGTGTGTGTGTGAGAGAAGTTTTCAAAGTGCTGCCAGATGGAAATGTGTGTCTGGTAAATGGGCAGAGATGATGAATACAAAAAAAACCTACTTTGTCAGGAGCCTCTTGTCTTTCGCATTATGTCAACGCACATGTTTAATATTCATTCAGTGCCATTATACCTTAGCCTGTTTTTACCCTCACAGCATGAAGATGCTGGTTTCAATGCTCAGGAATAAAATGGAGTTTCTCCCATAGTGAGGCAGTCTGTAATGTAACCGTGGAAACCATGGGAGTAATCATGATGTTGACATTGGTGGGGACATAATTTGATGACTTCCTCGCAAGAGACAGCAACAAAAAATTATAAAAATAAATAAGAACACAGCTAAAAGAATTAAAATACTGTCTCATTTAGTTTTTGTCAACAAAAATTAAGAGACACTTTAGGAATGTTTTTTTAATTTTTCAAGCCACATTTTTTCTGTTTTTTTGGTCATCGATAACTGCATTATATATTTAATTATAGTTATCATCACAAGACCAACATTTACATCTAGTTTAGTCTCATTTTTGTCACATGATAAAGATTTGTTGATGACAATATTTAGTCGCACTGTCAATGAATTAATCAATTATTTCTTAGATTCTTCATATCTAAGGTGCACTGGAGTATAAAATCAAAATCACAAAATGATGAGATAAAAAGTCAAAATGATGAGATAAAAAGCCAAAATCATGAGGTAAAAAGTCAAAACTTCCAGTCACTAAGCACAACCAGAATTAATAATTAATATATAAGGCGCACTATGATTTTTGGGGGAAATTAACGTGTCACCTTATAGTCTAGAAAATACAGTAACCTTTTGTTTCCCAAATGTCATATAACTTTCATCCAAATATTAGCATGGACACGTCCATAGCATCCATTATGCAATTTTACACCCATGGTGGAAACACAATGCAGGTTTCCTCAAGCAGTGAACAGAAATGATTCACACTTAAGCTATTTTTTTCACTACATGATTTTAGCCTACATTTTAACCTAAATATCTATTTAAACACACACAAACACACACACACACACACACACACACACACTCACTTAACCCTTTAATTCCTGAGACTTTTAACAGTTCCAGTCAAAAAAAGCAACAAAATGGACAATAACAGCCAAAAATGTATAAATGTATAAAAGGTAACCAACAAAATAATAAATAACATGAACAAAAAAGACACAAATGGCACAAAAGTGGCAAAAAATGATAAAATACAATAATCAATGTAGAAATATAAAACAAAATATGGTACAACAAATACAAAATAATAACTTAACTTAGTTAAAATAAAGTATAAATAAATATTTATATTTGGTTCCAGTGGTTAGTTAAGCCTTTTTCTGTTTTTTAAATCAGTTGCTTTGTCTTCATATATCAGATCCATGAATAAAACTCAGTAAAATCACAGTAAAAAATATTTTTTCCCCTGAATATTCAAACTAAACCATCCTTTCAGAACGTGTTAAAGCAGTGGCAGCAGGAGACATGGAGGACATTAATTGACAATGGTCTACAATGTGTATTCATACATAAAAATAAAATAAAACATCAGGTCCACATGAAGTGCTATATTAACACAAAAAATAAAACAGTCAGAACACGTTTCTGAACAATACAAGTATTAAACACTGAACTTGTTGCTTTTCCTCTGCTTCAGATGAAATAAAGTAAATAAAACACACCCATCAATCACAGTTTTGTACATTAGCACATTGAAAACAGCAAGTAAGAGATTAAAAATGTGATTAGTGTGATAAAAAACAGCATGTTAAATATGAAAGTAATTAATCAAACTTAATGCATTAATTTGACACCTCTATGTAAATACATCTTGGATAAGTCAGACCATTCTCTTCACCACAGACTGTCAAAAGCAAGACCTGCAGCAGTGTTCATATAGGACCCTTCATCCACACTGTCAGTAAATGCTGTTGTAAACAGTAGATAAACTGAACATTCTGTAAATAATTCCATCCGTTACTTGTTTGATTTTAATTTGGCTTTTTTTTTCTTTCCCTGAGCTGATGGATATTGACTTCCTTTCCTTGGATTAATAAAGTTTATCCGCATGTGTGTCTGTATTACTTTCATTTTATATTACTGTATGTGCCTTCAAAACAAAACTGATTTCAGAGCAGAGCACATAAAAGACAATCACTGGGTGTTTGTAGCACAAACATTAGAGGATGGAAGTGATGTAACAGACATAACATTGTTTCACAGACATGCTTGTGTTTGATCATAGATTCATTTCAGTTCAGTCGCCATCTCCAGACCAATGGGATCTCAAGCGGACCAGACCAGTAAAATAATAGGCATAGAAATCTACTAATCTACCATCGGCAAATTGAAGCATAGGCCAATAATGTAATGACTGGCTAATAACATGTAATGTAATCATTTATGACGTTATTGGCCAGAAGTTGGTTCAGGACTTTTATTATGTTATTGGCCTTTTACATTTTTAAAAAGGCAAATGTATTACTTATTGGCTTTTACTAACCTGACTCATATCATCTGGCTGCGTTTTGCTAGACTCACGCAACCATCTGAGTATCGTGTAGTTCAGGCTTTTGAAAAACGAATGAGCCAATCAGTGTCACTGGGTGGGACTTCCCATGACTGGGTGGCGTTGTGTCTGTCTGTGCCACGCCTGATGTCTCCGTGGTCTGTTGGGCACTGGGTTCCTCTTCAGCTTTTGGCCGTTCCCTTGTATTGGCCAGAGTAAATGGTCAATGATAAGTTAATTCCTGCACTTCTATAGTTCTTTTCCACCTTCATTAGACTTAGACTTAGACTTAGACTTTAGACTTAGACTTCCTTTATTGTCATTGTTACAATAAACATGTTTACAGAACAACGAAATTGTATTTCCGGTTCTTCCTTAAGGTGCACTTCAGATTTAAATATTAAAAAATAAAGAGTAAACTTTGTAGAATACAAATGTACAGAGTGTAAAGTGTAAACGTTGAGGTAGACTTATTCAGTGCGGTATACATAGTATACAAGTAGTCACCTTTGCTGGGGTGCAGGTGTGTTCAGGGCAGTTATTGCTCTGGGGTAGAAACTGTCTCTGAGTCTGTTGGTGCTGCTGCTCATGGCTCTGTACCGTCTGCCTGAGCGCATGAGTCTAAAGTGGCAGTGTCCTGGGTGGGAGGGGTCTTGTAGGATGCTGTGGGCCTTCTTCAGGCAGCGGGTGTTATAGAGTTCAGTCAGGGGGGGGAGGGGGCATCCGATAATCTTCTGGGCGGTGTTGATGACCCTCTGGAGAGCCTTCCTCTCTGCAGCCGTGCAGCTCCAGAACCACACGCAGATGCAGTAGGTGAGGATGCTCTCGATGGAGCACCGGTAAAAGGACACAAGCAGCTCCTGTGCCAGGTTGTTATTCCTGAGGACTCTCAGGAAGTACAGTCTCTGATGTGCCTTTTTGATGGTCGCTGTGGTGTTGGTGCTCCAGGTCAGGTCGTCGTTGAGGTGGACGCCCAGGAAGCGGAAGTCAGATGCCCTCTCCACGACGTCTCCGCTGATGACCAGGAGCTGAAGGTCTGTCCTCTTCCTCCTGAAGTCGACAATCAGCTCCTTGGTCTTGGAGGTGTTAAGGGCCAGGTTATTGTCCGCGCACCACCCTGCCAGCCTCTCCACCTCGTCGTGGTATGCCGACTCGTCTCCTCCTGAGATGAGCCCCACCACGGTGGTGTCATCAGCAAACTTTATGATGGAGTTGCTGGAGTGTGCGGGGGTGCAGTCATATGTGTAGAGGGAGTATAGGAGGGGACTCAGCACGCAGCCCTGTGGGGAGCCGATGCTGAGGCTTAGGCTGGAGGAGGTGTGGCATCCCATCCTCACCCTCTGGGGACGTTCCGACAGGAAGTCCAAGATCCAGCTGCACATGGGGCTTGGAATTCCCAGGTCTCTCAGTTTGGCCACTAGTCTCTCCGGGATGATGGTATTGAAGGCCGAGCTGTAGTCCACAAAGAGCAGCCTTGCGTAGCTCCCCCTCTGCTCCATGTGGCTCAGGGTGGAGTGCAGAGCTGTGGCGATGGCGTCCTCCGTGGACCTGTTGGCCCTGTAGGCGAACTGGTGGGGGTCAAAGTCGGGGGGTAGGGCTGAGGTGATGTGTGCTCTGATGAGTTTCTCAAAGCACTTGGTGAAGATGGGTGTGAGTGCTACCGGGCGGTAGTCATTCAGGCAGCTAATATTGTTCTTTTTTGGCACCGGGATGATTGTGGAGGTCTTCATGCATGGTGGGACGACGGCCTGAGAGAGTGATTGGTTGAAGATCTTGGTGAAGACTCCAGCCAGCTGGTCTGCACACTCTCTCAGAACCTTTCCTGGAACACCGTCTGGGCCTGTGGCTTTCCTCGGGTTCACTCTCCTCAGCATGCCTCTCACCTCGTGCTCCTCCACTGTGAGAGTGTGGCTGCTGTGGAGCATTGGTGGGGTGGTCAGAGTGGGGGGTTGTCTAGGGGGTTGTCGAGGGGGTGTTGAGGTGGCTGTCGGGAGCTGGGTGTTGAAACGAGCAAAGAAGTCGTTCAGCTCCTCTGCTCTGGAGGCGTCACCGTCAGCCGTGGGTTTGGTGGATCTGAAGTTGGTCAGGTGCTGTATTCCCTGCCATACTTTCCTGGTGTTATTGCTTTGTAGGCAGTCCTCGATCTTGTTCTTGTAGTCTGCCTTGGCCTCACTGATCCCTCTTTTTAGCTTATGTGTGTCATGGTGTCAAAGCTCTTTACATTAGCCTCACATTCACCCATTCACACACACTCATACACCAGTAGGTTTCTATGGTTCTGTCAGTCCTACTGGAAGACTAACAATGGGTTCAGTGTCTTTACCCAAGGAGACATGTGGACAGCCAGAGCTGGGACGCGAAACACCAACCTTTCAGTCATTGGACGACCCACTCTACCAACTGAGCCACAGCCGCTTATCAAAATGTGCCCTTAATATGATAAAAAATATAATTAACCTAATAATATAATAACTTCACCAATAATATAATAAAATATTGTGACTGATATTATAATAAAATTTTTACCAATAATGTCATGACTTTTTTTAGGTGACTCTCTTTTCTAAACTGATACAGTAATGTAAAACGTTGTAATGTAAGGTGTGTGTTTTGCCAATTTGACATCAAACGTATATATAAAAACTATTTATGAATGGATATATATTCATATTTTAATGTCAAATGTAATGTAATATGTGGGTGTTTTGAATACTGATGTATAACCTCTTTCAAATGAATTATTAGTTTAAAGTGTTATGTTGGTTTGTGGCTGTTTTCAAGAGGTAGTGTTTTTTGGAAAACTGTAGAAAGAAGTGGTAGGTTTTAAGAAGCAATTGTCACTCTGTTGTTTCAAATCCAGTGTATCTAATATTCTCAGTGTAAAACACAGAAAGTAGATTACATTATCTATTAGATAAGATTACATTATTATTTTTTTTTTTTTGAACCAAAACTGAATCATCAGTTTTGGTAAAAAAAAAAAAAAAAAAAGAAAGTTATTACAATAATATATATAATGTTATTACAATATAAGTCTGGATATCTTATATTATTGGTGAAATGATGACATTATTAGGCCTTATTACATTTTCAATCATCTTATGAGCAAATATTCTTACACTTTACATAACGTTATAGGGAGCAACACTCCCTCTGGTCATGCATTAAATGTTATGCATTCTGGAAGAGTATTGTTCATTGTTTTCCAGAGGTTTTTGGAAAGCACTGGAGTCAGATCCACTCATTGCCAACACTGGACCTTTTATGACTTTGGCATCAGACAATAAATAAAAAGTTTTCGTTTTGTTTTGTTTGGTGATCGCTAAGAGGTTGATCTTGACGGTGTGAAAGGGGAACTAACATACACCCTACATCTGGAATGGACCCTGTGTTCAAACTGATGTTATTGGTATCAAACACACCACTACAGAAAAAATATATTACACCGCCCTTGTTTTCTTCAATGTCTTCATTTTAATACCTGGTATAACTAAAGCTACATTTGTTTGCATTAGGGATGTTGACCAATGAATGTTTGACCGATGGTCAACGCTGTGTGGTCGTCAATTTCTGCCGCTGGTTACCCCCCCCCGCCCCAACAAACAGCCTGCATCTGTCATTCCACTGCACAAACATTTGAAATGAGAAAACTTCAATAGTCGTCACTTGGGAGGTTCAGTTTGCTTTGCAGCTGATAAAAGACCCAACTCTCCTTTCATATGTTTCAGAGCTTGTACTTTTTAACTTTTACTGCAGAAAAGAAGTTAAAATAAATCAGAACTCCTGGTTTTACCAGAGTCTTTTCTACACAAGTATCTGTTCTACTTGAGTAAAGAATGTGTAGACCTTTCTTGCCTCTGCTGATAAAGATGATTTTGTTGTAGTGCTGTTGAGGGGCAATCATGCACTCGGACCTCACTGACAAAGTGAAGCAAATAAAAAAGTTCTTGCTTTTCAAGGTGATTCATCACTGATGCTGCTTGTGACAGAGGCGACCAAGGAAATTTAGCTTTGTGTTCGCCGGTTTGTTAGCCCTTTGTCTTTAAATCAATAGAAAGTGAATTGTTTTAAGTTTATAGATGGAAGATTTTTTCGGGAGTCCTCAAGTTGCCTCAGTGTGACTATAATGAATTACAAAGCTACATACTGACCAGTGATAATACTGATGCTTTTTAATTGGAGTATGAGTCAGTGGGATGATAAACAGATGACGTAATGCAGTGGCAGAATGAGTCCTCTACATCAGCCTGATAGAACCTAACTGAATTAATGAATAGCTAGTGTCCATGCAAATATGCTGGAATTATTACCCAAGGTGCTTTCTGTTTTTCCAAAATAAAATTCCAGACTTTTCTAAACTGATATTTTAAGACCTTGAGTTGATGTACTATGTATGTACACATACTTTTGTGCCTACTGCCTACTCCATTGGTTGAGATTGTACCAGTCATGTTTATTAGAAGTTTCATTTTTATATTAAATAAACAAACACATTATTCACAATACCTTTTCTATTTCTCATTTCACAATAATTTCAGCATGTACTAAAATTGTACTATAAGATGTTTTCCCCAGAATTTATTAAAAGGAAACACTTTTTTGCAATGGGGGCCTTAAATATGACGTATTTTGAATTGTTCTACTCACCCATATATACTCTTTCAATTTTCATTAATCTGGAAAAAATTAGATTTGCACTGATGTCTAGTGATGGGCAAATGAAGCTTCATGAAGAATATATATATATATATTTTTTTATCCCTGTAGATGGAGCTCTCTGTTCAACAAAGAGTTGAAATTGTTGAAACGTTCAAGCCTTTCTTGAACAGACAGCTCCATAGGTGTCAAACTACGGTCCTAGAGGGCTGGCATCCTGCATCCTTTCCATCTTCCACATGATTAAGTTTGACCCTGAAGACAAATGGAACAAAATTAAAGAAAAAATAATAATACAAAAAAAATAATGTAGTAAAATAAACCAAAAAATATCAACAAAATGAACAAAACCTAATAAATATTTACACAATTGTAAATAGCATGGAAAAATTAGCAAAAGAATTTACTAAAAATGAAAAAAAGAGTATTACAATGATTTGGCAATGAATGTTTTTTATATTCAGAAAAAAAAAAATCAACCGTTCTCCATACTTTTTTTTAATAGTGTTTTTACTGAGTTTTGTTGATGGAACAAGTGTCAAAAGGAAACTGAGTTCGAAAAAGGAAAAAAAATAAACTTCTCGGTCCAAATTTCAATTATATTTCTCTTGTTTTTAGTATTTTTTTTTTGCAAATTTTGTCATGTTATTTACAATTTTTTAAATATTTATTAGTTTTTGTTCATTTTGTTTATTTTTGTTCATTTTGCTTTTTATTTGATCATTTTGTCTTTAATTTTGCTCCATTTGGGTCTTACTTTCTTCATGTTACTAATTATTTTGTCAGTTTATTATGAATCTTTGTTAATTTTAGTGATACTTTGGCATTTTGTTGCTTTTTTTTTCACTATGGCACTGCTAAAGTTTCAGGAGTTAAAGGATTGTGTGGAAGAGGGAAATATCTAAAACATGTAGGACACCGGCACTCAAGGACTGGAGTTTGACATCTATGATCTTGAGGGATTAAAAAAAACCCCAATGAATTAAACAGCTCTTTTTGCAGTGTTAGCAAACAGTCAATCAACCAGTAACTAATGAAAATGCACATGTGTACAGCAGTGGAATTAGAACACCCCAGACTGACACACACACAGGAAGAGACAGAAGGAGTGAAAGAACACCAGTCAACTGACCTTACAACCTGGCCTTATCTTAAAGCTATGGCACTTGTCAACTCATGTTCAGATGTGTAATTTGCAACCCCAAAAGCAAACTGTTGTCAATGTCCAAGTCCTCTAACACCAACCTAAGAACCCACATTCAGGTGAATCATTAATTTCCCTCCTGCAGTAGTGAAGTGTCTTTCTATAAAACCCAACTCATTTTAATTACATTTTAGAAATTATAAAAAAAACCCCAAAAGAATAATATTATAACAAACATAAACTCAGCTAGCTAGCAGAGGCAAACTAGCCTAATATCAGTAGGTCTGAGATCTTTTTAATAAATGCCTCAAACGGTGATGTGGTCATTAGCACTTCTGCCTCACAGCAAGAAGGACCCTGGGTCGAATCCCACACCAGACCTTTCTGTGTGGAGTTTGCATGTTCTCCCTGTGTCTGCGTGGGTTTTCTCCAGGTACTCCGGTTTCAACCCACTATACAAAGACATAAATTGGTTAATCTAAATTGTCCATAGGTGAGGATGTGAAAGTGATTGTTTGTCTATATACACTCAACAAAAATATAAACGCAACACTTTTGTTTTTGCTCCCATTTTTCATGAGATGGACTCAAAGATCTCAAATTCATTCCAGATACACAATATTACCATTTCTCTCAAACATTGTTCACAAATCTGTCTAAATGTGTGATAGTGAGCACTTGTGCTTTGCTGAGATAATCCATCCCACCTCACAGGTGTGCCACATCAAGATGCTGATCTAACATCATGATTAGTGCACAGGTGTACCTTATACTGTCCACAATAAAAGGCCACCCTGAAATGTGCAGTTTTTTTGCTTTATTGGGGGTCTGGGATCTCAGAACCAGTCAGTATCTGGTGTGACTTGGTATGAAAGATAGGTTGTAAAAGTTACAGAAACAGGTGTGAGGGAGAGAAAGAGAAGAAAGAAGGAACTCAGTGTACTGTACTTCCCCAGCATTCTAACTCCTAGGGCAGTCTAAACTGAACTGTGACTCATACACCACATAATTTTTTAACTTACGCTTTCTCGAACAGGAATGTTTTAAGCCTAATTTTAAATGTAGAGACTGTGTCGGCATCTTTAATATTAAAGGGAAGCTGATTCCATAAGACAGGGGCCTGATAACTAAAGGCTCTAGCTCCTACTGTACTTTTAGAAACCTTAGGAACTTTCAGTAAACCTGCATTCTGAGAACGAAGGGTTCTATTGGCTTGGTACGGAACCAGATCATCTTTAAGATAAGAGGGGCCCATACCATTAATGGCTTTATATGTAAGGAGGAGGATTTTAAATTCAATTCTAGACTCAACTGGTAGCCAGTGAAGGGTTTGGAGCACAGGGGTGATGTGTTCTCTTCTATTTGATCCTGTTAATAATCTTGCTGCTGCATTTTGAACCAGTTGAAGCTTTTTAGGGAATATTTAGGACACGCTACAAGTAAGGAGTTACAATAATCTAATCGTGATGTAACAAATGCATGAATTAATTTTTCTGCAGTCGTTTTAGACAGAATATTCCTAATTTTGGCTATGTTGCGCAGGTGAAAGACGGCTGTTCTGCAAGTTTGGTTAATGTGCATTTTGAATGAAAGATCTGGATCAAATAAAATTTCTAAATTTTTAACTGTGGCACTGGGTGTTACACTTAAGCTGTCCAGAGTAACTATGTGGTCAGGTAGGGAGTCTCTCGCATTTTTAGGACCAATTATAACGACTTCAGTTTTTTCAGGGTTCAATAAAAGATAATTGGCACTCATCCAAGTCTTTATGTCTCGGACACATGTACTTAGTTTATCTATTTGCCTGGTCTGATCAGGTTTAATCGATAAATATAGCTGTGTGTCATCCGCATAACAATGAAAATTAATGCCATGATTTCTAATGATGTTACCTAAAGGGAGCATATATAGTGTAAACAAAATAGGCCCAAGGACTGACCCTTGAGGAACGCCATAATTAACTCTGGAGGACTGCGATGATTGTTGATTGACGTGAACAAATTGGTAGCGATTAGATAAATATGATTTAAACCAGCAGAGGGCTGCTCCTCTAATACCTATCTCACATTCTAATCTGTGCACTAAGATACTGTGGTCAATGGTGTCAAAGGCTGCACTAAGGTCTAATAACACCAGGACCAATATTAATCCGATGTCAGCGGCTAATAATAAGTCATTAGTAACTTTAACTAACGCTGTTTCAGTGCTTTAATGGGCACGAAAGCCAGACTGAAACTGTTCAAATAAACTATTATCCTGCAGGAATTGGCACAGCTGTTTAACTATTACTCGTTCTAAAACCTTTGACAGGAAGGGCAAATTGGATATAGGCCTATAATTGGCTAAAATGTCAGGATCTAGGGTAGGCTTTTTCAGAATTGGTTTAATAACAGCATATTTAAATGACTGTGGCACATATCCAGTAGTTAATGAAGTGTTAATTATATTTAGGACAGTGCTAATAATTAGGGGCAGAATCTCTTTAAAGAGTTTTGTTGTAATTGGATCTAAGAGGCAGGTGGCTGATTTGGAAGACATGATAATAGATATGAGATCAGTTTGGTCTACAGTGGTGAAATTATTTAGTGTTACAGAGGGATTTATTAAAGGGCCTAGGTTTGAAAGCGCTACTTTTTCTGATCTAATATTTGGGAGAAATGTGTCTATTTTCTCTCTAATAGTTGATATTTTATTGTTAAAGAACTGCAGGAAATCATCAGAATGGAGCGCGGATGGAATAACTGGTTCCACGGAGGTGTGGCTGTTTGTCAGTCTGGCTACAGTACTGAACAGGAATCTAGGGTTATTCTTGTTTTCTTCTATTATGGATGAGTAATATCTAGTTTAAAGTTGTTCTAGTTCTAGATCTAGTTGATCTAGTTGATCCATTCACTTTACAGGTTCTTTCTAGTGGAATATTTATTAATCCATTGTATTGTGACGGTATGACATTACTGCTTGCTCCTCTCAGCCTGATCAGAGGGGAGGTTAGCTCACTCCTGCTGTTCTGTCTGTGGGCTCTTTCTCTCTGAACTGGCCTCCACACAGGTACATGGTTTACTTATGTTAGATTAGGTTTAGTATTGATTACATTTCATACATCTTCACTCATGCACATCCTACACCACTGATTCTACTGGTTTACACACTCCATCCTTAATTAATTTGGTTTAATCTAATTTGAAGTAATTTGAATTAATTTGGCTTTTCTAATTGTTTAGTTTTGATTTAATTCAGGACATATACTACCTAATTTGTTGATTTGGTCTAATTCGGTTTTTCCTTTTTTCTTCACTAAAAACTGTTAACTTTGTCATGGTGTTGTCTCCCTCTTTTGTTGTGACCTTGTGAGGCAGGTCATGACAGTATACATATACATAAATGGAATAACACATCATCATATATAGTAAAAGCACTAAAGTAATTTGTTTTCCGATTCATCTTGTTAAATAAGATTTTGAACATTTAATGTCTGAATCAGATATTTAAAAAAAAGCAGTATACAAATTTACAGATTTTGTATGAAATGTGTGTTAAAATGTATATTTTAGATGTAATGTATTGTGTCAGTGGGTAAACGTGTCTTCACTGACTAAACATTAAACATTAAACCATCCAAATGAACCAGACATGTGGGTCATTTTCATACCATTTTAATTGTCACTTTCACCTTCAGCAGTGTTTGTTGACCACCCACACAATGCTTTAAAGTCTGGGGGTGCTTGCTGTTCCTCAGAACCCTCACGCCCACCCTCCATCATCAGATCAGTGAATATAGTTGATGCTTTTTCTGAAACAATCGCCTCAGTCACTGTATCTCCTGAAATGCCTTTATCCAAATGTGTAACAGTCTCTCCATCTGGTTGTTCAGTGATGACCTCTGACCTCTTCTTCCATATTACACAGATGCCTTTGGAAGAGGTCACTGCTTTTAGCAATATCACTCAACCGTGTGCCACTTCCATTGATAACGCAGTCGCTTCTTCTTTTCATTGGCGCTGGAATCACTTACTTTGGGCTCATGGTGAATAATGAATACGTACTGTAATAAAGTTTAAATGAACACACTAGGAAAAACTAACTAAACTAACTCTGTGATGAATGAGGGTCAAAGGGTGATGAAAAGGATCATGGGGAGCTCCCTCATAGCCAATGGGATGCTACATACATGATGTAGTTACATATAGTAATGTACATACAGTACTGTATTTATGTCTCAGGGGCTTCAGTTTCCTTTTGTCAATAGAATTTTCTTTCGTTTTCAGAGACGAAAAATTGAGGCAAAGGTTATTCGTTACTTGGATTATTTGTTACCTGGGTATTTCCTAAGTAGAGGTACCAGTGTATTACAGTTAAGAGGAGAAGCAACATGGCCTGAGTAGTGAATAAGAAGTCCCACTAATGGTGCACATTGATGCTCCTCTCCAGAAGAGTCTATTGTTTACAGGACAGCTTTATACTACTGGTCTTGTTTGTGGGTTGCTGTAATTTCCTTTCATTCTACAGATAATGCACAGTGACAACTCAATAGGTATACTTGTTCTTGCTTTGGTATTTAAACAAGCAATCACAGAAACGCTGTATGTTTTCCTCAGATGGCTTTCCAATGAAGACTTGCAGGCCTAAACTTGATGCATAACGCTGAACATTTGAGCGGAGCAGCTAAGATTTAAGGGGATGTTTTTGTCAGAGGTCTACAGTGTTTCCACACTAACACATGCAAAGAAAAGACATTTTGTTTGGTGGTAATTTATGGGTAAAGCATGACACTGACACTAGAGAGGATAAGGTCAGAGATGAGTCACTGTGGGGCCACCCACAGCTATTTTTGTAACGCCATTTAATGAAAGGGTGTTTTATCATGTCAACACACACAAACACACCTTCTGTCTCACACCCTTCCTCAAAAATTTTTTATTATTTTTTATTTTTGACCATCCCCATTTTTATATATTGAGAACACACACACTACTGTTGTATTTCCTCTATTGGAGCCCAATTTAGTGCACAATTAATTTAAGAAAAGCTGGACATAAGCAGTTAGTGGACACACATAGACCTGTACACATCAATAAAACTAATTGCAAAACTAATTATTTTCTCTACAAATGCACTTCAAAGTGTTGGTTGCTAATCCTGGAGATTGGCAGGTGCGATAAGGAGTAATGAGCTGAGATCCAAGGTTATCTATTCACACTGATTTGAAAGGAAATAGTAATTATTGTTTGTCTGTGATTTAATTACTGTTTGTTCAAGTTACCCAACCTGCAGGTTTTTGATTTATTTATTTATTTTATACTTTATGAACATTCAGAAAAAGGATATTGGAGTTGCTCTTTAACAGATGTTTCTAACCTTTATCACATAATGGTCACATCTTAAATGTGACATATAATCATACATTTGTGACTTAGTAATTGACAGGTGACTTCTGGGAAATCCACCAATCTGACCCACAGCTGGTTCCAGAGACAGGATATATAAATACTCTTGTGGTCACAAGTGTTAGGAATGAGACATTCATAAAATCTGCTGTCTATATCTTTGTTGGGTTTTTTTTTCTTCTAAATTCCACTTGTTTTTGAGGTATAAAGAAGAACATTTAGAGCTGTGGTTCTTAACTGTGTCAGAGATACTGAACCTCACTAGTTTCATATGCACATTCATTCACGAAACGCTTTTTTATTAAAAAAGTAAAATATGATATTTTTTTAAATTGAAGGCATAGGTATATGTTTTACTGGTGTACAAAATGAACACTGTTCAAAGAACAAAACTAGGGTCACAATTTTTTTTTTTTTTCCAAATTGAAGACATTGGTATTTGTCTTTGTGGTGCACAAGGGTTCATTTAGTTTTGCTGGTGCTTGTGCTGGACTAGAATTCCTTAACTTAGAATTGGAAATCATACAGATAGAATACTGACTCGCATCATGTTCCATTACACATGTGAATCCATATTGTCCTCCAACCACTTTCTTTTTTTGCTTGACATAGTATGGATTGAAATATGAAAGAAATCACAGGATGTTCCATCACAACATCATAAGTCGACTACTGAGTGCACCAAGTTCCCTGCAACACAGATTGGCTAAGCAATGGAACGTGATCACCTGTACCCAGTGAAGGCCAAATGGGATGTGTCATTATGAATCATGTGAGTCAGGTGCATTTCTTGACCTCTGTCAAACTCCTCGGACTGACTCACTGTACCCCTAGGGTTGAATAGAACCCAGGTTTGTTTTCAAAGACAAAAAGTTTTCAAACACAAAGAATCCATTTGTGCCTTTCAAAATAGTTTTGGCAATGACTTTAGTTAATGAATTTAGTAAGAATTGGGTAAGTATCTCCTGAAAGTAAAAAAAAAAAAAAAAAAAATCTGTATTAGGAAAAAATCATAATTAAAATATATACTTATGGCTTATGAGTGCACTTGAAAAGAAGTAGCTTTTCTTTGAGTAGGTCGTCACTCGGCAGTTCGCATCCCAGCTCTAGTTGTCTACATGTCGAAGTGTCCTTGGGCAAGACACTGAACCCTGACTGAGTCTCCAGTAGGACTGACAGAACCTTAAAAAGCTATTGGTATATGAGTGTGTGTGAATGGGTGAATGTGAGGCTAATGTAAAGAGTTTTGAGCAACATGAAGGTGGAAAAGAACAATAGAAGTGCAGAACATTTACCTCTACTTACGAAAGACCCAGCTAACGAATAATCCAAGTAATGAAAAACCTTTCCCTAAATTTTTTGTCTCTGAATGTAAAAAGGAAATTCTATTTACGAAAGGAAACTGAAACCCTGAGATATAAATACAGTACATTTCTGTACATACTTTACATATCTACGTAATGTGCTTAACTATGTCATGTATGTATTGTACGGAGCATCCCATTGGCTATGAGGGAGCTACCCATGATGCATTTCATGAGACTTTGACCCTCATTCAATATAGAGTTCTAACCGTAAAGGACAGAGCCACCACTGCCTTACGAGTCCCCCTAAGCGTCCACCGAAACCCCACTACAGCACACATCTACTGGCCACTACGAACTCAAAGAAAGTGACGCCTGGTGCGAATGAAAAGAAAAAGCAGGCTGGGTTAACAGAAGTGAAGCAGGCTGGGTTAACAGAAGTGAAGCAGGCTGGGTTAACAGAAGTGAAGCAGGCTGGGTTAACAGAAGTGAAACAGGAGACGACAAAAAAGGGGCAGGCAGCCATCACTCCACTGGCATGAACAAAAGACATGCCGGCGAAACCCCAGGAACCCATGGGATAAAAAACACCCCAAAATATGTCCACGAACTGCGCCATTGCCCACCCCAACATCACACCCCAGGAAGATCACGAAAAGCCATCAAAGGCAATCGTCCCTGGATCTACACCCCACCAAACTCCATCAAAAAACACCACTGAAGGTGAAAGTGACAATTAAAACACAATGGTGTTTTAACCAGGTTCATTACTGTAATTTTAATACACTTGAGGAAAATCATAATTTATTTTGAATTTTATTTGTTTATTGGGCATCCTCCCATGTTTTCCCAACATCAGAGCTGATTTCAACAATGGGACTATAACACAGAAAAGACAGACATTCAACAGTGCATATCACATACAGTGTATTTACAACAATGAAAACAACAATGAAAAAGACAATAAATGGAGATTGGACCACAGAGTAAAGGCATCACAATGTTTGGATAATTGATGGATTCAGTGCTTTTGCACACTAGAGCAAAGAGGAGTTATTTATGATGTTTATGGGTGGATATATTTTGCAGGATATTAATTTGTAGAGTGACCAGGTGTTAAAGTGGGACTGCACCATATGTCGTACATTTAAACAGATTTTCTAAAGAACATGAGAACAAACAGGTCACATATGTACTCCAAAAACTCAGCTTCCCTTGTGGGATATCAGATATTTTATTTGCCCTTGAATGAAATTCATTTAATCCATTCTTTCCCTGAAGGTTTGTCCTATGTTTTTGTTTTTCATTCATCTTCTGAACCCACTTTATCCTAACCAGGATCACTAAGTGTCACTGCAGCCTATCCTAGCTATTTATGGATGAATAGTGGGGTACACTGTGGACATGCCATCATTTCATCGTTCTAATGTTTAAATAAACATTTCAGACATGTCTGGACTGATCACCCATCCAGTTCAGCCATACACTTCAACTGGTTTGCTTTTTTTTATCAAAATAGATATTCCGGGCTTTTTCAAAACTGCGATTTTTCCCCCTCCAAGACCTTGACTTTATGTTTTTTTTTTTTTTTTACATGTTCCTACTTTTTTGGTTGAGATTGTACCTTTTGTGTGTGGTAGTAAACTTAATTTTAAGAAATGTATGAATGAACGACTGCATAATTCACAGTAAATTATGTTTTACTGACAAACATTTTCAAAATATATTAAAATATTAAGTGCTTCAAAGTCACACAAAGAAGTTTCACATTGTTTGTCTTTTATACCAAGACTGACCAGTTACTGAAATCGTATAAAGTTTTTTTAAAACTTCTTTATTCATGGTTTATCTAACAAATTTTGTGTGCCATTGAGCATACTGTTCCATAGTTGTCTTTTTTTTAAATGTTTATAGGAAATTCCAGACTTTTCAAGGTCTGGAAAATAATGTCCATAAAAAAAAAAAAAAGCAAATAACTGACAGAGAAACACATAAAATGGAAAACGGCAGCAGTGTTTTGGCATAAATTAAAGCTTGCATTTTCATGAAGCAGAAGTGACTTTCATTATTATCACATAGAAAACTTCACACAGTTTCTGCTTTCTATACATTAAAGTTTCATAAATAAATAGATGCACACGTTACATAAATACAGAGAAGTTTCTTCATGCAGCTTGTTCTCAACATACATACTAGGTAGAACTTTTATCTGTTGTGGTGTGGAGAACTATTGCAGGGTTTTAGAAGGGTGGAGTTCTCAGCATGGAACAGTAACTTGAATTTCTCGTGATGAATGAAATTGTTTGACCTGAATTAACTCAGATCTTGTTTTTGCAACAATTAAAAAATAAGGGTAAAGTTTCCATTGATAAGTTTATATAGACATTTAACAGAGACAGTTCAGAAACACATCAGTTTAGTAGTACACAGTCTTTGTTGGCAAGTTATTCATTATTGGTTTCATCCTATAGACCAGGGGTGCCCATTCCTGGTCCTCAAGGGCCGGTATCCTGCAGGTTTTAGATGTATCCCTCATCTCACACACCTGTCATCCAGCTCTGCAGAAGACTGTCAGGTGTGACGAAAGAGGGAAACATCTAAAACGTGCAGGATAGCGGCCCTTGAGGACCAGCATTGGGCACCCCTGCTATAGACTGTAATTTAACTGAATCACAGGTGACAATGTAATAGTTGCAGCTAATTAGCTTAGGCTTCGATTCAATTATTAGATGGGGTAATAATTTTTCTGTTTATTAACTAAGAAAATCAGAGATTTGTGCAGTTATGTTGCTTTAACTGTTTGTTATTTGACCAAATTGATGTTGATTATAGCATTTGCTTGTTTGTTTGTGTGTGTGTTTGTGTCTTTGTTTGTCTGTTTGCACTCTCGTGTCACCAATTCTTGACGGATTATTCTAAAATTTGACATGTACAAGGATGAAATGGACCAACTTTCAGCCGAATCGACTCACTACTTCCGGTCTGACACCATATTGAATTTCCGTGTCAAGGTCACAGCAGGGATTTGCCGTTTTCAACATGTATTGGTGATTTAACATGATAATGTGTGGTAATGATTTGATTTGTTATTTGTGATTGGACAAGATTGCAGATTTCATATGATTTGTAAAGTTACCATGTTCTATGTGGGGTTTTCATTTGTTTGTTTTTTTTCAGCAAATTTACACAAAAACTGCTGGATACATTTCCATGATTTTTTAAAAAAAAAATGTGCATGGTGGTCTAGAGTAGGTGCCATGAAATTTTGGTGAATGTAAGTCAAAGTTTACAGTTACAAAAATGTGATGGTAAGACATAAGGAAAATCTGGTAAAGTGTGTGTGTGTGTGCAATAATACCACTTGTTTATTGTATTGTGGATAAACCCAATTCATAAACTGTATCAGTAACAGGAAAAAGTACAGCTTTATCCAACATGGCTAATATCCTGCTGTAGTGTCCAGGAGCACATGTATATCACTATCAATTCCATCATTTTAGGTCCCTCATGTCAGGAAATCATGTGATTTGGTTTTGTTCAGTCGTGTCAATTTTAGAAATGTTGGAAGCAATTTTTTTAATCGAAAGAATAAAAGGAACAATATAATAATAAATCACACGTTTAGTCCATGTGCAGTTGCGGGCTTGATGATTATGAAGTTTTAAGAAGTGGCTGTGTGTGAGGATAGCTGGTTCGATTCCACAGACAAGTAGAGGAATTGCTGGATGATATGCACTTGAGCAAGGCACTTAATTCTCCCAAAGCTCCACAGCACCCTTTTGCTCCCAGTCTTCAGTGTGTGGTGTGTTCCTGTATGTTCAGCAAGTGATGAGTTAACATGATGAGTCACAGTCTATGTGTGAGGAGGTTCGGATACCAGCCTGAAAGAGCCACCACTGTTGGAATGAATGGAGTGGGAAGAAATTTGTTTATAAATAAATGTATTATAGTTAAAAAACAAGATTAAAATACCCAGGCACAGAATAAAAGTGATAAAAAAATAAGCATTAATTGCTTAGTCCTTAAAAATAAATTGTCCACAAACCTTGGCTTGGCCCCCAGGATCCAGCGGATACCAGTCCAGCTTGTGCACTCTGCCCCCTGTCAACTCAGTACCTCTAACCTTTCGGCGGGCCCTGCAGCTCCTCTGCCACACAGGAGCAGATCTCCTCCACCACACCTCGCTGCCATCCCACTTCGTCTGGTGGCCATTCCTCCCCGCACCTGTCGCTGTCCCGTTTCTTCGGGCCGCTGTCCATTTACTCTCTCTCTCGCACCCGCTGCTGCCCGGCATCATCTGCATGGCGTCGTCTGCATGGCGTCGTCTGCATGGCGTCGTCTGCATGGCGTCGTCTGCATGGCGTCGTCTGCATGGCGTCGTCTGCACGGCGTTCCTCTGTTCCTCCGCTCCTCTCCTGTCCGGCTCCTCTCTCCTGCTCCCGTGCTACTCCTGCATCAATCGAGTCACCCAGATCTTTTTATATCAGCTGCACCTATCAGAGAGGACAATCAGCTGGAGGTAATTTTCAGCTGTTTGTAATTGCCGACCCACAGTTTTAAATTAAATGTCAAGTAAATCATAAACACAGCAAATCATAACACACAAATCAAAAAATATACACAGCGAAAAGAGAAATGCACACCATATAAACAAAAAACACAATATTGGGGTCAACAATTCAATCAGCTGTAGGGGATCACTTTTGACATTAACGTCAGAGGGTCACCAACAGTGTGTGTTGTATGTCCACATGTATAATATATAGTGGATTCCCTCCTGGCGTGTCCGCCATAGTGACGGTCTACCCTCCCTCCCTCCACATGTAGTCATCCTCGAAAATTCCTAATTTAGTTGTAAATTATTGTTAGATCACTTCTGATGTAATTGTGTTTAGTCAAATATTAGTTTGGCTTTTTAGGTACAATCCTAATATAGGTAATTGTCCACATGTTAGTAGTAGTTTGTCCACTCAGTGTGCTGCAGCTTTTACAGCAGTTCCAGGGTTCCTTTCATGACTGACTAGACTGGATCAGGCTAATACTAATGTTTGCTAGTGCACACAAACCTACTGGGTTTATTTGATAACAGAAAATGTATACATTTTATTACAACACCAAACTATATTTGCTGAGAAGTCATTTAATTACTTTCAAAAGTACAATTTACCTGATCCAAAAGGAAGACTGTGAAGCCTCATGTGGTGTTGGAACACTGTCATCATCTGTCACCAAACACTGTCATCAGTGTTTTGTCTGTTAATTACAGACCGTGTTGTTTCTTTTGGGATATGATGTAAGGCTATTCCCTTAGCAGGGTCACATTTTTGATTGCATCCGAATATACAACACTCAGACATTGTTGGTTTCTTGCCATTTCTAGAGGAGACTAATGTTACTGGAGGTTCAGTAGTTAGCATTAGCACTGTCAAAATGGAGGCCCTCTATGGCATGATGACAAGTGGGAATCCCCAAGAGACAAGTGGTGCCCCACCCCTGACACTTACTGTAGCTTATTTTGTCTATGCAAGTGATGTCAGCATATCAACTGCCTCTATATATGTGCCAAATGTGAAGTGATGAGACAGGGCTTTGAATGGAAGCTCAGTGAAACAGGTCATATATATATGCATATATATATATATATATATATATATATATATATATATATATGCATATATATATATATATATATATATATATATATATATATATATGCATATATATATATATATATATATATATATATATATATATATATATATATATATATATATATATATATATATATATATATATATATATACATATATATTTATATATAGGCGCAGGTCGATGTATAAATGACCAACAACCAACCGCTTTTTTAACTTAACCACCCGCAGCTCGGACCGCAATAAATGTATTTGAAAAGAACCGACCCGACCTGCATTTGACCCACATTTAAAAAATTTAATCAATGGTCTTTATGAACATCACATGACCTTACTCACATACCTGCATTAATTTCAATGTTAAAATCCGATGTCATTGGGATCGACAAACAGTGACAGCCAAAGAGACATTTGAACTCAGTTTGCACAGAAAAGAAGTCATCTTAAAAGCTCAATGAATGTGTCCCAAACCTTAACTTTTTTTGTTTGTATATTTCCAGAGCTGCCATTCTCCTTACTTGACTTTCTCTCTACATACAGTAGGATACTTCCAATGTTGTACGTCACTCTCACGGAAATTCAGTTAATAGAGCCCAAACAGTTTGTTTATTTGATTGTTTAATTATATTTATTCAGGAATAACAAATTTTCTGTAGGTTTTCAAATATCCCACGCTGTTGAATGCACCGCAGTTATGAACGTGTTCAGAATTAGCCGCTGTGTTGCTCAGTAACCATGCCAATATAGCCATCTCTCCCTCTTTTTCTCTTTATTCATATATTCCATTTTCATTACTGTGTGTAAATGTCACATGGGGACATGAATAACACAGTACAGTTCAGATAGATATTAGAATGGTATGTTGTTTATCTGTGCATAAGTTAACACTGTTTAGTGTCGGTATCGAAATGACAAATGACCTGACCGACTGAAATCCGAAAAATATTTTTTTTTTTTTTTTTTTTTTAATGACCCGTAACTGCGGTTGACCGCGAGAACCCGCTCACTTCGGGTCAGCCCGCCAATCACTGGTATATATGTATATATATTGTGGCCTGGGGGTGTCTGCTGTGAAAACTGGTTATAAACTCACTGGGTGATGCTGTTGTGGCCACAGAGCTAGCAGCAGTGTCACTCTGGCTGCTGCTAGGTTTAACAAACAAGTAGATTCCTGACTTTTCATCCCCTTCTCCTGGAGCGACCTTCTTTTCCGATACAACTCTCGCTTTTGTCCACCTTTCCTTTTTCCCCATGCCGTCATTCATTGTTTCGTTTTTGCTTAAGTCTATCGTGTTTATGGTCAGCGTTAACTCAATGCTACAGGGGTGGGCCCACAGCGGAGAATAAAGAGACTAACCAATCACAATGAGTTTCTTTAAAAAGAAAACACATACACACAACCAATCCCTACTGCTCTGACCCAGCCGAGCTCTGAGCATGTTACCATTGTTGACAGGCACGCAGATTTTTGTTGGGGGGGGGCATATCAGGCCAGGCAGGCCAATGAGCAGACGGGCCACCGGGAAACATCCCAGTTGTCCCGTGTGCCAGTCCAGGCCTGAAGGTAACACAGAGTAGGCCTGTGTTAAAAAATTTAGATTTTTCCCACCAGTGAACGTTTCACCCAGTGACCCCCGGCACATCATCGAATTCATGTACACGCACTCGGTGTATGACCCTGCAGTGACCTCAAACAAACATGGCGTCTACTTTAGTCCAGACACACATTTTTAAATTAGAGAAACTTATGACGAGATTTGATTATTTAACAAAGGATACAAGATCCAGATGTTGCGATGCAACCACATCACAGCTTTGTGGTCTTTGAAGGGAGACCCGAGTCTGTTCGGTCTGAGTGGATCATATAGAAGGGGCTCCGTTCACTGAATAAACAACTATTTTGTGAAAATTTCAGTCTCAGTTAGATAATGACTTTTTAATGGCTCTGATAACAGTCTATTCAGACTAGCAAATTATAATGCCATCAGATACGATCGAGCATTAATTAAAAGATAGTTTTGTGAGATAAGTTGGACATTTTGCAACAGATTAAGATCATTTACAGCAGCTCTACAGTCTGTCCCAAAGGGGAGACAAGGGATGCTGTTTTGGATTTGGTTTATTTCCTATTTTGTTAACACTCTAGCAGCAAAACGATTCAACAAATCCGTTGTTTCAGATTTATTTTTTGTGCAATCTTGCTTTTTTTTTTTTTTTTTTTACAGTGTATGAACCGGCATTGTGTTCTGCATCCTAATTGGCTAAGGGACTCAAGACCATTGTCACTCAATCTCCTCCATGCTGTGTCTCCTGTACATTACAGAATACGTTCAGCTTTGACACAATTGTTATATTGCTAGCAGTGTGACTCCTCAACAAAACCCACAATGCTGATGGAAGGTTCTGCACCAACAAAAGCGAATGTGGTCCAAGGCACCCAAAAGGCAGTGGAAGATGCTCATCATTGTACAAAAACTTAGAGTTCTAAACATGCTGAAGGAGGGTCGAACTTACACAGCTGACAATAGTATATAACGTGTGTAGTTTCACTAACCTGATCGTCATGTGAACCCACTTTATCCTCACTAGGGCCACATGGGGCCTAATCCAGTTTCAATGGGTGAAGGCGGGGTACACCCTGTATGAGTCTCCAGTTCATCTCAGAGCTGAACATATATCGACAATCACTCTCACATTCACACCTGTGGACAATTTAGATTAACCAGTTAACCTATCAGTGCATGTGTTTGGATGGTGGGAGGAAAGTGGAGTACCTGGAGAAAGAATAGAACCAGGGTCCTTCTGTCTGTGAGGCACGAGTGCTAACCACTGCACCACTCAAAGCCAATATCTTAATAGTTCAAAAACCCAATTTAACAACTGAGGGTTACACGTGCAAGAACACTCTGCTTAGAACTGCAGAGACAACTGTAGAGGAAACAGTCTCTTCAAAAACCATTTTAATTGCTTGTTGAAACTGAGAGCATAGCTTCAACACATTACCTTGAACTTAATTTTCTGAAAGACATTATGAAAGGTACTTTGAATAAAACCAGGAGAGTGGAGGGTTGAAAATAAACTGCTAAATAATCTGAATACTTGGCAGCACAGAAGAACAAGGTAAACAAAATGAAATCAAGTTCAAATGATGACTGAACTGTACCTGGGCTACAGTTTGCATTTTTTAGTTCTATTTATTCATCGTACTTTTTAATGCTATGATTCTGTTGTGGCTGTAGTATTTGATGGCACGCCAGTCTCTGTGTTTCAAAGCTTCGAGCTCTGCCAATTCTTTTTACCTTTACTTTGCAGCTTATGAAAGGAAACATTCAACTCCCTTCACTTCATCATCTGTCCACTTGCTTCTCACCTTCCCAGCTGTCATGAATTAAAAAAAAAAAGCATTTAACATTTGAACAATGGCCCTGCTAATGTGAAAAATGCAGGATATGATAAAGTACAATGTAGATAATAATGTAAATACAAAATAAAAAATTAACCCTGTTTTCCATTGGAGCATTTTGAGGAACCTTGGGATGTTCCCATTTGAAGTGTTGTGTTCTGCTGGGAACATAAAGGATGAATTACAACATGTATTATGATAAAAGGATACATTCACATACTGTGACCCCTGAGGAGAATAAACTTTATAACATTTATATATTGGGAAAAGTATCCTTCTCTATTCCTTCCAAAATGTGAGAGTCTGCTTCTTGCTCTACTCTCACTACTTATTGCTTCAAAACTGGGAGGTTACCTCTTTTTTTCTTAATTTTTTTTTTACATCCTTTAAACAAAGTAGTGGTTGGTAGACCAGGGAATATTCAAATGGGGACCACCCAGTGAAGAAGATGTGGGCATTGATGGCATACTCTGCCCATTACAACCGCTCACTCCAGGTGGTAGGGTTCTGGGAGGCCAGGCAGCACAGCACTGTTTCTAACTGCTGATTGGCCCTCTCAGTTTGCCTGTTTGTCTGTGGGTGAAAACCACCTCAGACGGCAGTCCATGCAATTATTATGAATTATTTTGGCCGTGTCTTTAGCAAAGAGTAGGCCAGCAAGGGGGATAATATGTACTGCCTTGGAAAAGCAATCAACCACAGTGAGAATAGTGGTGTTAACAGCAGACAGGGGAAAACCAGTGACAAAGTCAATGGAAATGTGTGACCAGGGCCTCTGTGGAACAGGCAAGGGCTGTAACAGTCCTGTAGGCGGGCATGTGGAGGTTTTGTTTTGGGCACAGATGGGGCAAGCAGCGACGAAGGTGTTGGCATCCTCTCTCAGGATCGGCCACCAAAACCATGGAGCGATGAAGCTGAGGGTGCGGTTCATACCAGGATGACAGGAGAGGCGTGAGGAGTAGCCCCACTGCAGTACCTGTGAGTGGACAGAAGTAGGAAAGAAGCAGTTAGGGGGACACCAGTTGGGGCTCGGTTCATGAACTTGGGCAGCAAGGACCACCAATTCTATTTCCAGCTGTGCAGCCCCAATAATGCGGTGTGAGGGCAGGATGGTGTCAGCCTCTATGGGGTCTTTGTTGGTGCTGAAGAGTCGAGACAGCGCATCCGATTTGATATTCTTGAAGTAAAACCTAGTGAAGAACAGTGACCAGAAAGCCTTCCGAGGATTGAGTCTGTTCTCCGAGCGGTTGTACTAAAGGTTCCGGTGGTCTATCCAGACGAGAAAATGTTCACTGGCTCCCTCCAGCCAGTGCCTCCGTTCTTCCAGGGCCAGCTTAACAGCCAGCAGCTCCCGATCACCGATGCTGTAGTTCTGTTCTGCGGGGTTGCACTATTGTTCCATTCAAAATCAAACAGGAAAGCATTTTGTTTTTCTGTGTACTTTTTCTTCCTCTTGTCCCATTCATATTGTGAGATTAACTTCCCACAGTGCAGTACACACTACTCCCTTTTTAATTGGTCCACAAGCAAATGCACCACATCCTATACACCAAAATTCACAAATTAGTGTAAAGTAATTCATGCTCAACAGTCTGTCTATACTGTGAACAAGTGAACTTCATGAGAAACAGTGTTCCCATTGTTCATGTCCATAAGCATAACACATGGGTGTGGGTGGAAATAGAAGTAATCATTCCAAACATTTGGCAAGAATTCATTACAGGTAGACACACTGCCTCACTCACTTCATCTTTCCTCATCTGTTTTAGGTGTGTTATAATGATTGCTAGTAAATATTAGTTTTATAATTAATATCAATTTGTATTGAAGAGGAAAACGTCAATAAAAAACACATCTTGTGCTGAAATAAAATCTGTGTAAAAGAATATTTAAAACAATTCAGATGAAGTATCTTTGCTACAGCACCACATATCCATGCACAATTTAACTAATTAGCTAGCTAGCTAATTAACTGAGCTTACCTCATCAGGTGGTTGTTGTAGCACAGATATTGCAGGATACAGATATGGTGGGATAGATCTCTCCTGAGTGCTGAAGAACCCAGATGTTATGTTCACTGAGAGCTCCACTGTGGTCGTATCTGTATCAGAAGTTAAAAATCCTGCTTTAAATTGCACATCTTTGGATAAGTTTGTTGACCAATAAGAGGCTGCATTACTGATCTGCTGACCAACCAGACGCTGTGTTTATCATCTTTGTCACAGCGTTGATCTCACGTGCATCACACTGAGGAATAACATGAAATGTGTTCCTTTCCATACCAACAGGTAAAATAATGGTCAGATCAGTGTCAGTAATGTTAGATATTTTACACAGAGATTTGCTGGCAGACTGTTAGAAGACTGACAGCCTCACCTGATGTGAGAGATGGTCTCAGCTCTCACCTGCACCTTGGAGTCACACAGTGACGCACAGAGAGGCTGTTTAAGGAGTTCTGTTTTCACAGACGAGTCATTTCTACGTTTTTGTAATGTTAAATCACAGAATAAACTTCCGAAAAAGCATCTAAAATGTATTACTGATGTGGTAATGATTATTTTCTTAAGGATGATTACTGGTTGACCAAGATTAATTTGATCCAACTGAACAGTAAGTGTCCTCTAGTTGTTGTGACATTGACATTAAAATGAAAATATGAATATGAAATAAATATGAAATGTGAATAATATGAAATATATATATATATATATATATATATATATATATATATATATATATATATATATATATATATATATATATATATATATATATATATATATATATATAATATATAAATATGAAATAAATATGAATATGAAATAAAAATAAATTAAATAGTTAATAAAAATAAATTAAATAGTTTTAATAATCATCTTTATATTTGGTATTTATATATCTATATTGAATTTTTATGTTATGTTCATTTATAGTTTTTTGTTTCATAGTTCATGGTGTGTGGGAGTGTGTGTGTGTGTGTGTGGGGGGGGGCTGTATATATCTGATGTACAGGATGAGCTGATTTTTTCATGCATTTAATAGGTTTATTTGTTTGTCAGGTCATGCATGCATCTCTGGATCTCAGAACAGGACTATACATTATCTTCGCCTAACTTTTTCAAAGAGAAAAACAAAATAAAACACAGCTTTGAAGATTTAAAGCCTGGGGAAAAGTGTTACTTTTGACACTGTATCTCCTCACCAATGTGTTGTGGAAAGAATACTGAAGTGTTGCATGACTGGATTCTGCAGCATCTGTTGCAGAACCACCAGGTTCTCAAAGTTTTTTCCTCCATGTCATCAGAGTCCTAATTCATAGACTTCATAAACACGACTGTGCAATTGATACTTTTAATATGTCTTGTCTCGTCATCTGAACCCATTTTATCCTCACTGGGGGCCTAATCCAGCTACAATAGGGAAAGGCGGGGTACACCCTGTATGAGACACCAGTTCACTTTTAATATGTGCTTTCTTTCTTTCTTTTTGTTTTTTACATTTTGCACTTTTTTCCCTTTTGCATGGCCTATATTTCACTGTGTATTTTTACTGTACTTTTTACTGTTGGTATTCTGTATTTTTACCCCAACCCCTGAGGAAGAGGCAAAAGTGTTTGTTTTTGTTTGTTTGTCTATCTGTTTGTAAGCAACGTTACACAAAAACTACTGGACCAATTTCCACAACATTTTCAGGAAAGGTGTGAGGTGGTCCAGAATAGATTCCATAAAGTTTTGGTGAATGTAGGGCAAAGGTCAAGGTCATCAAAAAGGGTTTTTTCAAGAAATAAGAGCGGGTAAACCAGGAATTTCCTTTTCATTCCTTTATACTCAGTTTTCCATATATAATCTTTCTTCTCTCACTGTTGATGTGCATTAACATCAGAACCTTGAAGGCCAAATTTGAAGACTCTAGGTCAAAGGATGATTTTTTACCCTTCAATTCTGCGCCTTGTGTGCATAGATTTTGACCTATTGTTGACCAAAGATATCGGGTGTCACTTAGCAAATATCTAAAAAACCAACATCATCACCTTTGACCTTGAAAGGTCAAAGGGGGGGGGGGATTAAATATCGCTTTGGGCCCCAGTAAAGCTTGGGCCAGCCCTGCACAGATGACACACAGTTTTGCCTGGTCTGATCAGGCTTAATCAATACATATAGCTAAGTACATGTGTCCAAGACATAAAGACTTGGATGAGTGCCAATTATTTCTTATTGAACCCTGAAAAAACTGAAGTCATTATAATAGGCCCTAAAAACTGACCAGATAGTTACTTTAGACAACTTAAGCGTAACACCTAGTGTCACAGATAAAACATTTTGGAGTATTATTTGATCCAGATCTGTCATTCAAAGCACACATTAACCAACCATCTAGAACAGCCTTTTACACTTGTGCACATTAGCCAAAATTATGAATATTCTGTCTAAAAATAATGCAGAAAAGGGTTATTTCATGCATTTATTACATCTAGATTAGACTATTGTAACTCCTTACATGTTGAGTGTCCTAAATATTCCTTAAAAAGAAAAAAAACATTACAAAAGATGCAGCTACCTTCATTTTTTTGAACACATAACCATGTATTTTATTGCCTTTTCATATTCTGTTAGTCTTGTCCTTCAACTTTTAGAATCTATTGTTTGGGAGTGTGTACATTGTGTGTAGAATTTTAATTATAGATGAAGAGAGTGTATTTATTTTCTTCCCCACACTTGTATTTTTTGTTTTTCTTCATATTTATTTAGTCAAAACCTTGCTCAGATATGTGAATCAAATGGGTTCAGAAAAAATAAGTTGGGTTCGAGTCAATGCTGAAGTTCTAATGAAAAATCTCCTGTGGTGACTGAATATTTGTAATGGCTGCTGAAGGCAACTGCACCTCAGGCAGAATGTAAATATTAACACATGTCTTTTAGTTGAATTACAATCATTTTATTCACATTTAAATTACAGTTAAAAATATTTTCCTCTTATCCTACACAGATAACGGTTTTGTTCCTGCTGCAGTACGTTATGTGTTCACTATCAAAAGTCTGCCTCAAAGTTGTGGGTAGAACAATAAGCGTTGTGGGTAAAAGGAGTTGATAACTAGCTCCCACAAGAGACAGCCAAGCAATAGATTCCATTTTTCATACGAATGCAGAATACCTCTTCGATAAATCAGACTTTTAGGTCCAAACAACACTCTCCAAGGTGTGTAAATACACAGTATAGAGAGGCAGATCAATTCAGCACACTGCAGCTGCACCTGTTAACACGAATCTGGTTGAATATATCAACATGTATGAATAGTGTAAGACCTAAACCAATCTACAGTAAAATCAGAGGAAAACACTGAAATCAAGATCCTTGTTTAAACCTGGATACTAAGTGGGCTGTAATTTATTGATACAGAAATCCTCTCTCTGATTTAACTGTCTCTGTCTGTCAACTCTCCTAAGGAGTGGGATATGGTCAATACCAACAGCCTGTACAGTAGATGGATCACTGTTATGGTGTTCCATGTAGTGTCTTGCTATAGGATACTTTATGTTACCAGTACGGATAGCATATTTATGTTCAGCCAGTCTGTCTTGTAAGTGTTGTTTTGTTCTTCCTTTGTAGAACACTTTACAACAGGGACACTATTACCTGTAGATCACAAAGGTGGTTTTACAGTCTATAAAATTATTATTATTATTATATTATATGTTGTTTTCGAGACAGAATACTGGAAAGTTTGAGCTTGTTGAATATTAGAACAGTGATTACAGTGGTGACATTTAAAACAACCAATGGGCTTCTTGGTCAAACAGGTTTGTGTAAAGTCTGGTTTAAGGTGACTGTGAACCAATTTATTATATGAGGTTGGGCTACTTCTGAAACTGACAAGAGGAGGGTCAGGAAAGATGTGTCTTAATGTTTCATCACTCTCAATGATCCCCCAGTTCTTTCTGATGATCTGTTTGATTTGTTCTGCCTCAGTGCTGGACCTAGTGACAAATATTGGTCTGCCCTTTGATTGTTTGTTTGTCTTTCTTTTCAGTAATGATGTTCTATCAGTGTATTTATTCTGTGTATAGGCTTTTTGGAGGCTAGTGTTCTAATATCCCCGTTTTACAAACCTAGACATTATTTCTTGGGCATTACTTTCAAACACATCATCTTGGTCACAGATACGCCTCACCCTTTGAAACTGTCCATAGGGCACATTGTCTTTGAGCCAAGTAGGATGGAAACTTCTAGCATGTAAAATGGTATTCCTGTCTGTTTGCTTTCTGTATACAATTGTATGTAGACAGTTTTGTTCATTTGAGACGGTAAGGTCAAGAAAATAATTTTTTTCTTTGCTGTACTCCAACAACACCTTAATGTTAGGATTAATACTATTCAGAAAAGTATGAAATTCTATTATTTGGTTTTCTGAACCTGACAACAAAAGAAAAAGATCATCAATGTAACGACCATACCACACAATGTACTTTAAAACACATTTTGGTTAATATTTAAAACATAACATTCAGCTGTGTGTGGTAGGGCATTAACGACTTCAGTTTTTTTCAAGTCGACTTATCCGTCAATAAAGTTGGAGTCGAGTCGACATGCTGTGATGACATCATCTCATTGTCAGCTGGGGAACAACACAGACATGCGGCTAAAAAAAGAGACAAAAAACACACAGACACACGTCAATGAGCAACTTGTATTAAAGTTCATTGAAACATAACAATGTCCACTGACAAAACAACAAGCATCAACATTTTAACCCCAATAAAACAAAGGCTAACATTAGCAAAGCATTTTCTGTTAAATTTAACTGCATAACATCAGTAGGTGAACATATGTCCACATTTGGTCTGGACCCATGGCTCTAAAACCAGACTGTCTGTCATGGGTCCTCACTTTTTATATTAAGTGCAAAAAGTTTAAGGCAGCGGCCAAGCCACACACCACACTGTCCACATCGTGTTTAGAAAAAAGGAGTGCATTCTTTGTGCTGTTGCTCACTCAGATTAGCTAGCGAATGTCTCTTCAGATGGCCGTGCCATTTATTTTTTCATCTAAGGTGAAGTAACAGAGAGTGACAGACACACATGCGATCATAATCGGCCAACACTACCCAAAAACAGCCTGATAAGAGATGCGAAACAGAAGCCAAAGAAGCCAAACACGTAACACAAAACCACTCTGGAACTGGAACACATTGTACAACAACTATTTGAATTTTGGCCAAACAGGTTTTGTTTTGGGCCCTAAAAATAAAAAAAATCAATTCAAATGCTTTCTGGCACTTACTTCAATTCCGTTTCTAAAGATAAAGTAGAGAATAAAAAGAGAATCACAACAAAACGGTAAACCATGGCAAAAGCAAACAAATCCCAAATCATTTCTTTCTTACCTTTATTATTATTAAGAGTGTATTTAATACATGATCTAACCAGCACTTTTGTCATTTGTTTTCTGATTCATCTTATTAAAGTATGTAAGGTTTAGCACATTTTATGTCTGAAGCAGAAACTTTCTAAAAAATTATAGAGCGGTGTAACACATATGTTAAAAAATTAAAGTTGTATTGTTTTATTTATTTATTCTTTCTTCCAACTCTGAAGTACAAAACATGTTAGAATCATACTGACAAAATGACAGGTTTATGTTTCAGGTAAACATTTTTGATGACGTACAAGCTTGTGAATCACATTTTAATGAATACTTCCACCTCTCATTTCTGTTACTAAACGATGCTCCTTGAGGGAATGTATCATTGGAAAGGGTGTCCAAAGTTATTGTCAGAAAATTAGTTTGGATTTTGTTGATAAATCTAACCCTTGTCTGACTAACAGGCCTTCTGATAATAGCCTCCTGTAGTTCAGGACAAAGCCAAAACTGTGCTAGTGTTGCAGAAATAAAAAAACAAGCAAGGTTTATTTGAATAGTACAATTCATACACAGGGCAATTCAGTGATTTACAAAGGTAGAAAAAGGGACAAGTTAAAATCACACAATTACAGTTAAAACACAATCTACATAAATATCAATCAATTAAAATAAAGTCAAATATAAGAGTGCAGTTCTATGCACAGCTGAACAGAACATTTTTCAGCCTGTTTGACGTCCTCAGAAAGACTGAAACACAGTTTAGCTGAATTGAACTGAAACACAGCTTCACCAAAAAGACAAATGCTGCCATCCTGCTGCGGAATGTAGCTACTAGAATCTGAATAACTTGACTGTTATTGCACATTGATACTATGGCAGTGACCCCCAACCTCCGGGCCGTGGACCGGTACTGGTCCATGGATCACTTGGTACCAAGCTGCCTAATAAATAATTAATTATTTCTGTTGTATTTATTATATGAGGGTGAACATGCTTTTATTTCTCTGCCACATGAGTGCCAAAAATGTAACCCACAAAAAAAAAGAAAAGAAAGCTTTTAACAAACAATACCAGGAGTTGTCCTTGAAATATGGATTTATTGTGACAGGTGATTCCCACAGACCAAGAACTCTGCATAATATGAGGTGACTGGCTTTAGTGAGACAATGAAGCCTTAACAACAGCTTTGCCACTTCGAGACAAAACACCCTGGACAAGCCCCCGGAGTATTTTGAAAGAAAAAAAACATGAACACGAATGACAAAAGAAATTACTGGCGGCCACCACATTAATAAATGCAAATGTACTGAGAGTATCATACTTGGTGACCCAATGTATGCCCCAGATTAGTGACATAGTCCCTAAGGTAAGGTGTCAGTGGACCAAGGTCAATATTTGGGGGGGGGACTACTGGGACCAAACTACATCACTTCTGTCTTATTTTCATTCAAACTCAAAAAGTTGAATGAAAGCCAGGATTTCACATCATTTATACAGTCAGTAAGTTGTTTGATTGTGCCAAAGGAAAATAGATCTGACAATCATCTGCATACAAATGAAATAAAACACTGCAGAAGATAAAAAGCAACCAGAAGAGGGCCAAGGATTGACCCCTTGGGGACCCCATGTGGAAGAGGAGCTGTTTTTGACAAAAATTGTCAACTTTCACACAAAAGCTCCTATCATTTAGGTCAGACTGAAACCAGTCTAGGGCGACCTTTAATGTCCACACAGTGCTCAAGACGAGAAATTAAAATGCCATGATCCACAGTGACAAAAGACCTGGTCAAGTACCTCTAGCGGCTCATTGATGAAGGATTAAAAAGATTGATGAAACTAAAAACTAAATGTTAAACATTTCAACAATTTTCAACCCTTTCTTGAACAGAGAGCTCCATCTAGAAGGTTAAAAAAACAATTAAAGTAAAGATAAATAGATTTCAATCGGTTATCGGTCTACATTGTATTAGATCCAAGTGAATCGGTCCACAGAGGCCTCAATCGGTAAAACTGCTTACGTACGGTCTGATGCCCCGGATTTACGGCCGTAAAATGGTTTCCTGAGGTTCAGCCACCGATCTGTAAAAATGTTCTTTATATCTGTGACCACGTAGCTTAACAATGACATAGCATTTATTTTCAGAAATGTATACACGTTAAAACTTCCAACCGGATGTTTATGTTTTGTTTTGTTTTTTATACGGATAGAGTAAAATTTAAAGGAAATGCAGGTAGCGGACAGGAAGTGACAAAATAAATGCATATTTATGGAGGAAACCGCAGATCCGTGGTTGATCCACACAGCCGAATCTTTTTATTTTATATTACTTTATATCTGCCCACAGATTTCCAAAACACATGACGACTTTAGTGCTAACATGTAAGATGTAACTCAGATGTACAATATTTTACTCTATGAGTAACTCTAATGTGGTATGCATTAAAATTTAAAATAAAGCTAAACACTGAGCTCCTGGGTAGAGAATGTTTATTCATGGGGTCGAATGTATTCGGGTAAGAGTTTGTAAAGTGGACCTGCGCGGAACTCAGTCAGTCCCATCAGTCCACCGGTTCTTCAGTCACATACTCAGTCAGTCCACCTGTACTGGATTCCTTTTGAGTCTCCTGTTGTCATGGCATTAAAAATACCTCTGTAAACAAGACACCAGCATCAGATTTTTTTTTTTTAAATCAGTGACATTAGTGTTTTAGACAAGATTATGTTAATCAGTTGATTTTCCTCCAAAAGAATAAAAAAAACCTGTAGTTTATGTCTAACCTCATTGTTATGCTCAGTGTATTTGTAGGAATAATGAAACTTTATGACATTTCTATCTTTTATTTTTGTCTTTCTTGAGGGAAAGTACATTTTGTATTTTAAAACTGTTAAATTAGTAACACCATTTTTTGAGATTTACATTTCACTAATATCAGTTATCTACAGGTACAGTATATTGTGAAGACTTTAGTTTATGTTGTGTGAATTTATGTTCAGTAGTCCCTGCTCTATTGTCACTAAATAAACAAAAGGATATGGTTTTGAACTATTTGGTTTTTTTTCTTCTTAGTAACATAAAATAAAGTAAGTCCTTGCGGTTAAATTGTCAATTTGTCTTGAATCAAACTTAACTGCATTGGATCGAATCGTCCCGAATCAAATCATACTGAATGGAATTGAGCCGAATCGCTCATTAATTTTTATGAATCTCTGTGACTCAGATCGTGGTCTGTGAATCGAGATTCGAATCGAATTGTAGTATGAGTGAAAGATTCACACCCCTACAATTAATGCTTTATGAAGCTTGATACTTGATATTCCCATCACTAGCTACGACTCCACTGGCCACCGCCAAACCTTCATACACCAGTGTGAGTAGCATTACTGGAAGCAAGGAGGGTGAAGTGTCTGACCCAAGGACACAACAGTACAGGACAAAGACAGAGTGGGATTCAAACTGGCAACCCTTCAGTTATTGGATGACCCCCTCTACCTCTTGAACCATGGCTGCCATTCATGGAGGGAGTCAGATTCTGTACGAACTGGAAGATTCATACAAACCAATACTTAGTAAGAATCCTTGTGACAGAGGCAATTTGTTCCCCTCTATTAAATATTTATTGTCTTATGACTTCAATGGCTTTAGTGCTGTTTTCCATTTCTATCAAAGTACTTTTCTTTTTTGTTATTAGAAAGAGAAAATGAAAATCAGTCGATTTTTAAACGTGATGTATGTGTTTCTGTTTTACAATTGGAAAAGAAAGGTGGAGGATAGTGACTCTCAAGGACCACGGTTGCTGACCGCTGCACTAGATTTTTCTTTCATTGCTGAAAAGAAAATCCAATTACCAAGAGATCCACAGACTAATGAGTCTGTGTCACTACTGATGCTGGAACAGACCATGAAGGAGGCAACATGACTGATGGAGCACTGACTTTGTCCTCACACACGGGATATGACCTAAGTTACCTGACAGAAAATCTACTACTATAAGTGATCATGTACTCCATCTTGTGGACCTGATTTACTTACAACCAGTGAATTATCACAGGAGGTTCAGGCTTTAGCCAATTAACTCATTGACTGCCAGATATGTCATTTGATGTCACCTCAAATCCAAACATTGTATAACGTGATGTCTTTCAATGTCAATGATGTTATTCAGCAGGGATCGCTAGAATATGACCCAGACCTCCTCCCCCACTCTCACCCATCTGATGGATGGACCCCTTCCTTTCATCTACAAATGGACGTTCATCTGTAGTCTGTCCGTCCATGGGAGTGGATCTGTCCTTCAGTGTGGTTCTCCCTAAGGTTTCTTCTTTACCACTGGGTTTTTGAATTTTTTTCTTGCAGAGAAGGAGGGTCTAAAGACAGGGGATGCTTGGGACTTCATCTACACTCAACAAAAATATAAACGCAACACTTTTGTTTTTGCTCCCATTTTTCATGAGATGGACTCAAAGATCTAAAATTCATTCCAGATACACAATATTACCATTTCTCTCAAACATTGTTCACAAATCTGTCTAAATGTGTGATCGTAAGCACTTCTGCTTTGCTGAGATTATCTATCCCACCTCACAGGTGTGCCACATCAAGATGCTGATCTAACATCATGATTAGTGCACAGGTGTACCTTAGACTGTCCACAATAAAAGGCCACCCTGAAATGTGCATTTTTTTTGCTTTATTGGGGGTCTGGGGACTCAGAACCAGTCAGTATCTGGTGTGACCACCATTTGCCTCATGCAGTGCAACACATCTTCTTCGCATAGAGTTTATCAGATTGTCAATTGTGTCCTGTGGAATGTTGGTCCATTCCTCTTCAATGGCTGTGCGAAGTTGCTGGATATTAGTGGGAACTGGTACATGCTGTCGAATACGCCGGTCAAGTACATCCCAAACATGCTCAATGGGTGACATGTCCGGTGAGTATGCTGGCCATGCAAGAACTGGGACATTTTCAGCTTCCAAGAATTGTGTACAGATCCTTGCAACATGGGGCCGTGCGTTATCTTGCTGAAACATGAGGTGATGTTCATGGATGTATGGCACAACAATGGGCCTCAGGATCTCATCACGGTATCTCTGTGCATTCAAAATGCCATCGATAAAATGCACCTGTGTTCTTCGTCCATAACAGATGCCTGCCCATACCATAACCCCACCACCACCATGGGCCACTCGATCCACAACATTGACATCAGCAAAGCGCTCACCCACATGACGCCACACACGCTGTCTGCCATCTGCCCTGAACAATGTAAACCCAGATTGATCCATGAAGAGAACACCTCTCCAACGTGCTAGACGCCATCGAATGTGAGCATTTGTCCACTCAAGTCTGTTACGGCGACGATCTGGAGTCAGTTTAAGACCCCGATGAGGACGACGAGCATGCAGTTGAGCTTCCCTGAGACGGTTTCTGACAGTTTGTGCAGAAATTGTTTAGTTATGCAAACCAATTGTTTCAGCAGCTGTCTGAGTGGCTGGTCTCAGACGATCTTGGAGGTGAACCTGCTGGATGTGGGGGTCATGGGCTGATGTGGTTACACGTGGTCTGTGGTTGTGAGGCCGGTTGGATGTACTGCCATATTCCCTGAAACGCCTTTGGAGACGGCTTATGGTGAAGAAATAAACATTCAATGCACGAGCAACAGATCTGGTTGACATTCCTGCTGTCAGCATGCCAATTGCACGCTCCCTCAATGCTTGTGACATCTGTGGCATTTTGCTGTGAGACAAAACTGCACATTTCAGAGTGGCCTTTTATTGTGGGCAGTATAAGGCACACCCGTGTACTAATCATGATGTCATATCAGCATCTTGTGTGGCACACCTGTGAGGTGGGATGGATTATCTCAGCAAAGCACAAGTGCTCACTATCACACATTTAGACAGATTTGTGAACAATGTTTGAGAGAAATGGTAATATTGTGTATCTGGAATGAATTTTAGATCTTTGAGTCCATCTCGTGAAACATGGGAGCAAAAACAAAAGTGCTGCGTTTATATTTTTGTTGAGTGTATTTCTGCAATTGATTGTTCCCTCCAATCAACTCTGTAAAGCCCTGTGAGACGATGTTGTGATTAGGGGTTCTCTAAATAAAATCTGACCTGGAGTAATTTTTTAGATGTAATTCAGACCCCAAACCTATTAAGGGACAGCACTGGTCCATCTTGTATTTTGGTCTGCTGATTGGAGACAAAGAAGAGATTATCACTGATAGGAGTAGAAGAAGAGATCAACATATTTTGTGGCGACAGAAACGAGATGGCGAGTAGAGCAAATATTTATAAGCAGTTGACCCTTGAGCAATACCTTTGGAGTTGTTGCAGTGGTCTGGAAATCTAAGATCCAGGATCACAAGATCACAGAGACACACCATATCAGAGCAGCAGTCTGGTCTGAAATCAAAGATTGCCAATTTCTATGTAGTTATATTTCTCATCTTGTCATCTGAAGCCACTTTATCCTCACTAGGCTCAAGGGGAGGGGTCACCGGGGGCCTAATCCAGCTACAATGGGCAAAGGCGGGGTATTCAATTCCATTCAAATCAATTTTATTTATAAAGCCCTAAATCACAACAAAGTCGTCTCAGAGGGCTTTACAAAAACATAATCAACTACAGAAATGCATGAAAAGTCCCAGGCATCCCCTGTCCTTAGACCCTCCTTCTCGGCAAGAAAAAACTTCAAAACCCAGTGGGAAAAAGAAGAAATCTTGAGGAGAACCACATTGAAGGAGAGATCCACTCCCATGGACGGACAGGTTATAGATGAACGTCCATGTATAAATGCAGGAAGGGGGGCTGGTCCAGACAGGCAGGGGCGGTGGTCCGGGGTCACAGGTCAGCACAGGCGAGATACTCCAGATCCTGTCGTCCATGGCTCCCGTGCAGGCACTGTCAGGAGAGCCACCACTCAGGAGGGGGGAAAGGGGACAACAGGTGACTAGTCATGAACAGACTTGGTATGAAAGATAGGTTATAAAAATGACAGAAACATGTGTGAGGGAGAGAAAGAGAAGAAAGAACTCAGTGTCTGTACTTCCCCCAGCATTCTAACTCCTAGGGCAGCCTAGACTGAACTGTGACTCATACATCATGTATACATGATATATGAGTCACATAATTTTTAACTAACCTGACCATAGGCTTTCTCAAACAGGAATGTTTTAAGCCTAATTTTAAATGTAGAGACTGTTTCGGCGTTTTTAATATTAAAGGGAAGCTGATTCCATAAGACAGGGGCCTGATAACTAAAGGCTCTAGCTCCTACTGTACTTTTAGAAACCCTAGGAACTTTCAATAAACCTGCATTCTGAGAACGAATGGTTCTATTGGGTTGGTACGGAACCAGATCATCGTTAAGATAAGAGGGGCCCATACCATTAATTATGGTATGGGCCCATTAATTATTATCATTACACCCTGTATGAGTTGCCAGTTCATCACAGGGCTGAAAATATATAGCCCTGTGATGTGTATGTTCATATACATGTATATGTATATGAAATATAACATATATAGTTAAATTTGTAAATAAAAATTTATTTTTCCATCAAAAATATTTTTCTCTGTTGTTTTAGATGATGGAGAAAATCAGTAACTTTGACGTCAAAGTTACTGATTTTCTCCATGTTTTGGTCACAAACCACTTTTTACTAAAACCACCCTAATTAAGAACCAAAAAGATTAGAAACAAAAAAAAAATTACATGAAAGAAGAGAGTCTACACTTTATTTTGATGTGTGCCATCTTTATATAGTCATGTGCTGAACCTATTGGCAGTGCGGGGGGTTCCATTCTGAAAACAGGCCAGCAGTCAAGGAGTTAGTAACATGCAAACATACATTATATAACATTGTTCTGCAGTGAAGAGGTGACTAGGAAATATATAATAATAATAATAATAATAATAATAATAATAATAATAATAATAATAATAATAATAATAATAATAATAATAAACTTGATTTACATAGCACCTTTCATACAAAAACTGTAGCCCAAAGTGCTTCACATTGGTTAAAAATTTAAATACAATTGTGATAGACAAGGGTGAAATAAGAAATACAACAAAAAGGGTCCAAGGGAAGATCTGTTTCCAGCATCTTTTTCCAGCTCTCCTTAAATATATTTTTCCAAAATCCAGAAATATCCGAGTATGATCACTCACCCTACCACAGTTCCTCCAGCATTTATCGTTCGGACTCAGTTTGGAGATAAAAGTCCTCAATGGGGTTCTGAAGAATTGTTTTACCCTTCCAGTCAAACTCTGTCCAGTGTTGGCTTCCAATCTCCTTATTACATTCAGTACATATATGACAGGAAAACGTCTTATAGTTTATATCTTATGAATGATAGAACAGTTGTCCAGTTTTTATGGGGAAAGTAGTTTTTCCTCTGTGGGCCTCCATAAATGATGGCGCCTTAGAAATTGTTAATAAGCAGTAAATAGATGTATGCTCATGCAGAATAGCACTTTACAAAAGTGACTCTCATAGACAATATGCTAATAATCATCTAGTTAATTGTCAAAGTGTAAAGTATGAAGTGAAGCTTTTACAAAATTACAGAACCCTGATTAAACCGAGCCAATTCCCAAAGTTTCACACTTTCCTGATTGATGCATCTGTTCTGACCAGCAGCACTTTTTCATCTGTCTCCTACATACATTTATTGATAACTTGAGAATTTTACCCCTTTAAGGCATCTGTTATCTGTCAAGTTTGATTAGCATGCAAAGTGAAATAAATTCAATGGAAATATATCAACTACATGTTTTGGGGCAGGCAAGAAGTCGTTTCAGTGATGTCCTCGATGTACCCTCGGTATCTGAGTCAAATACTGTACCTTAGAGTATGAGGACAACCTCCTGTTCACTGAGGCTAGCTCACTTCAGCTGATTTTCTACCCATTCAATATTCTAGTTATTTTTCCCTTTAGATGTTTTATTAAATGTTTTTGGCTGTACATTCAGTGTTTAAAATGTCTGTATCTTAGCAGGTCACTGAAAAAACACCTTCAGATGGGATTTTAAACCAACAGGGGTAGTTGCTGTCCCATTAGGTGCTGTTCCATGGTAAAGATATTCCAACTAAGTGAGATGCGTTTTTGTCTTGATCTCGATCTCATGAATATCATTAGTAAAGTTCCATTTAAAACTGCTCACTTTCCTTTTCAAAATATGGAAAAAAGGCAATAGGTATTATGGGAATTATTCATATTTGTGTTATTTTAATCTGTTTATTTAGTTATCTTTTGTTTTGTCATTTAATGTACTTAATTATTTATTAGCTTCCGCCAAGGAGGTATTAAATTTGAGTCTGTCTGTCAGCAGGATTACACAAAAAGTTCTTAACAGATTTTGATGAAACTTTCAGGAATGATAGATAATGATTAGATTAGATTTTGAGCAATGAAGGTTAACGGTCAAGGTCACACTAAAGGTCAACAGCTAAAACACAACTGGAACTGGAAAGATAAGAAAGCCCTCAACATCATCCATTGGCTGAACCTCCTCACAGAATACATTTCACTAGAGAGAATATCTGCTATCAGGAAAAAACAATTGGACTCCTTCAAAGAAAAATGGTCTCCATTTATTAAATCAATAAATATTAATCTATAGCCTCCGCTTGTATGTGAGCATATGCCATTTCTCTCATAAAATTGAAATTATTATTCTGTCTGTGTGTATGGTCTGACTTCTCTCTGCTTTATTTCAGTTTATTAACCCTCTACCTTTTTAAGTAGGATGGCACCATGGGCTTCAAGACTGTGTGCATGCACTGGTGGTGTCCCTTCCCTATTACTCTTGGGGTCGCTCTCTGGCTCTGCAGGGCTAGCGTGGCTCGGGCCCCTCTTCCTGGGGGTGTTGTCCCCGGTGTCTCTCCCTTTGAGCCCTGGATCTGCTGGGTCTGTACACTCTCCTGGGGCCTTGGGGGTGTTGGCGGCAGGTCTCTTCTGGGGCACCCTGGCTGGCCCTGGGGTTTGGGGTGGGTCGGCCCTCCGGGCACTCCCCTGTCCCTTCCTGCACTTCTTCCCTCCTCCTCCCTCCTCTCCCGCCTGGCCGGCGCTCTGTGGCTCCTACGGCCTGGGGTGAGAGGTGCCCTGTTGGCTTGGCCCTGCCTTGCCGTGATTGCAGTTCTGGGCTTCGGGGTCCTTCACACTTGCATGTTTGATCGGGTCTCGTCAGCTACTGCCGGGTCCCATTTCAGTGAATGATGGGACCCGCCAGAATGTGCTGAGAATCTCTCCAGAATCTCTACCCTAAACTCATTCTCATTCTCTAGTATCCTCTTCTGGCCTATTCTATTCTATTCTATTGCATTCTATTTTATACTATCAAGACATCCACAATTATGGTGCTCAGTACCGATTGTTTAATTATTTATTTATTTAATCTCTTTTTCTTTTGTGCTGGTTTGGTTTTCTCCTCTTTTTTCGATGTATTTATTTTTATTGATGGACAGTTAGTAGTTGGGAATAAAACACCACCTTACAATCTTTAATTGCAATAGCACCGCCTGTTAATTTCTATCCCCGTTCGTCCTGTCCGTCCTGTCCAGTCTTTCCGGAAGAGATCCTGGATTCTGGATCACATACAAATGTATTCTCCATTCACGCAATGGAGAATTTCAAAGAGATCCAGAATCCAGGATATCTTCCGGATCACCACCAAAATGTAGTCATTTGTTCCTTGTGGAAGTCGGCTTTGTATTTGCTCAGCAATCCCTGAACTTTTGTCGCCGCTTAAATAATTGACTCAATAAACACCTTTATTGATTGGATTTCAATGTAATGACCACAGGAACCGAAAATAGAGGTGTTAAGGTACCGTTTTTTGATAAGGTGTAAAGATAAATAAGAAATCTCCTTCCAGCCTAAATTTGGTAGGCTGGTAGCGGGCATACTGTACAGGAACATCTGTAAAGAGTATGGACTGGAGGTCCCAGGGTCAAGATGGGAGAACCCCCCAAAGGTGACAGAGAACAAACAGGTTCCAGATCCAGACTGACAAGATGGTGATGGCCAATCAGCCTGACATCGTGGTGGTGGATAAACATGAGAAGACAGTGGTGGAGATAGATGTAGCAGTCCCCAGTGATAGCAACATCAGAAAGAAAGAACATGAGAAGCTTGAGAAATACCAAGGGCTGACAAAAGAAGTTAGAGAAAATGTGGAGTGTGAAGGCAACAGTGGTACCAGTAGTGATCGGAGCATTAGGGGCAGTGACCCCCAAGCTGGGAGAATGGCTCCAGCAGATACCAGGAACAACATCAGAGATCTCTGTACAAAAGAGCGCATTGTTAGGAACAGCTAAGATCCTGCGCAGAACCCTCAGGCTCCCAGGCCTCTGGTAGAGGACCCGAGCCTGAAGGAGACACCGCCCACGTGGGGCGAGAGGAACATTTTTATATATATATATATATATATATATATATATATATATATATATATATATATATATATATATATATATATATATGTATATGTGTGTACACCAGTGATGCGATGTGATCTATATATATATTTGATGGGTGTATCAGCAAATCATTGTAAAGATGATCAGTACAATGATTGGCTTAAGTTTTCCTCTGGTTCCACCCTCTAGACTGGACTAAAACATTTTTTTTATTTGCAAAAACTCTATTTCAGTGCATGATATGGGATCGTGAAGAGGTTTTCAAGCAATATAGTAAAAAATGTTCCAAAAAAAGATCTCCCACCCCACCTTTAACTACACCATTGTTGTGTGTGTGTGATGTAAGTGATATCAACAGGAAACAAATGGCCCAGGGTTTAACAGGTTAACTATGTCTGTCTGTCGACTCCGTGTTTATGAACTTCACTCTCAGCTCAGCTAATGAAATCCTCTGAAAGTACTTGTCCTCAGAGTTGCAATTTGTCACTCTCTGATTGAGTTCCTGTGAGAAATAGGCCAAAGAATATTTCGATTATTATTGACGCAGCTTCATTTAATTCCATCTGCAGAAGGAGAAAAAAAAAACTCCAGAAAGTAATTACGTCAAGGGTGATAATATGCAGAATTTGAGTTGCATTCATCTCTGACTTTGCCGTAACCCATAGTGAAAGCTGACTGATACACAAACACACAGAAGAACGTATAGTAGATGATGGATATTTACAACTACAAAGTTTCCAGTAGATGTCAGGATGTTCCCTTTTTTCCTGTTCTTTCCGCATGACTACAGAAAGGCTACATTTCAAAGATGGATGGGGCTGTGTGTTTGTCTTGTATCTGCCACTAACTTCATTTTCTCTCACTTACCCCATGTTCAGATTTTGCATGCCGTATTTTACATATGTGACCCGCCACCACGAAACCAGGCATAAGTCGCACTGACCCGTTCAGAGCTACAGCCAAATTTAGGCTGGAAGGTGATTTCTTATTTGTGTTTACACCTTATCAAAAAACGGTACCGTAACACCTCTATGTTCACTTCCTGTGGTCATTACATTGAAATCCAATCAATAAAGGTGTTTATTGTGTCAATTATTTAAGCGGTGACAAAAGTTTAAGGATTGCGGAGCAAAGCCAAAGACGACTTCCACCTCTTTTCGCCGAACAAACCGGTCTCCGTTCCGTGCGTAAACATCCAAGTGTTCGGTACGAGGTAAAAGCTTATATTGAATGCTCTTGTCCAATGGCGTAAGCCAAATGATTATAATACGTCACACTTCTGTCCTATTATTACAATATATAGAACTACTGTGACATGTCCATTAGAGTGTCCTTTAACATCTGTGAATAATTTTTGTCAATCAGATACAAATTATTATGCGTTGCTAAGGACTTCCTACCCCAAAACAATCCAAAACTTTAACGGACAATATCTAAAAATATGCAAATTGCATAATAGGTCCAACTGTGGATATTAAAATGACCATAACTTTGGTTCTACTTATGATAGAAACATAATTTTTTCACCATCTTAAACCTTAGTTTCCACTCTACCAATCTACACAGATAACTCTGTTTTGATTTCCAGACACTTATGCCTGGTTTCGTGGTGGTGGGTCACATATGTGCTTTCACTATCAAACACAGGAGTAGCAAAAAAAAAGAACAAAACATAAAAAAATAAACTGTCTCAACATGTCCTTTATTTTCTGTCTCCAAACTAAAGTGGCATCTGGGTCTGAGATTGTGTCTGTTTTTCTACATCATACTCTCTGAATTTGAACTCCCCCCACACACACAATCACCAGCACCACCCGTCTTTGTCTTTCTCTTTGGGAATCCTCGTCTACCTTTCATACCTTATAAACGCAACAGATATGACTTAGAAGTCTCTCTCTAGAGTCTGAGTTTTAAAAAAACTGAAAAATGACTATTTTTATGGCCTGAAAAAGTGTCATCTGTGTCATTGTGCCATCTGCAAACATTATTTTTAAGTATTTAGAACTTTTACTGTGAATACAGTTGCTTTAATCTTCACAACTATATTTGGTTTTGTTAACACACACAGAAACTCTGAAAGACCACATTTGTTTAAAGGTGTCATTCCGCTGAAAACCACTTTTCCACACACCTTTTGGAATGTGATGAGTCACCCAGACTTACCAAAACATGCTGCGTTTGAAAGTGGTTTGTCACCTCCACTGGCTGCATACCGCATTCACACAAAACAACAAGAGGAACAAGGGACCCAGAAAAAGTCAGTCCATCTGACGTCAGATGGACTTTAGCGTCACCCATGTGGGGTTAAACCCGTCCTCCATTGCAGTGAATCTGAAGTAGCATGAGCATCTACAAGAGAAGACGGCGCCACAGTAGCTGCTGCACAAAGTGGAAAAATGTCAGATCAAACTGGTTAATTTTTTCCAAAACAAGTGACGGCACAAACCCGAGCTGGATGATATTCTGGTAAAGGTAAACACACACAGAGAGGGGAGGGGGGAGTGTTCCTTCACGTATTCTGAGCCAATCAGAGACGCCTCATCACCGTGTCATGGATATGTATGAGGAAGTACCGGTAAACTCTGTTGTTCGATCTCAAGTCATTTTTCTACCGTGAAAAAACAACTGGAAACAAAACAATCTGGAGTTTTTTTTTTTAAATAGAGCCAACACACAATGTATTCAATAACAATAATAATGAAATAACCATAGTTATGGTTAAGTTTTTCCCCCAGTATCAACAAATCCAATAATTTAACAGGTCAATAGTTACATATTATACAGATCTTATGATTACTGTCGTACACATTTGAAAAGAAAAAAGGGACTTTTCAACAAAATGTGAATGATGTTGAAAAGATATTGAGGTTAGCTGTGTATTTCACTGACTGAATACATAATTTATTATTATTATACACAATATATTGGGGGCGGTATGGTGGTGCAGTGGTTAACACTGGTGCCTCACAGTGAGAAGGACCCTGGTTCTATTCCCACACCAGACCTTTCTGTGTGGAGTTTGCATTTTCTCCTCGTGTCTGCGTGGGTTTTCCCCAGGTACTCCAGTTTCCTCCCACCATCCAAACACATGCACTGATAGGTTAATTGGTTAAACTAAATTGTCCATTGGTGTGAATGTGACAGTGATTGTCTATATATGTTCAGCCCTGAGATGAACTGGAGACTCATACAGGGTGTACCCCGCCTTCACCCATTGTAGCTGGATTAGGCCCCCAGTGACCCTCATGACCCTAATGTGGATGAAGCGGGTTGAGATGACGAGACAAGACATTTTTTATTCAGGGTGAAATTTATTCTCCATTTACCGCAATGTAAAATTTCAAAGCTATCCAGAATCCAGGATCTCTTCTGGATCACCACCAAAATCTAATAATTTGTTACTTGTGACACCTCCAATATGTCAGGGCATTTTCATCAAGATCCGTCCATAACCTTTTGAGTTATGTTGCTCACTAACAGACAGACAGACAGAGACATAGCCTCCTCTCTTCATTCGGAGGGGGGAGGACTGCCTTGGTGGAGGTTTGTGCTCTCAGAGTGCTTTTCTAGTTATGTGATATACCAGTTGTGTGAAGCATGTTTGAAATAAAGATTCAAGAAAAAAAAAGGACAAAGTGACCAAAAAGGACAAAGTGACCAAGACAAAATTTGTTTGGTTAAAGTGTCAGGTCTGATGTTGCACTGTTGATTCTTCCTTAAGGCAGACTTATTTTACCTGATAACATGTGTCAACCAGCTCTACAGTGGTGGAAAAAATGGTTTTGGACACCCCATGCATCTGTATAACAGTACACTAAGGTAATGTCATGCTCACTTCTGCACATGCTCTGTTCTATCAAGCATAAAACTGGATATTTCAGTGACATAAGAAAACACATGCAGGCCATGACATGTTGAAATAGTCAAGAATTTAGTTTTAGGATTTTTTTCATGCTAACAAGAACCAGAGAAACCCATTTGTCACTGTGTGTCTGATGCAGCCACACCTTTGGACTTTCACATATTCAGATATTTTCTCATTCAGATATTTCATGACACTTTTTGAGATTGTGTGAAACTTTAAAGGGCGGCTGTGGCAGTACCTGAACGCAGATCGTCCGTCTAATCCAATCGGATGGCCGGCTCCATCTTTCCGCGTCCAGTCAGAGGGCCAGTTCCATCTTTCCCTCGTCCAATCGGAGGGCCGGCTCCATCTTTCCGCGTCCAGTCGGAGGGCCAGTTCCATCTTTCCCTCGTCCAATCGGAGGGCCGGCTCCATCTTTCCAAGCTGTCAATCATCTGAGTTTCCCCGTGGGCGGATGGGGTTATCGCTTGTTTGTCATCGCATCTTTCTAACTGTTAGCCTCCGCCAAAGCTGAAATGTAACTTCATTGCTGTCTAATAAGTTTGTCAAACAAGTTAGCATTGATGCTAACCGATGTTCCATCTAGCTTGACTCGATATGAATGGGCTTCCCGCTATTCCTTATCTCGCGGTGCCGCATATGATTTGTAAAGTTGTATTAAATGCATTATAATGTATTGACCCTAATATAAGAACACCCTGATTACAAGATTACCCCACTTCTTCCACATTATTTTTCAACTAAACACCTCCACTACATTAAAGTTTTTACTTATATTCAGGTAAAAAAAATAAAAAATTCTATTTGTTACCTACTTTTGTATCTGCTCATTTGTTGTTTTTTTTGTTCTGTTTTGTATATATGTATATGTTTAGTACTTCAATTATTTCTTATTATTATTATTATCATTATTATTATTATTATTATTATTATTATTATTATTATTATTATTATTATTATCATCATTTTTGTACTATGCACTCTATTGCTATAAGATGAATTCAGGTTAATGGGGAAGTGAAGAAGGGGTAGGATTAAATAAGCTTATGCTTCATCCTACTCCTTTTCGGACATGTCATTGTGTATTATTATTATTATTATTATTATTATTATTATTATTGTTGTTGTTGTTGTATTGATTATTCTTGTATTGATTATTGTTGAATTCTGCACATGTTCGAAATAAAGCATTCAAATCAGTCCTGTGTGTATATTCGTATAATGGTGGTTGGCTTGATAAAAACATTATTCATGTACTTTATTACATGTACTTTATTGTATATTTACATGTTCTTTTCAAAGAACATAGTTCTTACATCATAAAAAAAAAACATTTTAAAAATTCTGTTATTACAATATCTCTTCAGGTGAGCTGATTGGGGTGCAGTACTTGTTCAGACAGCAATGAGCCCTTGGAAGACACGTCCCCAGACTCTGACAGGACTTCACAGTTGTTGGAGGAGATAACTGTGGAAGAGCAAGTGAATGGAAGGATGAGGGATTCATTGACACATTGGGAGAGGAAGGCATAGTGGAAAGCTTAGTGTTACCTTCACCAGTAGACCTGCTGTCACTAGCTCCAACTGTGCACAGTGTTGTGTCGAACTCTGGATCACCACTCATCAGACCCTCATCCTCTACTGTTCCCTCAGTAACATTTTTTTGTCTCAAATTAACTCTACAAATCAGTTCAAATTCAATCATTTCACATTGTTAATGAATTATGTTAAAAACAGAATAAACTATACATAACCATCCTAACCAGCAGTTGTATTTATTATTTTTCCAGGCATTCCAGTCTCCTCAGCTCACTCCACTGCTGTTCTGCCCACTCACCTGCCATCGACTGCTCCATCTCTGCCCAGTGCTGTGCCAGTGCAAGTGCCACCACCATGTCCTGGTCCCTCAGCAATGGTGAGGTTTCCTATGCTTGCCAAATTACCTCATTCCAAATCCATAAATCACTTCAGATCATATTTCATATTCTAAATGAATCAAGTTAAATGCAGATTAAAATGCACATAAGCCACCTAACCAGTAGTTTTATTTTTCTAGGCTGTTGATGAGCATGGTGTTCCTGGTATGTACAAGGTGGATGCATTGGCAGAGTACTTGGTGGAAATGTGCTGTCAGATGGCCTTAATACTCACTAGCCAGCAGGTGGCCACTATCACCAGTCTATGGGATAACTTGGAACAATTTGATAAGAACATGGTAATATGCAGCACGACACCAAGACAGGCTTCTGACAGGGCGACTTAAATCACCGAAAAAGAAGGATGTCTTCACACTAGACAGCACCAAAAGATGTGTGCTTGTGTCCACAGGGTCTCCAGCATGATGACCAGCTACCTGCAGCAAGACGTGTGGCAGTGCAGGCTCTCGCCCCTACAAACATACAGCCAGCAATGGCTCCAACACACTGACACCAGGTCCATATGTACCACCTGCCACCAAACGCAGTAGGACTGGTAAAACCTACATTTAAAGATTCAACCTGCTGCTACCTGGTACCACCTTTACATCTGGCCCTCGGTTGCCTCATCTGGTGTCCAAGCCAGCACAGCCAGTTCTACTCAATACTGTTCTATTATTGCGCTCTGCTACCTCATTGGCCCACCCACATGCAGACCTACTGCAAATGACAACCCCCCCACCTGCAGACACACAAACACCAACCATTCCACCTGCAGACACATTATAATCCACCCTCCCACAAGCTGGGGAGCCTGCTGGCACAACAAAGTGCACATGTACAAGGACTGTTGCATCAAATACTTGCAGAAAATGTGGCCTATTTAGAACAACTGAAACAGGCCAGTCAAAATATTTTGTCCAAAAACTAAAAAGATGACAACAGAGGAATGGCTACAAAGCATGTGCAACATGAATTAGAAGTGTTGTTTACCTGTGATCTGTCTTTAACTTTTTTTTGTAAATATGTTTTTTGTAGTCTTTAACTTTTAATGTAAATATTTATACTGATATTATTTATGTTATATTTTTTATATTCACATTTGTTTGTGTTGTTTACCTGTAGTCTTTAACTTTTTTGTAAATATCTTTTATTGTAGTCTCTAACTTTTAATGTAAATATTTATATGGCTGTTATTTATGTTATCTTTTATATATTCATCTTTGTTAATAAATTTCTTTGTGCATTTGATACTGTTGTGTTGTATTCATTTGGAGGTCAGTCTTTAACTTTTAATAATGTAAATAATTGTAAACATTTAGAGATAATAACTGGTCCACAGGGTCATTGAATGTTAAAAAAATATATTTATTTGTGACAATACTTGGTCATTGTCAAAGTAAATCATATCTAATATCTCTAAATTAATATTTATGAAATTGGCGATGTATCGTGTTCATTCACACATAGTTCTTGAAGCACTTATAATCAATCTTTTCAATTGGCAAAAAGTAGAAATAACTTAAAACACTATAAAAGATGAATGCATGATTGTGAAATGGCAAATAAAAATATATCTATGCCTTTGTTTTTGTCCTGGTCTGGATTCAAACCTGTGACTTGCTGCAATTTCTTCCCCCTTCTCCCCCTTTCTCCCTCTTGCCCCCCCTCCTATACCTACGATTGTTCCCCAGCTTTGGCTCAGTTGGTAGAGTGGGTCGCCCAATGACTGAGAGGTTGGCAGTTCGCGTCCCAGCTCTGGCTGTCCACATGTCGAAGTGTCCTTGGGCAAGACACTGAACCCTGACCTTGGCCCCAGTAGGACTGACCTTAGACACCTACTGTTGTATGAGTGTGTGTGTGAATGTGAGGCTAATGTAAAGCGCTTTGAGCACCATGAAGGTGGAAAAGCGCTATATAAGTGCAGACCATACCATTTAAAGTCACCTGAAAACCCTTTTCCACTACTGTATATGTAAAGTGTCATGCGATAACTTCTGTTAGAATCTCACACTATATAAATAAAATGTGAGGTTCTGAGGTCTGATGTATGACTGTTGAAAAGAAAAGCTGTTACATGTAAAGAATAAGCTATTGGGAAAAACTGAATGCATCTTAATGGATGAAATATAAAAATGTAGGGTGTAAATGTAGGTCAGTAATTCTGATTCTTCACGACTCCAGAGAAGTGTGTTACATTTCAGTTTTTATTGGTGGAAATAACACATTTCCCATTTCAAAATAATCCTTTAGCCTCAAATGTTGTAAAGCTATCTGCGTGGGATTTTTCTGACATGAAAGTCCAGTTATCGTCTTCTAATTAGGGATGCATTTGGCCTACCTGACCTTCAGGGGGAGTCTGTTAGACCACATTTAGTTTACAGCTGAAGAAATGAACCTATCTATCTATCTGAAACATGAATGACAAAAAAAGAAAACAGTACAATAAATTAAACATACATGTAAATTACCACTTCAGAATGTTTTGGTTTTTTTGCCTTGAAAAGGTTATTCATGGAACTCCATTTCTTTGTAAATACCTCTCTGTATTCTAAGTACATTAGTAATTTTCTCCATCTCATTCATTTCTCTCACTTTCTTATATGTAGGAGGTTCGACTACTTGATAGTGATGCATTTAATGGTTGCTGTTAATAACATTCAAAGAACAGTGCATATTACAGTTTTTCACAAATGTTTCCTCCATTTTTCCCCAATGTCCAAACACAACACACTTTTTTAAAGCTACATAAACACAAACACACTGTCTTGGTTCAACACCAGAAGAGCAGCTGGAAGCTTTGAAAAATATAAACACTATATATGTCATTACACACTACAGCAAAACAACTGAAAACACAATGATCAATTTGTGACGCAGTTCTTTGTTTCATAACTGCCAATGCATATTTTTAGAAACTTTACAGTAACAGATCTTAGATATCTGTAGAGGACTAGGCATTTATGTGTGACTTTCATATGAAGAGTATAAATCTGTAGAAAATGCTGCATGTACACTACTGTAACAACTCATGTTTGATACTGTTGGAAAGATTGGGATTCCCTCTAGATGACCCTTAAATAGAAATCTATGTAGTTATATATTTGAACCAATGGAGGCCTCAGAACAAAGCCTTCTCCAGTAAACAAAATCCCTTGTTGCAAGGGTGATGTTGAAAAATGACCTCTGATTGGTTGAATAAGTGTCACGCAAGCATTTTTAATAAGCTTTCAGAAAATATTCTTTTCTGAAATTTGACCCAAGTGACTGGTATTTGTGCTGCACGGTCACATATTTTCAGTTTGGAAAACAACTGCTCCTGCTACTACAACTATATTGTACTTGGAGTAATTTTTATCTGAAGTCCTGATCTTATATGTGCAAATGTAACTAATTATAGGCGTGAATTAAGCAGGAAGCAGGAACAAGAGGTTGTTAAAAAATCCACTGGATTTTTGCTTAAATTAAACATAGTTTTGCAGCACCTAGAGGGTTTAAATTCAAACTGTTTGAACTGTCCAAATATGTGGAGTCCCTCAAGGATCTGTACTGGGTCCAAAACTGTTCCTTTTATATATATAAAATGAACAAATATATCTATATCTATATATCTATCTATCTATCTATCTATCTCTATATATATATATATATATATATATATATATATATATATATCCAATTTGCCGATGATATGATGATATTCTGTACTTGGGTGAAAAAAATTAGGAACTTGTGAATGAGGTCACCAATTAATTAGGTAAATTGCAATACTGGTTTGCTTGAGAAAAAACAATCATTTAATACCATAAAGACCAAAAATTATGTTCTGTGGGAAGTGTGACATAGACAAGCTAACACAAATTAACCAATGATGTAGAAATAGAGTCAAAACACACACTTTTCTGGGTGCAACTACTGATCATAAAGTATCCTGGAAACCACACATCACAAATATTAAGACCAAGGCAGCAAAGATTATGGCTTTGATGAATAAATCCAAACATATTCTAGACAAGAAAGCTTTAATCATAATCTATGATCTATAATCTCACTTTACTTATTGTGTCGAGGTCTGGGGAAACTCATACAAAAGTAATATTGAACCATTATTTGAATACAAAAAAGCAGTCAGAATTGTTAATTTAGTTGGAAATTGTGAACACACAAATGCTTTGTTTCTTCAAGCAAACATTTGGAAGCTTAGTGACCTTCTAAAATTCAAAACTAATCAGCTAATGTTTAAAGTTAAAAAGAAAATGCTACGAGCAAACATTAAAACAATGTTCTGCACACGATAAGGAAAGTATGATTTGAGAAAAATGCTCATTTTAAAACCCTGTAACAACTGTAAAAAGTATGTGAGCCTCCAGGAGTAAAGGTGTAAACTTGTGGAACCGCCTCAATGATAAAATCAAAGCTGCTGAAAATCTGGTTCAATTCAAAAAGCTCTATAAAAGTTTCCTTCTGCATAAATATGCAGAGGAAGAAACAGATTACACTTTAGGAAATTAATAGGATTACATTTTCCTTACTGACAAAATAAATAATAAAATAAAATAAATATACATAAAAATGTGGTAGGAAGCTCTTCATTTGTTTTCTTTTCCTTTGTAATAAAACAAAAATAGACGACCTGCAGTAATGCAGAAGGTTCAGTTTTAAAACATATGGTCAAGATGGACATTGAAATGAGTGATTGTAAATGAAATTCATAAAATTGTTGTAATTGTAATGTAAAATTGTTAAATGAGGGGTAGGGTACTTTCCTGAAATTGAACCTACTACTTTTGAGGGGTGACTCTGAAATCCTTATTTCGTCCTTTGTTTCTTTTGTTCTGTACTTTTTTGTTTTTTAAAGATGAACTGCTCAGATAAAAATAAGTGAACTGAAGTGAATTACACAAAAATAAATTACCAAAGACAAATAAAAGTGGATTTAAATAAATATGATCCTTTAAAAGTTTTACAAATAATTAGTGAGACATTATTTTGACAGGACTTTAAAACTATCATGTGAGAGCGACAAGTTTTGTTGAAATGCCAGCACAGAGAGCTGTTGATTATCTGATGGCACAGAGGGATGCACACACACATATTTTTAGATCTGGAGAAATATGTAAATCACAAACATGACGGTCATTATCTTTGGGTTTATCTGGACACCTGTAGACGTTAGCGTTCAGCTGACACGAGTGGTCATAGAGTGGTCACTGGTCAGTCCTGCTCATTCATGAATAATAGCAGAGATAAACACATCGGAGATTCATACACCGAAAAACTAAGTGTCATAAGTTAAAGTGAGCAGTTAAAACTAATCTGTGACCGTTTTACAAAGCGTGTCCATTTTTCTACCTGCTCAATTTGTAAATGTTCTCTTTTGATTGTGAATTAGGCTAGCAGTTCAGCTAACAGTTTGGAGGCTTTCATCAGTACAGGCAAACAGGAAAAGGAATGTGTTTCACACACAAGAAGGCAACGGACAAAAGATGATGTTTGTAGGTTATGTAACGTTAACTGTCAGTTGGTAATAATGCTCATTTCTGCGACACTGCATATTTCATCAGTATTTTCATCCATATTTGACTGAATATGCCCCCTGGTGGACTGAGTATAATATTTAATGTTGATGCTGAGGTGTTAGTGAGTCCTTTTCAAAGTAATATAATTAATACATATTTGAATATTCTTTGAATATTTATACAATACAAATAACTTGAACAGGACTGCTCTCTGAAACAATATTTTCCCAAATAAAAATAGAAAATGTGCAATTATCTTACAGCTATGACATTAAAGTCACTTTTTTTAGAACAACAAAGACAATTTGATAATGAAGATAAACATTTTAACTACATTACACATCTCAAAAACATTAAAGTGCAAACTGCAAATACTGCAGAAAGAGAAACATTGCACATTTTTCTTTTCCAGTCACATCCTTGCCCATTCTCCAAATCCAAAATCCTTGTCTAGTCTGGTGATAGATGACCATGACAGTAGATGTTTTTGTTTCATGTCCCTAAAATGAGCCCAGGGTGATCCAATGCTAAAAAAACTAAACAAAAAAAAAACAACCTAGCAAGCCTTTGTGGGACCTGCCCCACAGTTTGGGAAACACTGGTTTTATGCATAAAAGTGTCACTCAACAGAATTTCTATTTTCAAACTGTATTCTATTGAACATTACATTTTATTGGTACAAACATTCAGTAACTGATGCATTAGAACAGCAATCCCCAATAGGCGGCCACAGACTGGCCCACACCAACTTGTGAGCAAAACTATTCTTTTAAAAAATAATATTGTACCCAGATAGCAAGCTCACATTGAAATGATGTAGAATTCAACATTGCATTGTCAACGTTAAACCATTGATTCAACGTCAGATTTCAACGTTGATTTACCATCAGTTTTCACCCTCCGCTAACATTGAAACAATGTTGATTTTTTTGACCATGTACACACCTAACTTCAATTGTATTTCAATTCGCATGGAAATTGAAACATTGAAATTTTGACTTAACTAAAAATCTATGCGCTTTCAATGTTATTTCAATTGATAGCCTACCAGAAATATCTGGTAGGCTTTATCTACAGCCAGGATCTAGCCTAGTCTTTTTAATTGGGTCATTTTACTTGCCTTAAAATAGTAAGTATGAAACACATGTCTTTGAAGAGAATTTACATCTGGGAACGTCAAATGGTAAGCACACCTTTATTATTATATATTATCTAGCAGTTTAACGTCATCTTTTTAGCCTCAGGTAAGCAGAACGCTAGGCCCAGCTACTGCAGAGGGATCATCAGGTAACATTTTCTGGTTATGTTAATGCTCGGGAACCTTTTGGGTGTGGGAATTCTGTCTAAGTTACCAAGTTACCTGACAAAAAGTTAGTTTTGGCGCTAATTCTGGAAAAAAAAAAAAACAATGTAAAGGGAATTGACCGAGTTGTAATCATGTGCGCAAGTGCACTACTGCTTCACCTCAGTTAGCTTAGCCTACCCATGTAATACGAAAGTGTAACAGCTATTTGACACAGACAAGTAGGCCTGTTGTATGCGTATAGAGCTTACTTGATCAACTATCTCACGGTTATTCTGCAGACTTTGGGGACAAATTTTGTTTATTTAGAGATTTTTTTTGTGGAAACCAAATGCCACGTTCTGCCAGGTGTTCCATGTTGGATGGTGAGCATGTCAACTTGTCATTTGCCTATTTCACTGAATATTTAAGGCCCTGGCTCTGGAGGTCTAAGTGTAGGCCATCTAGGCCACAGGTGTCAAACTCCAGTCCTCGAGGGCAGACTAATAACCAAATATTTATTTTGAGTACATGGTTGGTTCTCACCTTCTGTTTCCAGAGTGAAATTTGTCTTTGTCTGACCCTGACAAATAGTATTACTGAATCCCAGGCACAACTAATAATGTTATAATTAACTATAAGTGCAGATTCAACATTGTTATCTGTATTCTCATTGGAGTGGGGCTGTTGTGGTGTCCCCCTCCCTGCTGCCGTGTGCCCCACAGGTGCTGTGGCCCTCGGCTTGGTGCCTAGGTCAGAATTTAGCCCTTGATTAAATCTAATTGCGGAACCCTGCATTAGAATATCATTCTAAACTTTTCATTCACTCATTGCTTCTCTACCAGTGCTACGGGACCATGCACCAGCATCTCTGTGTATTGACATGCATCAGATAATCTTCCCATCCCCAGTGCTGGGTAAGTTACTTTGAAAAACTAATTAATTACAATTGCATTACTAACTGCGTTACTACACTAGCAAAGTAATTAGTTACCCGGAAAAATATTTTTCTTTTTTTTTTGCTTAAAAATGTCAAACAAAAAAACTATTAAACAGGTGCCGACTTGCCAAACATTTATTTATTCAAAATTAACAGATTGCAATCTGCCAGAAATACATTTTAAATGACATTACATTTTAAGTTACATGAATTTGTTAAAAATATTAATATTCTTTAACAATGCTGATTGGCTTTCGTAACACGGCGTCACGTTAATTCGCCTGAAAAGTTAAATATTTTCAACTCCAGCATTTGCGGGAAGACGTGCCACTCCAATGCTCTGATGCTCCAACACGCTGCAGGAACACTTCCAAGGCGCCACCCCAAGCGAATCTCCGTCCAAATGCGTCTCTCCATTGACTTTATTTGTAATCGAAACGTTCGGTGTCCATACCATAAGTTACTAAGGTTACAGTTGCATTTATAGTTTAATTTGATCATAATGTCATTTATGTCATATCTGAAAACACAAAACAGTAAAAAGAGCAGCTGATCTCAGGAGTTGTGCTCTAATTAACAGTTTGTCAGACTGCTGGAAGACAATCTGTCTCATTTTCTTTTAGCTTTGTCACTATTTCCACTTGTGCATTAGACTAAAACTGCCACAGACAGTGGATCAAATCTAGGTCTTCATGAGTAGCAGGTGGTGATTAACATCGCTACTTCAACAAAATAACACTAAGTCAGGAAACACGATGTAAGATGTGACACCAGGCAAAATACAAATATTCAAATTAATATATAACGTTTTGTTATCAACATTAAAAGGAAATAAAACAGGGTTAGGGTTAGAGGTGCAGTTATTGTGACCATACACAGCTATAGTCCAGTTTAGCAAACACAAAGTAACCTATATTGTCAAATTTCATCTTAAATAGCTAGCTGTGTTGTTATTATGCATGTAAACTGTGGTGAGTCTTGATTTCTAGATCACCTGTAATTTTCGTCCTTTTAAAATAGTCCCTGTCATGTCGTTGTCCAGCTGCTGGTTTGTTCATATGCTTAGTTGGTGAAAGTGTTGTGTCACTCCAGTTTGTCCCTCCCTCTGGCAGCAGACATCAACCATTTGTACATAACCATCTTGTTCATTGCATGTTTGTGTCCCTGTGCCCTCAGATTTGATTTTACTCAACATTCAAGTTATATTTCCAACATTTACTGTAAATAGTGAAGGGATGGAAAGGGGGGATGGCAGTTTTACAGGGGGATGATTTTGTTAATTTTTATTTTGGGCGGGTGCCATCCGCCCTCATCCCCCCTTAACTCGAGTACTGCACGTATCCAACAACAAAACAAGTGCAGCTGTGCAAAAGTAACCAACAGAACAACATACATTATATCACATTAACCATGAATGGTGAAAGCAGGCTGTGTTTTTATTGTTAATCAAACCTTTGTGCAGCAGTGGCTCTGGAGCTTGTATTGAAGCAGCTGGAGGAGAGCAGCTAGCTGTGGGTTGGCAGGGCGGGGGGGTCCATGGTGGACTTTGAGTAGGGGATGGAGGTGGATGTTCTGGGTCTGTTGGGGCCAGTGCCACAGAAGCTGTAGTTTAATGAACATTCTGTTTTCTATGTTTATTTGAGAAAAAAAATCAGCTATGGATTTTTGTCTTCATTTCTGTAGAAGCAGCAGTGGTTTAGCAGTTACCAACAGCCTTTAGGAGGACACTCACAGACAGTGGTGGGAGTAACGGCATTAGAGTATAACAGTGTTACTAACACAGCCACATGTCCATTAACGGAGTGATTACTTAATGACTTTATCCATAACTGTATCACACTACCGTTACTCGGGAAATACTGTGACGTGTTACAATTTGATGAATTACGGCGTAGGGTTTTCCCAGGGTATAGACAACAACTGGGAGATTTGGCAACACTCTCGATGCTGCATATGTCTTAACCAAGCTGGCATTCAGCTCAGTGTAGAACAAAAGAAAAAGGAATTGAAAGAAAGAAATGGATGAATTTGGTCTGAAGTTGGATAGGCGGAGAATCAACTGTCCTGTTCACACACACACACACACACACACACACACACACACACACACACACACACACACACAGACACACACACACAGACAGATGATGGCAGCACCAAGTCACAAGGTCACATTTGAGCTCTGTTTGTTAAAAAGAACAATTGCACTATTAATATTTTATTTATTTATTTATATTAATTTCTTTTCTAAGCAAGTTTCTGTGCCTTAATATAAAGGGTGTAAACACTTCAAATGATTGTAACATAAGTTGTTCTTCATGACAATTCAGTAAATAAATGTATAATATAAGAATATACTGACATTATTGTACAGTTTTTTTCACTAATAATAATAGAATAATAATTTACAAACATTATTTCATCACTACCTGTTCACCTGTATACTTAAATACAAAGTTAGAGAATATTAACCTTTTGAACAAATTTAAGAAACTTAAAATGTAATGTAATTTAAAATGTATTTCCGGTTTATAAGATATTTGAGATCGCAATCTGTTCATTTTGAATGAATAAATGTTTAGTAAGTCTGCAGCTATTCAACTTTTTTTTCATTTCTTTGAAATTTTTAAGCAAAAAACGTAACGCAAAAATACTTTTCCTGGTAACTAATTACTTTGCTAGTGGAGTAACGCAGTTAATAATGCAATTACTTTTTGGGGAAAGTAACTAGTAATTGTAATTAATTAGTTTTTCAAAGTAACTTACCCAGCACTGCTCACGGATGATGTTATGATAAATAATTCATATGTTCAGAAATTCATATATATATATATATATATCGGCAGCAGTGAATGTGTGTGGTGACTTTGCTTTTAAAAAAACAGATAAAAATGTTTTTGATTTGTTTGGTTTTTTTCCAGCTTTTAAATCAGCTTCTAGATCCTTTAATCAAGTCAGAGCACAAAAGTTACCCGAGCCATGGCCCCCCTGGTTCCGCAGTGTGTGGAAAAGTTTATTTTGCTAAACATCTGTGTTAATGTGAACATGGAAAGAGGGCAAGATGTGTAATGAACCATTACATACCATAATAAAATGCTTGCTTGTATGAACTATGGGTTTGTTTCTTTGTATTAAATAAACATAATTGCTAAGTTTCATTATTATTATTATAAGTTTCATTACCGTATGTCTTTAACAAGTACTTGGGCCAAATTGCTAAGTTTCATTTGGCCCAAGTACTTGTTAAAGACATACGGTCTCATTTGTTCTAAACTTTCAGAAGGAAAATGTACCAATTAACGAACATCAGAATTCCAATTAGAGAGGATGTGCACTAATGAAACTTGTTGGTGTTCACAGTTCTTTCAGGACAAGAAATTTAACGACTTAAAATCAGTGTGGAAGTCATTAATCAGCCCTGATGTACTGTAAACTACAAACCATGTACAGACTCATTAGCTTCATGTTATTTGGTCTAAAAGTTCACATTATACAGTTTTCATGTGGTCAATGTTTTTTGGAGGGTTTTTTTTTTTCCTAATTTGGTGGAATCTAAGATATGTCAGGGGACCGACTGAAGATGGAGAGAAAAAGGACAAAGTCAGAGAAAAAAGTGAATGTACAGTAGAGGACTGAGTGACTGAGGCAGATGTTAAATTATTCTTTTTGGTTCACACTAATAAAACCATTTGATCAGTTGAATATGTCCCCATTCTGCCCCTCTATGGGCTCCAGCACCCCCCCACCCCCCCCAACACACACACACACACACACACACACACACACACACACACACACACGCACACGCACATGCACATGCACATGCACATATACACTAGTGTTAGATCCAAGGCTGACAGTCGAGGAGCATAGAATTAAGCAGTGTTGGGAAAGTTCACCTTAATTAGGAACTAGTTCAAAGTTCAATTCAAGTTACTCAATATGAATTAGTTCAGTTCATCGTTCATTCTTCCAAATTATGAACTAGAAGTTCATGGATCCTAAAATAAACTTTTTCGTTATTATTGTAAATGTATTATTAACCGTTTCTGACGTTATCCTGTAGTCAAAAAATCAGGGGAAAATTCCCCCCCGTCCAGGGCGGAAGTAAGTACCTTACCCCGGGGTTAACTTCCCTCTGCAGGTTCTTAGAACACAAGGAGTGGTTTCAGTGAGCTTCATTTTCAATGTTTATTTCCAAGAACGGGACCTGCTCCGGTCGCCGGTCACACTCTATACATTTAACTCTTTTTCTCCGCTCCCAAAAACTCTCTGCACCTCTCTCTCTCTCTCTCATCTATGATAATGCTGTGTTTTTATCCCATTTTATACCTTGTAGGACTCAATAATTACAACGTGATAAGAACGAAATGTGAACTACATAAGCACGCAGTTCAATAAATGCCAGAATTCACAACTTCCCGTTCATTCGACAAAAATGAACGAAGCCTTCACGTTCGTCAAAAATATGATATAGTTCATGAACGATCGTTCAATGAACACGTTCAGGTACAACACTGGAATTAAGCATGAAACTAAATTTGCTCTCAAGTTAACACTGTTCAGCCCCAGAGAAAGGATTGTTAGTTCTCATCACTACTCACTGAAGACTGTGATCTTAATGATTTCATGAAGGTACAAATAACAAGTGGATATAATTAATCTGAAGCAAATTTATAGTAACATTTTATATTAAAGTTTAGTGCACAGAAGATACTGGTCTACTATTGTTTTAATGATCTGCTTCACAGATTAACTGTGCTAAATATTATGTGTCTTAATAACATTAGTTGGAAAATGTAATTATACTATATCATATACCTTGAACAAATCAGCAAACCAACACTTTTTATTATTCATGTACATTTATTTAATAGTTTTATGAATCTCCCACTAAATAGAACCTGTGGTGTGAATAGACTAGGGTCACCAGATGAAGGGGAAGAAGAGGACACAACTGTTGATAAGGCTGAAGAAGTTGGACAAACACTTGGTTGCTTGGCAACCATGGTGAGAATGGCCACTGAACTTCAATGAATGGCACAAGAATGGGACCTGTTGATGTGTCGCTGGTTACACTTTTCAAATATAATCGAATTTTCTTGCCCAGGAGAAAATAGAGTGCCAACAACTACCCATAACTATGTTGTTCTCTCTGAAAAAGACACCTGCACCACAGCCTTCAACAGAAAAAGATGAGTCGCAATGTGTCTAACCTCATTTTCATTATTTAAAATTATTATTTTAGAGTATTATTACAGTATTGTTATGTTAAAAGTATTAAAAACTGTCATAGTTGCAAGAAAATGTTTTTTAATTACTTAAACAAATGCTTTACATTTGTATTGTATAATAGTTGTAAAAAAAATAAAGTTGATTATTTCACGGATTTCACCTTTCACGGGTCCTTTTTGGAACGTAACCCCCGTGACAAACGAGGGTTCACTGTGTGTTTGTGTATATATATACATATGTGATGTTTTAGTCTTTCTCAGGTGTTAAACCAGTATAAATGCAAACTAACTCTTCCAGAGCCTTGTATAGTTTTAGTTCTGCACAGGTGTCTTATGATCCCTGTTCCAGAACTTACTCCAGCACAGTTACATTCAGTCATTTTCCCCAAACATGCCAATTATGCTTAAAACCAGGGGTGTCAAACTTATTTTAATATGATCTGAAGTGAGCAGTGAAATAATAACATAACAAATACTTTCAATTCAAACTGTTCTCTATATCTTTGAGTGAAATGCAATAAATATGTTCACATCTACCAACTATTCCTTTAAAGCAATTTATATAACATGAACAAACTTAAATATTTTAAGAAAACTAAGTGCAATTTTAACAATATTATGTCTCTGTTTATCATTTACACTTGTAAATGCTGCTGAAGGCTGTGGCTAGGTTGGTAGAGAGGGTCGTCCAATGATCGGAGGGTTGGTGATTCGCTCCTGGCTGTCCCCCCACCCCCTCATGTTAAAACAGTGCCAGTAAGTTGAAACTGAAAAAAATGGAAACTGGAATTGAAAACCTGTGAAGTGTGAAAGAAAAAAAAAATCCAAAGATTGTCATTGTAAAACATATTATAATACAAATTATGCATTATCTGAACACTAGTTTCTGGAATAATTACAAAGCAGCAGCTTGACTTAATCAACATGATACTAATGATGGAAATGGGGAATATGTGCGTCATCATGACAAGACCAGGAGCATGTGCAGAATGACAGGAATAATGTTAAAGCGGAATTAACTGTTTCCATGTCAAAGGAATTGGGAATTAAAAGTGGAAGTTATTCGGAATTAAGTTTATTTTGGAATATTCATTTTCAACTAGAATTAGGTGTTTATCTGGTCATCTTAAAGAGGAATAAACCTTTATTCTGAATTAAATAGGAATTAAAAACTCTGTAAACAGGCCCTATATGACAGCCCCATGATAAACTGGTAACTCGTCTCAGTTGCTGGGATAGGCTCCAATGACCCCAGTGACCCTCGTCAGGATAAAGTAGGCTCAGAAAATGAACGAATGAAGTTCACACTAGCCAGACTAGACCTGTTTGTGAGCCAGATTAAGACCACTTGTTCGAGACTTCTCCTATAAATACTTTCTATTGGGTGTTTTATGTAAGGAAGTTCCGTCAGTAACTTAGTTTGGTCCACTTTACTAGTCTGCCTTTACTATAAGCTGAGTGTAAGCCTGCATTTAGTTCAACCATAGGTTTCCTCTGCCTCTGCTGTTTTATTGGAAGGGTCAGAGAATTCTCAAGTACAAAAACAGGTCATTGACTAAGAAAAGGAAGAGGGAACGGTGGCCTCTTATTCAAAGAGTTAGTGAGGGAGCTTAGAAGAAGGCAAAAAAATAGTCTAAAGAAAGAAAATGGAATGAAAGAAAGAATGAGGCAGAGAGAAAGGGGAGGCTCTTTTTAATAGTCTTATAAAAAAAAAAAAAAAAAAGCTTTTTGAATACCTTCTTTCTGTCGTTCCCACACAGGTCATCACAGAAAAAGTCCTCTCCAGTTAAAAAGAAGCTAGAGCTGAAAAGACTCTTGGTCCACTTCAAATCCTGTGTCTCCTCAATGGAACATTCCAGCGTTTATTGAAGGAGGACCAGAGACTCCATTTCAACAGAGAAGATGGAGGAGAAGGGAAAGACTGTGATAAAAAAAGAGAGATAGAGAATCTATGAAGAAAGAAGAAAACAAGTCAACAAAGAAAAAATAATATCTAAGCTCTGAAAGCTTTATAATTCTATTTTTTCCAAATAGTCTTTTTTATTTTTTTCTGACTGTAGCCATCATAAGCTTGTTGTGAGAAAAAGATTCAATAGTAAAGTCCTAAACTTTATGGTGTAGCTGTGGTTGGAAGATAGCACTGTGGTTGAGTGGTTACACAAACCAAAGAGCAGCACTTTGAATATGAATGTAGCTGCACAAATCTGCAGTCAAATACAAAATGGGCTTTAAAATGCCACACGTACAGCTTTAAAACTTCAGTTTCAATTGTGTTTGTCTAGGACTTGGTCTAAGCTGTCGCTAACATGTGAATGTTTTCACGTGCACAAGCTGTCACATAATATCATCAGCATGGAAAGATAAAACGCCTTTTAAAGTTGGGGCTGGCTATACACTGATGCAAAGAGCCTGAATGAATTGGATTCAGAAGTTCATAAAAAGGTTCCACAAAGTGACGCACAATTATGAGGTTAATTGGGTTTTTGAGACGCTCAAAGAAAATACACTCAATGGGAGCTTTTTGATGGGTCAAAAAAAAGTGAAAATAAATAAATGTGAGGGACCTGATTGAGGGGGAGAACAGTGTGTAAGGCTTTTTTTATTTTGTTCTTTCACTCCTTGGCTGCACACAACATGTCAAAAGGCAGCGTTTTGACCTGACAGATCCATTCACATTTAAATATTGGAATATTTTCCCCCGCCACCCACCATGACTTTTCTTTATCTGTCGGATGATACGAATGGCAGCAGCTTTTTCTCAAGAAATCCCTCTTGTTTTTTTCAGCTGGTTGGGAACGCAGAAATGGACACAAATTTCCTGTTCAGTCATAAAGGCCAGCACCAAAGAAGAAACCAAGAAAAGTAGATATGAAACAGAAGGATGGACGGGAGATCTGTAATTCAGTTGAAAACACGTTTTTTTTTTTTTTATTTCTTGGGTGAAGGCCAAGAAAGGGAAGCATGGTCTAAAAAAGGTCTCAATACATGACACCCACTGACAGACTTTCAGTGAACAGCACTTTATCAAACTCAGTGACACAAAAAGGCCATTGTAGAAGAAAGACAGTGGAGTAGAAGCTTTTCTCTTGATTTTTGTATAGAGGACAACCAAGTCTCAGCTACAAAACATTTCCTCTCAGATAGTCAAAATTGGCTAATTGTAGACAAGGCAAGGTTTATATGTAATGCACATTTCATACAAGGGGAATCACACTGGTTAACAAAAACTGGAAAAGAGACAGATTAGAAATACACAATTACAATTAAATTTAGTTTAGTTTATTAGTTTATTTATCAGGGACAAAATGTTTTTAAAAAATGGCATTCAGGCCAATAAATAGTGAGACATATGGTGCTTTCCCACAGAGTCGTTCTAAGAACTAAATTGCCCTTTCTGACAGGGCAGTAGGAAGCATGGGAGGGGCCAATGTGATGCTAACATCCACTACAGTGATGTATTCTTTCAGCACTAAATTCAACAATTACACAAGGAAGTAGAAGACAGCGCTACTATAAACTAGAATAGAGAATGAGGAGACCACAGCATTTATGATCTATATCGGGGAAATGTTAATTATGGTCAAATACAGCATCTAATGTCAAGAATGAGTTTACAGACAGTTAGAAGACATAGAATCCAGCAGCAGGTGATACTACGACACTCCCCCCACTTCACTTCACCTCATTCCAACCCTAACCCCAGTGTGAAATCTTGTTTAATATTCATATGTTATATATCATTGGAAAGGTGAGACCTTAGGCTACAATGTCATATCAACCATTTTCTTCTCAGTCAAACACAATTCTAATGCCAAGTATGTAAATAGGAATGTGAAAAAAATATGTACGACGGCGTACTCTCTACAAAGTAATTTAGTATCACATTATATTATTTCATAATACATGCAATACCGCGTACTATAAAGAAAGCCAACACTTCAAGGATTCTAATGGTGTAATCCGTTTCAAAATCTGATGAATATTTACCCAGTTATAACAAATATACTTAGAAAAGAAGGATTTAGTTTTGTACAACAATAGGTTTGAGTTTGTTCTTACTTTCGGTGTTTTAGGATCAAAGGTCGGTCGTAGATATAAAATTCCACCTGGATTTATTGTCCACATGTGTGTAGAATATGATGAAACTTGTTTTTAGTCTGTTTAGCATAGATGTAGAAACAGTGAATAAAAGTCTGGTCATCCTCCGGTTCTGCACCCTGTTTCCATGGCGTAATCCTCTTTCCATCTGATCTAACCCTAAATTCCTGATAAAAGTAACTCACTCTGTAATAACAACCAATTCTATATGGTTTCATGAGTCTAGCAAACTTTAAATCATTGCGATAGGACTATCCGTTTGGAAGTTACGCCTTTTTTACGCTCTGGGTGGCGACTGTGCAAATCGTAGGCGGAATCCACCAAACTTCTGATTGGCTGAGCTGTTTCAGAGACATACTCAGACAATTGGAATATCCTGAAAAGGTGCTTGCATTTCTGTACGGTGGAATGTACATATTATATAGACAAATAGTATGCAAATTGATATATTGCAAGCTTTTATTTATTTTGATTTTGCTGATTAGGATGTACAGCTTCAGAAAACTCACTTTCTAGCAAAACTCTAGTTTAAGTTTGAAGTTTTAATAAGATGTAAATCATAATCAGCAAAATTACAACAAATAAATGTTTGATATATCTCACTTTGCATGACATGAGTCTATAAATGTATTGGTTTCACCTTTTATGTTGAGTTACCTGAATAAAAAAACCTTTACACGATATTCTTAATTTTCTGAGTAGTACCTGTACGTAATCTAGTATGGACTTAAACGACGCAACGAAGGCAAACTCATTCCACTGTGGCTGTCGCAGGATGTTAAGAATGAATTTTTCCAATCAAGAACGTAGGCAGGGGAGCTAGTTTGACTGACAGGCTGCCTCTCCAATCCTAGTGCTTAAGGCGGAACTTTTCCCGGAAAACATGCATTCAGAGAGATTGAGCAAGGGTGACATGATTGAAAATGGAGGCCACAGCATCTTCGGCCAGGGAGTTCTCTCAGATGGCATGAACTGCTGTGGACGAGACATCTTCCACTTCCCCAGCTTCAGCAACATAGCGATTCAAAAACTGCTGGATAAGGCTCTGCTCCTTCAAGGATTGGCTGTCAGCAGGACTGGAAGGGTGCGGCCGTCTGGGTAAGGCGTCAGCGTCATAATTCCAGCAACTAGCACGATACTAGAGCTTAAATGAGTAGGTGGTGAGAGCTACTAGCCATCGGTGGCTTGTGGCATCCAACTTTGCAGAGGTGAGGACATTACTGTTGGTTACAACTGTAAAGTTAGCACCGTAAAGGTAATCATGAAATTTCTCAGTGACACTCCACTTTAATGCCAAAAACTGAAGTTTATGAGATGGGTAACATGACTCACTGAGAGAGTCCTCGACTGGCGTAAGCGATGACTCTCCTTTGTCCTTCCTGTTCTTGATACAGCACCGCTCCAAGGCCGGTTGTGCTGGCGTCAGTATGTAGGACATAAAGCCGCTTGGGGTCAGCAAACCCAAGAACAGGAGATGACGTTATTTTGTCAATGATGCTCTCTGCCACTCCGGAGTCCATCGATCACCAAAGGATTGTTTCACGTCGAGAGAGTTTGCTGGTGTTTTCTTTGTTTTGGCAGATTTGCGCACAGGTGAATAGCCTTTCGTAAGGTCGTTCAATGGCTTGATGAGAGAGGAGTAGGCTTTAATGAAGCGACGATAATAACCGGCCAAACCAAGGAATGATCTCAGCTCCTTGAGATTTGTTGGAGTTGGCCAGGATTTTAATGATTCCATTTTCGCAGGGTCCGACTCAACTCCTCTTCCAGATAACACATAGCCCAGATATTTTACAGATGTCTGGCAGAACCGGCATTTCTCTGGTGAAAGCTTCAGGCCATAGTCTTTTAGTCGATTAAAGACATGCAGCAGCCTCCTCTTATGCTCTTCCAGTGTATCCGAGAAAATAATTATGTCATCCAGGAAGACGAGTGCTTCTTTTAGGTATAAATCGCTCATGCATTTCTCCATGAGGCGTTGGAAAGTGCTGGGTGCATTTGTAATTCCTTGAGGCATGCGATTGAACTCCCAAAAGCCCAATGGAGTAACAAAAGCGGTTTTTGCTTTGTCTTCTTCACTCATGGCGATCTTATAATATCCCGACTTCAAATCCAGTACAGTGAATCACTGTACGGTCAATGCCGAGAAGGATTTTTCCAAATTCGGAAGCGGATAGGCGTCCTTCACCATTTGCAGATTAGGTTTTCTATAATAGATGCATAGACGGACGTCTCCATTTTTCTTCCGGAGGATGACAATCGGAGAAGACAAAAGGTGATTGTGACTCTCGGATAGCACCGTTTCCAGTTTGGGCAGCAGCTACTGTGGCGCCGTCTTCTCTTGTAGATGCTAATGCTACTTCAGATTTGCTGTAATGGGGGACTGGTTTAACCCCACGTGGGTGACGCTTAAGTCCATCTGAGGTCAGATGGGCCGTCTTTTTCTGGATCCCTCGTTCCTCTTGTTGTTTTCTGTGAATGCGGTATGCAGCCAGTGGAGGTGACAAACCACTTTCAAAGGCAGCATTTGTTGGTAAGTCTGGGTGACCCATCAGATTCCAAAAGGAGTGTGGAAAAGTGGTTTTCAGCGGAATAACATGTTTAAATCATCATGTGGGTGGTGTTGTGACCTTTGGTCATTTGTATATGTATTTTGTGTATCCTCCTGGACACAGGGTGGATTTGTTTCCCCCTCTCTCCACTTTGTCTGTGAGTGTGTCTGTGTGTGTGTCCCATTTCCTGTTATCCAGGTGGCCGAAGGTGATTGGCTGCAGACACTTTTTTTATTAGATAAGATGATTTTCTGTTGAAGAACCTTTTGTTTGTTGTTTTGGCCTCACCCTCACTGACACTTTTTGTTAATATAATAAATATTGAAAGTATTTGGATTGAATTTTAGTGTATGACCCTTTTATTTTTGGAAGCTGGAAGAAGGTGGGGAGCCACTTTATGTTGCGCTCTGGTCCCCCTAGTCTGGGGCGTAACATAAACAAACAACATTGTTGAAGGTGAAAGTGACAATTAAAACAACCACAATGGTATAAAAATGACCCACATGTGTGGTTCATTTTAATGGTTTCATGTTTAATGTTCAGTCAGTGAAAACAAATTTACCCACCGAGACCAATACATTTTCTTTTACTTCATAGTAAATTGGTACATTTTTAAAAATTATTTTAAAAATGTACCAAAGGGTTTAGGGGGTAGTATTTGGGGCCTTAGAACGAATCCTTTTACATGACCTTTTACATGACTATCAATGAAAAATTCATGGTACAAAAACAAACTGGAACTGGAACAAACTAATTGCTTCAGTAGAGGTACCACTGTATTAACCTGACTGTCGCCAGATGATATTTCACAATGCCATCTGGGAGTCTTCCACACCCCCTCTTTTTTCAAAGGAGGGGTCTTATATAAAATCCTTGCATGTGATTAGATTAAAAATCTCTTGACTGATGCGCTGCTTCATCCACTCACATTGAAGTCAAGCCGGCAAAAATAGTTTTCATTAGGTACATACACATCTACAGAAGGAGTTTAAACTCACCATTTATATGTGATGTTTATTTATAACCTCATCTACTATGATACCCACCCAGTTCATAAACTTTACTCAAGCATAAATTGCCCATGGTGCACTTGTAAACCAACAAATACATATGCATTAATTTACTGTGGCATCGTTCCAGCAGCAGTAGTAGTAGTAGGCACCCAACCCTGAACACAAGCCCTTTACATCTGTTCAACATCTCTGACATTTACAGCAGCTCACTGGATTTATTGGCACCTGAGACCACAGGCATCCAATCCTGGTCCTAAAGACTTACTATCGTGTATGTTTTGGATGTTTTCCTCTTCTCGTACATCTGACAGTCGTCATCAGGCTTCTGCAGAACTTGATGAAAGTCTTATCATTTGAATCAGGTGTGTTGGAAGAGGGATAGAACATGCAGGATAGTAGATCTGGAGGACCGGGAATGGACCATACCATAATTATTTAGAAAAGCACAACTGACACAAAACATTGCACACTACAATACAACAGAAAGGTATAAAACACAAATCAGAGAAAGGAGAACAAAGGAATAAAATACAACAAAAAGTACAAAAACTACACAGATAAAAAATGATCATATAATAAAAGAATTAAAACTAGAAAAGCACCCTGAGAGCGCAAACCTCCGCCAAGACAGTCCTCCCCCCTTCGAATGAAGAGAGGTCCACCAAGGAGGTCATGGTTTTGCCAGAGTTTGTCTGTCTGTCTGTTAGTTGGCAAGATAACTCAAAAAGTTATGGACGGATTTTGATGAAATTTTAGAATGTGTTGGGAGTGTCACAAGGAACACATGATTAGATTTTGTTGATGATCTGGAAGAGATCCTGGATCACTTTGAAATGTATTCTCCATTTACCGCAATGTAAAATTTTCAGATCTCCCCATTACCATCCTACCATGTAAATTTCATCCAGGTCTGTCCATAACCTTTTGAGTTATGTTGCTAAATAACTAACAGACAGACAAACAAACTTTGGCAAAAACATAAACTCCTTGGCGGAGGTAATCAATGAGTCACTGAGTCAAAGGCCAGGGAGTAAAAATGTGTTTTAAGATGAGTTTTAAAATTGGACAGTGTAGGAGCCTGTCTGACATGCAAAGGCAGTTTCTTCCACAACAGAACAGGTTTTCTCCTCTGAGCTTCTGGTTAGATGATTTTGTGTCCAACTGTAACTTGTCACATGACCTAAGAGTCCAAGTGGGAGTGTACTGGTGGAGCAGCTCAGAGAGGTAAGGTGGGGTGAGACCATTCAAGGATTTAAAAACAACTTTAAGAATTTTAAAATGAACTAAAATCCACAGGTAGCCATTGGAGCGAGGCCAGAATAGGAGTTACGTGTTCTTATTTTCGTGCTCCAGTTAAAAGACATGCAGCAGCATTCTGAACTAGCTGGAGGCGTCAGAGCGATGACGGGCTGTACCGTATGTTACAGTAATCCAGCCCAGATGTAATTAAGGCATGGATTACTGTTTCAAAGTCCTGTCTAGACAGAAAGGGTTTCACCTTTGCCTGAGGTGAAAAAACCTGGACTTCACTACTGCACCAATTTGACCGTCCAATTTAAAATTGCTGTCCATTCTAAAACTAGTGATGATAAAATGAGGCTTCATGAAGCATTAGTTGTTTCTTTTAAGTCCTCTAGATGGAGCTCTCTGCTCAAGAAAGTGTTGAAGATTTCAACAATTTCAACTCTTTGTTGGACAGAGAGCTCCATCTAGAGGACTAAATAGAAGCAACTAATGCTTCATGAAGCCTCATTTTAACATCACTTACCTTACACCCAAATTCGTAACCGTGGGATAGCCCTGCCTTATAGACAAGTTTTTGACCAGTTTCCAATTTACTTCCTGAACTCCTCCCACATATGCTTTTGACTTCCTTTCTGGCAGCCTCCGGTTTGTTTTGCGAGTTTACTCTGATATAAACGCAGTGATTCAGTGAGAAAAAAGATGGCAAGGAAAAGTGTTTCGGGAATTACGTGTGCTGTTGTCGGTTGTAAAAATAGAAAACACCAAAATGAGTGGTTAGATAGAGAATGTTTTGAATACAAACCTGCCATGAAGAGGCAATGTTCATGCCCCACGTTTTCATTTTTTCACAAACCTAATGGGGCCTGGGTGAAGGCATTAACTTTAAAAAATCCACCTCAAAATGTTTTTGTGTTCCCATTACTTTATGGAAAAAAGATCAACTAATGATAACCCGTTTCCAGAGTTGTGTTGAGGATCCACCAGCTTGACCCACAGCCAAAGAGGAGACAAGTCACTGATCGGAACACTGTCTCCACAAAGAAACATGAATTTCAATCTGATGGTAAGTTCAGTCACTTTAACTATGAAATGAAAGCTTTAGCTATGAAACTGACAATACTTTTAGTTGTGAAGAAGTTGTTATACACTAAGATTGCTACTAGTGTTTTGTTAAAACAGCTGATTGGAGATGGGACACCATATAAACTAATGTTCATAGACAGTAGAGCTAATGTTACACCACTGATGTATGTGAAGTTTGGGTTGATAGATAGACAGACAGACAGACAGACAGATCGTGTTTGTATGACATAACACAACCAACTTTGTCACTATGCAGATACTTATACGCCTCAGAGGTTTTCAGGTTATCCATAGCTTTCCCATCGATTGCAACGGAGTCCACAAAATACGCATAAATCTTGCTGTACGTTACGTTGGGCCACGTCATCATATTATCCTCCTAGGTCTGCACTAAATTTGGGTGGGGGATAATAATTCCATCTCCTGAACCTATGTTCTCAGGACATAGCTCACAAAAAGCTAGCAATCGAAGTCTGTTTACATTAGCAAACACTGAGCAACTTACTTCTGGTGGAAATTAAATATATATCTGGATGATAATGACGCCGCCCAGGGTTTGTTGCGTAAACTTGTCTATCCTCTGCAACAGGACGCCTGATGCTGTATACACTACCAGTCAAACGTCTGGACTCACCTGTTTTTTAAATACTTTTACAAAAGTATTTGTAAAAGCTCGGCCTACATTAGCATTAGCATATACAAGAGAATACATTGCAACAGTAGCTGCTGCACAAACTGGGAAAAATATGTTGGATCAAACTGGTTCATGTGCTCTCTGTGGAAATAAAGCCTTGTTTTTTTTCCTGCACGTCTCGAGAACAAAGAGACGGCATGAAACCTAGCTGGATGTTACTCTGGTAAAGATAAACACATACAGTGCGCGAGTGGAGGGGAGAGTTTTCCTTCACATTCTGTCATGGATCTTACATCTGGTGTCATGTTTATGTCTAGTTGTTGTATGTCTTTCTACAGTTTCTGTCGTTGTTGGTGTTTAGGGCTTTTTATTTTGTTATGTGGGTTCATGTTCACGTTTCCTGCTTTACTTCCTGTCACCAGTGTTCTCCCCGCCTCCAATAACTTTCACATCATTGGTGACAGCTGTCAGAAGGGTATAAATATGCAATCTTTGTGTTTGTCTGGTGCGAATCTGTCTGCGTTATGCAACTTATGAGCAATTGTACAATTACCACTGGTTTCTCGGCTTTTGACTTCTTGTTTTGGTTTTCGGATTCTGATCTCTGCCTGCCCCTTGTCTGTCATTGTGTGGATTTTTTGTGTATTGACCCTAAGCCTGTTTTTGGACCCAGAGTTTTGCCTTGCCCCCCCTCGGTGCCTCATCGGACCTCGGACCCTCGGCGTGACCCTGCTACGGACCTGGATAATGGTGTGTTGAATCTCCCTTATTGTGTCATCGGTTGTCTGTCTACGAACCCTACCTGCCTGGCCATCCTTCTTCCCGGTTTCACTGCGGCTCGCAGTGTTCCATACGGACGGACCGGGAGGAGCCTCATCCGTACTCACTCATTGTTTAATAAAAACTGTAAAACGCACCTGGAGCCTCAGAGTCTTGCATCTTGGGTCCATCTACTACCCGTTCCGTTACACATTCTGAGCCAATCAGAGACACCTCATCACTGTGTTATGGACAGGGTGACCACGGACATGGTGCAGTCCTATAGGTACTTGGGGGTGCACCTGGACTGGAAGACTGACTTGGTCGGTGAACACTGATGCTGTCTACACGAAGGGCCAAAGTAGGCTATTCTTCTTGAGGAGGCTGAAGTCCTTCATTGTCTGTGAAGCAATGCTGAAAATGTTCTACCAATCAGTGGTGGCAGGAACCTTTTTTTTTTACCGCTGTCTGCTGGGGAGGCAGTGTGACAGAGAGGGACAGCAGGAGGCTAAACAAGCTGATCCGGAAGGCAGGCTATGTGTTGGGTGGGTGTTTGGACTTACTGGGGGTCGTGGTGGAGAGGAGGATGCAGATCAAGATAATGGCACATCATGGGAAATTCCATCCATCCCCTTCTACCACAGCATGATGGCGCAGCACAGCAGCCACAGTGGGCGGCTCACGGCGCTGCCCTTGAGGACTGAGCGTCACAGGAGCAATGTGGACGTTTTTAAATACATACAATGAAAGGATTCGGTGCACCCTGGACTCCAAATTGTTCCCACCAACAACTGCCAAGCGAGTCACCTGTTATAAAAATACAGTGATTGTGGATTTCAGATAGCAAATTATTTTACAGCTGGTAATGCACAAAAGTGCTTTTTCTTTCTATGTCCTACTTGTAAGTTCTAATGTTGGCAAAACCTATATGCAGATGGTAGCTGCAGATTGTGAGATTCGTTACACGATGTCAGAGTAATTAATGTGATATTATTTGAGTGCTAATGGTATGTATGAGGGAGAATGTAGTGCCACATACACCACTTGGCAAAAATACTGGGGACAAAAGTTATCTTATATATAATATATACATTTTGCTATCTGATCTATTTTGTAGAAAAGACATGCTGTTCTCACACCTACCAACAGCGCTTGGCCAAGGCCTTTCACAAAAGTAATGCACAGTTTTTTGACATCATCTCTCAATTTTATCCCATACTTCTTGAATTTTCCTACAATACCAAAAAGCGTAGATGAGGGAGTCCCTTTCAGTGCTACATTTTAAACATTTATCTGAGTATTTACTATCAAATAAATGTATTTTATCTCTGGTATAATATATTCGTGTCATTATTTTGTATTGGATTAATCTTAAATTTTCATTTATTGAAACCTTATTTGTATGTTGCAAACATTCCTTCCATCTTATCCCTGCATTTTTTATATCCAAGTCTACATTCCATTTAATATATATATTTTCTAATAATTTTTCATTGCTCTTAGCTTTAATAAGAATGCCATATGAAGCTCCTATTAGTCTCCTCTTTTTATCCCCTTCCTCTTTCAAAATTTCCCCTAATTCTGTAGATGTTCCATATTTGAGGTCTATGTTGGCCTGCATCCAATTTTTCAATTGCAGATACCTAAACATTTCTATATGACTTAATCCAAATCTTTCCTCTGATTACGTGTATGAGCATACCGATTCTTGGTTTGTGATATCTGCTATTGTCTGGATTCCTAAATTCATCCAGGTCCCCACCTGATTCCAACATTTTGAATTCTTATAGAAGGGTTGTCCCATATCCTTATATATATTGGAATTTCAATTTCTTGTCCTATTCGCTTTTGTATTTTACTCCAAGAAATTAATGTAGAGTTAATGATAAAGTTTGCAGTAATACACTTTTTATTGGAGAAAAGGGCAGTTAGGTAATTTTTAGACATTAACTGATGATTTTCAATATTTATCCATGAACTTTCTTTGCATTATTTATAATTTGATCAATATGAAACATCTGCGCTGCACAGTGATAATTTTCTAAGTCGGACAGATTTAAACCTTCTTCCCGCGGGTAATACAATAGCTTTCTTTTTAGTCTATTGTGTTTTTTTTTACCATATAACGGATAATAGAATTGAATTAACCTTTTTATAAAACGTTTTTTTGTGGGATAATAGGAATTGTTTGAAATATGTACAAAAATCTTGGCAGCCACATCATCTTAATCAAATTTATTCTACCAATTATATTTATTTTCAGATACAACCACTTTCAATATTTTTAAAAAATTCTTTAATTAGAGGTAGATAGTTGTCAGTATAGTTGATAGTATAGTTTTTATTATTATTATTTACCTGGCTGGGAATTGATTTAGACTTTACAGTCAGTCCATTCTCGCGTGCAACAGTCAAGCGCATGGGCGAAGCTTGCACACTTCTGGACAGGACACTTTTGCACAGAAAAATTACAGACATCCTTGATCATAACACAATGGATTATGACGACCTGACTTGACGTTATGGGGTATACGATATGGGATATCAGACGGTCCTGTTTTGTGTTCATGTAAGTTCAAGTAAGTCATTTGTGTATGTATGTATTTTTGGCCTACTGTGGCATTTTTTGTGGATGCATAGCATAGCGAGCCGACAACATACAAACGAGTGGGATGTGGGACATATCCTACCTGAATCGTCCTACCTCCCACTTCAAGGCATTCCAAACAATTGGAGTCGGAGTATAGAGGAAAAATCGTCCAGGAAGGCATTCATTCCATCACCTAAAAAGACTGACAGGTTGAATTTAGTAAAACGTAGTGGAAACATTAAAATAACGTCGCTATCGTCTCAAATACCAGCAAGAGCCTGCTTCAGTCGCAGTCTATGGAAGAAACATTTAAATAGCAAGCCTAACATAATTATTGATTAAGTTAACATATTATCCGACACCGGATAACATTGATTAACTAACTTTATAGCTCTGGGAAACACTGGTTGACAAGCGGATATCTTCACCTAACGTTACTGAAGCAGCTGAAGGTGAAAACATGGATATAGGCTAACTGTACAACGCCATACTTTTATCGTACATTGTATTCCTTGTCGACAACATTTCACACCATAATATGAAAAACAAGTTAATTGCTGTGTCTAAAACTGTTTACACGCAGTGAAGTAAAATTTACAGCTTATTTCTTGAAGTTACCTTTTACAGAGCTTGATTCTATGGGCGCCGCCATTATCCTCAGGCTTAAATTTGTTGAGATGGGAGCAGGTCGAGCTTCACCGAGTTCGTGAGTCGAAGGTTCTACTTCGTTCCAGTGCACAGTTTGTAGTTGGAGGTAGAATAAGCCCCACCTCCCACTAGTTAGGATGCTGTCTGGAATGCACCATTAATGCTGCTTACCTGTAACTGATCTCGGATCCGTGAACGGGTGCTGCTGCTGCCGGTCTTTGTTGAAGGGGACAGTGTGCGACAATGATGGATGGCTTTTCAATCATCTTTCCCGGTCAACTATATATCGATGGATTTTCGACCATACGTGATTTCCCGGTCAACACAAAATCAATGACTTTTCAACATGACTTATCACCCGGTAAACCAAATATCAATGATACATCAATCATAATAAGAACGTGAATGTTGTTTCAATATCACTGCTGTCAACTTTATTTAAGATCAGGTTACATCGATTTAACAATGGTGATTAAACATCTATTTTGCATAAAGATTTCAATGTCGACCATTTTCTGTAGATGGGCTGTTGCCCATCTACAGAAAAACCCATCAACCTCCTGCCAAAGCAACCTGTTGAGAAGAAAACAGCTGGAAACTGAAACAGGTGGACCAAGAGGACGTTAGCTTTGTCCTCTTTTTGTCCCAATAGAATGAGCATCCTGTTCATGAATGCTTTTGTCTGACAAATTCAACACCACAAAGAGAGCAGACTTGTCTAAAAAGCACCACAGAGTTCAAAGGTTTTCAGTATCTAAGCCTCGAGCGTCTTGTGTTTTATCCTGCTGTGGTGGAGATTTGTGGAGGCTCAACCGACCTGGTCGCTGTGGAAATCCTGGAGTCCGACTTGACTTAACAGTGTTTTGTTGCGTCGAAGTAGATGTCCCACAGCATGAAATTCACATCCATTCAGGCAGGATGATGACTCTCAGGGTTCTAGCAGCATGAAAGAAGCTCTGGTAATACTTGTACACAGATGTGTCCTGAAACATCTGGACTAACAGTAGGGTCACTAGTGAGGGAAACACAGCTGGATTATTTCCCTCTTTAACTACACAAATGTTTGGGTTATTAACTGTACCACTGCAAAAAATTAACTTTTACCATAAACTTACCATTTGCAACATCCACAAACTTCAGTTATAACTTATATAATGCATAGATTCCATGGCTCTATTGTTCATCTCATAATTTTTTTTATTGCACGGCCCCCTGAAGGGGAGAAGGGTATTGTGTTTTAAAGGTGTCATTCTGCTGAAAACCACTTTTCCACGCTCTTTTTGGAATCTGACGGGTTACCAAAACATGCTACAGTAAGAAGTAAAACTGTTTTTTTTGTCATGAACACAATAAGACTTCAGAAAATAAAATAAGAAAAGTTTTAAAAGTATCTCAAATAAAGCCTTTAAAAGTGACTTACTGTGTAGATAATGTCTTTGATTGAGTCACAGTTACTCCATTTTGTGGATATGGGTAAGAAATTAAAGAAAAATGGGGAAAGAAAAGTCACAATTGAGATAAAGTCATGAGATTAAAAAAAATTTATAAAAAATGCATGTTGGAGGCTCTTCTTCTGTCTCTTCAGTGGCCTTTTCCTCTTTGAAAAGAAATGTTCCAAAGACATCTGTTTTTTACTTATTCTGCTAACATGTGGTTTACATTTGGGGCATTCAAGTGACAGAGATGTAACTGAGAGTCAGGTCATTTTTCAAAATAAAAGACTGTTCAGACTCGGATAATAAATACAAGACAAATAATTAATTAATTTATTATTAGGCGGCCCGGTAGCAATTGATCCATGGACTGGTACCGGTCCGCCACCCAGGGGTTGGGGACCACTGGTATAAAGTACAGATATTTATACAAAAATATAGATGAAAGAAAAAAGTTGCCAGAAAAATAAATACTCCAGTAAAGTGCAGATACCTAAAAAATCTACTTAAGTACAGTAATGAAGTACTTTTACTGAGTTAAAAGTACTGATTTGAAGCCTGTGCATATCTCATCTCACCTCATAACATCACTAGTAAAAACAAATGTCTAGGAAAATCATGGCAACATTGGAAACAACACACACACACAAAATTAAATAGACAAAGATAGCTAAAACTTTATTAATTTCCCAAGGGGCAAATGCAGCAAAATACAATCACACATCCAAAATAGCAGACAACAATACACACAAAAAAAACAATTAGTGAAAATAAAGTGCTCGTATCCTTTTTAATCCGTGTTTAATTACACAGGTGGTAAATATGGTGCAGATATCTGTGGGAAGAACAAGGTCTGTTTTATCAGCATGTTTGGAAATGTTCCTTATTGAGCCAATGGTTGAATGTTTACGAATATGTCAAATAAATGACAGGTATAGCACGCTCAGGGGTTAAAGGGTTAAAACACTTTTAATTCGTCGGTCTGAAGGTCATGACAGAGAGTTGAAGTTGATCTTGTGACCACTATTACTGTCAGTGCCTTGAAGATCCTTATGATAAATAAGTGGGTCATAATTCCCACTAAACCTGATCCCTGCCCTTTTAGACGGAGGCAGTAAAAACATCCAACGTGAACTGACTAATATCTGCTCCACCGCTCTCCTTTTCCTTAACAAACAAAATAAGATCCAGCTTCGTCACAATATATGTCAGACCAGAAAAAAATAAAACCAAAACCTTAATATATAAATAACATCAGCTCCAAACTTTTCCCTCTGTTTTAGAGCAAAAAACTTAAAATGACATCATGAAAACAAACATTAGGCTTTAGTTTATTATTTACACATTTGCTTTCTAATTTACAGATCATAGTGGAACTACAGATATGCATAATATTTAGTAATAGGTGGAATATTATTAAAATTACAGATACTTCTCTTAAGACATGTGCAATTTGTTCTGATTATTGAGATTTTTTTGTAAAATTTTACGTTGTTTTAGTGTCGCTAAATGAAAAAAAATTACATTTACAAAGAGGATTTTTTTAAACTTGTTAATTATTATATTATATTATTATTAAGGTTATTATATTATGAGACTCAATTGGTCTGAATGTGGACCATGAACTAAAATTATTTAAATCTTAATATCATTTTTTTCATAAATTCATCCAAAATGCTTGGACCCTTAGGCGGACCGGATTAGGCCCCCGAGCCACGTTTGACACCTCTGGTTTATATATTCACAAAGATGAGTTTGTTCACTTTCATTTTCAAAGTATCTATCAATTTAAGGTGTGACAAGTGCATGAATGTTTCAAGTTTTATTCGTCACATGCTGGTTATACATGTACATTGGCTGTGAAATGAAAAGTGACGTCTGCAGATGTGCAAAGAATACACATAAATATTATATAATAAAGTTAAAAATATAAGTAAAAAGAAAAAGTAAGAATAACCTGTGTGTTAGACACTGACAGTTAATATTGATCCACAACGCCGTTAATCTGCATTTATAGATCAGATTCATTGATTGGCTATGATTTATGGGATGCGTATACATCACAAAAAAAAGGATAACAACTTTTCCAACTTGCTTTCCTCTTAGCTTCCATTAGTAGAATGTAGCGCGACTGCAGTCTGTCACTTTAATTGATCGAGGCACAGTTAATTACGTACAGTATCCCAAAAAAACAGGCTAAATTTGACCTCCTCGCCCCTATTAGCCTCGCCTTAAAATCAATATGGGAAGTTGAGGGAATAAGGGGTAACTGCTATTGTTATTGGGTCTTTGAGGAGGAGTTGAGCTCCAGACTGAGTAAATTGCTTTGGGATTATTAAAAGGTGCTGGTGGCAGGACCTGTGGGGAATAATAACTTTGAAGAGGAGAGATAGAAGAGAAACAAAAGAGGAGGTGAAAGGGAAAAAAACTGAAGGAAAAGAGTGATAACGTATCTTCACATCTAGCGATAAGACTACCCCCCACCCCCATCCCCCACTACGCCTTCTTTTCTCTTCCATTACACCTAGACACCTAATTAAAGGCCCCCGAAATAGAGGTGACCATACCTGGCCTGATTATAAAGAGAGGTTATTAATCTAGATTCCACAAAGACCTCAGAGAGCTGGAGGAAGTCTGAGCCACGCTAACTTTGGTCCTTTAAAGTATTTTTAACTGCATGAGAGTTTGGTTGTTTTTTTTTTCCTGAGACTTCTTTTAATTTAATGCCAAAGTCAATAGTCTATTCAAGGCTGTTTGTTCAATAGAGTACAATCCTGATTCTGTAATTGCACACTGACAAAAAAAATAGCAATACCAGCAATTTCATAATATACATTATACTTAAAATATCTATTGGTAACGGGTCCACTGGCTTTAAATCGTCATTAGTATTCTTAAACAGCATCCTCATTAAAATCCACCCAAAGATAACCTATGACTTTACTTCACCTGTCATGAACCCTGCTTCTTTTTTTTTTTTTTTTTTTTTTTTTTCCATTGTCATGCAGCATATCCAAAGACATCCATCACGTGAACCCCCACCCTTTTCCTGCATCCATCCCGTATTAGCGATGTCCCAGCCTCTGCAGCCCAGCATTCCTCACATGTTGAACAGAAATGCTGAACACGCATATTATCCAACTACTTTAAAATGTGATCACTGCCAGTGAGGTTGGGGTAAGTGCTGATATTCTACAGAGGTAAAACCGTGGGGGGGTGGGCAGTATTTGTGGGGGACCCCATAGAGCAGTGGATGGGACCCAATGGATACAGGAGAAGTCTGCTGTGTAATAGAGGTATAGAATAATGCTTAAATCAGAGGTGTCAAACATGCGGCCCGGGGGGCAAATCTGGCCAGTCCGGCCCTTTGGATGAATTTATGAAATGCAAAAATTACACTAAGATATAAATAATTTTAGTTCATGGTTCACATTCAGACCAATTCAGTCTCATAATATAATAACCTTGTCAAGGATATGTAGTGTGAAGGACCCAAATGCGGACGCCACAGCTTCACAAAGGCTCTTTATTCTGAGCACAGACAGAGGAAGTCAAGAAACACAAATGACAACAAGTCATTCAAAACTCACACATAATAGTTGAAAGTCCACACGGGTGCTATGATCCTGTGGGTCCAGTCTCGTATGAGCTGGAGCTCAGTTGAGGCAACGTATGGGGGCGAACTGACAGAGAGTACAGTAAGGATAGAACTTAAACAGGGTGAAGAGATGAGGACAGATGTGCAAGGGAACAGGTGAAATGAATGAGGTGAAAGGTGACAAGGATCAGAGTGGAAAGACAGAAAGGGAAAGGTGACAGTGAGGATATGACAAACCTATAATTTTTGTTGTTGTTGCTTATTTAATTATTTTTAATACATTATTTTTCTGTTTGTTATGTAAAGCGTATTTGAGTGTCCAAAAAAGCGTTATATAAGTTTAAGGTATGATTATTATTATAAATATTCACAAGTACAAAAAAAAAATCCTCTTTATAAATGTAATTTTTTTTTCATTGAGTGACACTAAAACAAAGTATAATTTCACAAAAAAATCTCAATAATCAGAACATGTCTTAAGAGAAGTATCGTAAGTACAATTTTAATAATATTCGACCTATTACTAAATATTTTGCGTATCTGTAGATCCACTCTGATCTCTACATTAGAATGCATATGTGTAAATAATAAACTAAAGCCTAATATTGTTTGTTTTCATGATGTAATTTTACTTTTTTCACACTAAACACAGAGAAAACTTTGGAGTTATGTGTTTTTTGTTTTTCTTAACTGGTTCGGCCCACTTCAGATCAAATTTAGCTGAATGTGGCCCCTGATCTAAAATGAGTTTGACACCCCTGGCTTAAATAATAATAATAATAATAATAATAATAATAATAATAATAATAATAATAATAATAATAATAATAATAAGGCTTCAAATGATTGTTTTGTCTATTTTATTAAATACTGTGAAGGTTTTTCTTATGTTTCTAATTATTTAACTGTTGCTGACATAGTATATACAGTTAATTTTATAAAACAATACACATCTCTGCTATGCTACATATGCACATTTGTAGAAACTCATAATGTAACAACTTAAATGAATCAGTTTCTTCATTATTTGTTTCCAAATAATGAAAAAAACAGCTAATGATGCTATTTTTCAGTTTTCATTTTTGTGTTTAAATGAATAACGGAAAAACGGCTGTTTTTCGTTTTATCCAATTTTGACCTGAAGCAAGTTGAGTAAACCAAAAATGACCTTTGACCTTTGATCCGCAGTGACAAAGGTGGAAACCTACGCTCTATTTCAGGAAACTAAGAGGGTGGCAGCAGTGGTTAACACTCGTGCCTCACAGACAAAAGGTCCCTGGTTCTATAAATAGGTAAAATAAAGGTAAAAAAAAACATGTGCAAAGACGTTATTATGTTTTGTGCTTATGATTATTTTACATTGTGAACTTTTATTACCTTTAAATTATTACATTATGATAGATAGATAGATAGATAAGTAGATAGATAGATAGATAGATAGATAGATAGATAGATAGATAGATAGATAGATAGATAGATAGATAGATAGATAGATAGATAGATAGATAGATTCATTAATTGAATTCAGGTGTGATAGAAGAAGGACTGGATTTGAGAAGCACTGCAGTAACAGATCATCACAGATCACACACACCAAAAAGAGATCACTATTTTGTTACATTATGAGTTGCTATATAACTGATCTCATAATGTAATACGTTATTTCATTATTTACAAAGACATTATTACATTATGTGCTTGTCATTTCATGTTAGTTGATTATTATATTATAAACTTTTATTACATTTAAGTTATTACATTATGAGCAGTTATTATTGACAGACTCCCCATAGATCTGATAACTGTAGAAACTGTTAAAATGTCACTGCATACGAAGCTTAAAAACATGACTGCAACAAATCCACCATCACTAAATGTTCATATACTGTCATTTTTACTGACAAGACTTAAATGAAAGTCAGTTATGAAGTATTTTCATCTGCCTCCAAGCAAAGGAAAAATAATTTCAAAGAAAATCTGGATTAAAATGAAATAATAAATATATAAATTAGTCACACACACACACATACTCGTTTACATGTCTAATGAGGACCAGCTTTGTAATCAAGTAGCCATTGGATAGTGACTGTAAAAACATAAATGGAATAAAAATAATAATAATAGTAATACATTAGAACACTGAATTAAATGTAATAAATAAATAAAAATGAATGAGTAAATAAAAATAATAATTTAAACAATAAAATACATAAATAAAATAAATAATATTATAAAAATTATAATAAATATAAAATGAAAAAAATAAATATATTTTTTTAAAAAGGAAACGCATTTTTAAATCTTTGAAAAACACAAGTTTTATGGAAAAAAACAAATGAATGTATTTATAGGGCCACATCATTTCTATTTTACTAGTGGGGACCTTTATTTATATTTAACCCTTGTGGGGGTCTGGATTTTGGTCCCCATAGTGTCAGAGGTCCCCATACTGTGACTGTGTAAACATATCAATGTCCCCATTAAGATGGAAATACAAACACATACACGCACACAGATTCTAATGATGGACAACAACAACAACAAAAAAACAACTTAGATCTGATGGTTTATATAATATTTATAACTACAACAAGGGCAAATAATAATTCTATAAATAAATGTTAAAAAGTAAAAGGTTGTACCATACATACATATATGAAACTGCTTTATGAGAACCAAGAGCAGAATTTTGTATCACATGAGTCAATTAGACACATGTTGTGTAATCATCAGTATGAACACAGCAGGGGGTACACACCCATGTACACTGTGTATGGCTGTAGCCCAGTGGACAATCTGCAGTTCACATTATTAGCTCTTCACAAAATGCCCTGAATTCTTCTTCTTTCACTTTGTGATTTTTAATCAGTTTGTCCTGTTTTACTGTTAATATGAGACACATGAAAGAAGAAAGTCATTCCTCATTCCTGTTCCTCCAGAGCTCCCCTCCTGCATGTTTTCGATGCATCCCTCTTCCAACACACCTGACGGTCATTATCAGGCTTCTGCAGAGCTGGATGAGAGGTTTATTATTGGAATCAGATGTGGTAGAAGAGGGCTACATCTAAAACCTAAACCATGCAGGACCAGGTTTGAGCACCACTGTGGTACTGGATCAACTCCAGTTGACTTGATTCTGCCTACATGGTATCAGCTGCACTTGACTGTATTTGATTGTAGATAGACAGAACGATAGATAGATAGATAGACCACAAATCTGTCCGTCATGCCAGAGTTAACGACCGATATTGTTAAAAAATGGGTGTGTAAGGACTGGAATATTCCTCGGGCTGTCTTGCTGAAAGGCTACAGTATCTGGGTTGAAGGCTAAAAAAATTTTAAGTAGGCTAATGGCACTGCTAGCATATAATCAGTACTGAGAGCCATCAGCAGGCTAACCACAAAATGGAAAGGATAATCTTTAAATGACATATAGAAGTGTGTTGTAAGTACACATTCATATTTTCTCATTTCATCGTGTCATTAGGTTGATTAGATGGCTGTTAGCGCTGTTTATCATTGATGCTTGTCTGGTAAGCTAAGCTTAATGTGTTAGCTAATGCATTTCAGTGACATAATTATCCTTATCTTACCGTGAAATATGGACCAGGATCCTTCTTTATGTTTTTGATCCATTCATGCTGAAGGTTCAAGGTTACTTTATTAGTACCCGTGGGTAGATTTGTTTTGCAGTCAGGGTAAACATTTGATTGTAACATACAACACACAAGACATATATTAAAGGTACATTGGTCGAGTATATAAAAAGTACAAAAACAGAACAAAGTGCTCAGTGTTCCACCACTCATCAATATAGCAGCATGGTTTGATAAAAGAATAAAATAATTAAGATCAAATTAATGAAAGCCAAATATGATAAAAACAATAAAAACCCAGAAAAGATAAAAGTCAAGAGTAAAAATAAATACATAGTATTTAAGAGTTTAGAGTCACAATAATAAATAATGATAAAAAAAAACAAAAAAAACAAACAGAGATAGGCCATGAAATAAATAACTAAAATAAGTGAATAAAGTGCAAAAGTGCAATGTCACTGATTCTTGTTGAGCTCAGTGATGGCAGAAAAACAAAGCTTTTTTTGTATCACTTATCTTTAAGTGCCTTATCTTTTGGGAAACAATGGAAGGTCTGTCCATAGTAAGATTTTTTTACTCTTTGATAGGGGTGTGATGAGACAGTCAGCTCACGAGATGAGACAAGATTTTAAGAAAACTAAATTATAAATTATATTAATGTACAAGAGACTTATTTTTAACTGAGTTGCACATTGATTTTATAACTCTGTAAGTGTAAACTTTTAGTGAACTTCTTCCTCTACAAATTGAAACTAAAATAAAATGTTAGAAAAGTTATATTTCTCCTCTTTTCAAAATCACTTGACTGTGGAAGTTGGGAATGAGGAAATGCACCCGGCGGTGCGCCTCAACCTGCTCCAGGCTTTACAGAACCCTCCACCCGGACTTCGCCACTTACCGGACTTGCTGCGCCTTCTCCCCACGCCAACCGCATCGCCAGGGCGAGGACCAGACCACGTATAACAGATGCCAGGGGTGCCCGCGATGCCGGCAACCCACTGACCCATCTGGAAACACAGGAGTCTAATGCACATGCGACGCAGAGGGTCTCCTAGAAACCCCACAGTGTCTGGCGCGTGCCGGCTAAGGTGCAAGCCGCGGAGCCCGGACGTACACGGTCAGCAAAATCAGTGGACCATAATGGACCCGATGTCCAAAACCGGAGGGGGGGGATTTCCCAGCAAATCGCAACCAGGTAATACCTGTATTTTCCAATGTCTTTTCTGGCTGCTTGCTGGATAACAAATCTTGCAAGACAGAATTTTAACACGATAAGAAATCTCGCCAAATTACATCTCGCAGTTTCATCAGACAAGATCTCGTCACACCCCTACTCTTTGAGGATGTACATTTCAGGATGCAGCCGTGAGGCGCCGTTGCTGTCAGGAAAGTGTACCCCTCAACATCTTTTGAACGTTCCGGGTGAATAAGGCCCATCCAATCTGTGTTTTAACATAATATGCGTCACAGGTTATCTGTTGATTGATCAGAGGTTTCGGAAACATTATTCACTCCTAAGATGTATTTTATTGTTTCATTAAAGAGAAACTTCTGACATAAGAAATAAAATAAATACTTGAAAGGATAAAACTGTCAAATGATGGAAAAAAAATCAAATATAAGTGATAACTAACTCTGATTTTATCACTCAAACCCTCCTCATTAAAGAAGTTGTCGCTGCTGCGTGTAACCTGCAGGTTACAGTATCTGTGCTTTTACTGTCTGACAAGAAACTTCAAGAGATGACAGAACAAGCACAGCCTCGTTCACAGTTTGACTTTCCAGATGTGAGGATTAGAGCTAAAGGGAATTCCTGCTGAGATTTTGCATATAATGTGTGTGTGTGTGTTTTTTTATTATTATTATTACAATGTTTAAGCTGAGAAACGCTTCCTTAAGGCAGGGATTGTCAGTTTATATAGGACTGGAGGTATATAGGCACCTCAGCAGTGTATGGAGGATTAAGACAGCAAACATTTGATGGGAGGAGAAAGATGATAGGAGTGCATTAGGAAATTCTGATTGACAAACAAAACAGAATAGCTTACCGTAACTGACTCCAAAGCAATTTTTTGGAAAAACTGCTTTTTTTCCCCTTTTCCTTGTCAAGATTTGTTTTTCTTTCCCCTTACACCACTTTCTCTTCCTCTTATTAGACACTTTATGCTTCATTCCCTTGTTTCTCACACTTGACGTCCCTGCGTCTTTGCTTTGTTCAACCTTACACCCAAACTTTTCCCACCTTTCCCCTGTCCTTTTTCTCAGGGATCATCTGAACCCAGGCGTCCTGCCTCACAACTGCTCCAGCGCATGAGCTTTAACCCCTTACCAGTTCAGGGTGATTTTGTTTAAAGGTGTCATTCCGCTGAAAACCACTTTTTCATGCTCCTTTTGGAATCTGATGATCTGATCTGATCCATGATGCCTTTGACAGTGGTTTGTCACCTCCACTGGCTGCATACCACATTCACAGAAAACAACAAGAGGAACAAGGGACCCAGAAAAAGCCAGTCCGTGTGACATCAGGCGGACTTTAGCTTAAGCACATCCCCCATTGCAGCAAATTTGAACTAGCATTAGCATCTACAAGAGAAGATGGCGCCACATAGCTGCTGCACAAACTGCAAACAAATGTTGTATCAAACTGGTTCATGTGCTCTCTGTAGAAACAAAGGCTCGTGTTTTTCTCTGCAGGTTTTCAGAACTAGCAACGGCACAAAACCTAGCTGGAAGCTACTCTGGTAAAGGTAAACACATAGGTAGAGTGAGAGGAGAGGGGGGAGTTTTCCTTCATGCATTCTGAGCCAATCAGAGACGCCTCATCACAGCGTCATTGACATGTATGAGGAAGTACCAGTAAACTCTGTTGTTCGACCTCAAGTCATTTTTCTACAGTGAAAAAACAGCTGGAAACAAACAATCTCCTTAAAATAGAACCAACACACAATGGAGAACACAGTAATATTAATGAAATAACCTTGCAATGACACCTTTAAAACACCTGAAAAATCCCTCTCCAAATTAAAATGACAGCTGTTCTTTAACCATTTGGAGATAAAAGAATGGACTCTTTGTAAAAGTAACACCCTGTAGTTTGGACTAAAACACTCACTTTTGCTGTTTATTTAACAGCCGTAGACTTAGAAAAGCAAATAAAGTGAATTTCCCCCTTGTCTTAAGTTTCTTGGTAAATACAAGGATGTATGAAGCTGCATTTGGCAGGTATGGACTGAAACACACCATTTACCAACAGACCATTGTCTTGACATTTTGCAGTTCAAAGTTGAAATGCCAGTTTTATAGCATTTTTTTCTATTGTTATGTTTATGTGTTTTACAGAGTGAACATTTGGGAGAATTATAAATGTTCCCGAATTTTTGCAACATTTTTGGAAAAAATACAAATACACATATTTGAGCATACATTGATGGAACTAAATATTTCACATTCAAAATGACAATTGTCCGTCATAAAATAAAGTCCAAATGAGTATTGTGGTCGAGATATACTATTCTTACATATATATATATATATATATATATATAAAAAATTTCCTCACACCCCACGTGGGCGGTGTCTCCGTCAGACTCGGTCCTCTACCAGAGGTCTGGGAGCCTGAGGGTTCTGCGCAGGATCTTAGCTGTTCCTAGCAATGCGCTCTTTTGTACAGAGATCTCTGATGTTGTTCCTGGTATCTGCTGGAGCCATTCTCCCAGCTTGGGGGTCACTGCCCCTAGTGCCCCCATCACTACTGGTACCACTGTTGCCTTCACACTCCACATTTTCTCTAACTCCTCTTTCAGCCCTTGGTATTTCTCAAGCTTCTCATGTCCTGACGACAGGATCTGGAGTATCTTGCCTGTGCTGACCTGTGACCCCAGACCACCGCCCCTGCCTGTCTGGACCAGCCCCCCTTCCTGCATTTATACGTGGACGTTCATCTATAGCCTGTCCGTCCATGGGAGTGGATCTCTCCTTCAATGTGGTTCTCCTCAAGATTTCTTCTTTTTCCCACTGGGTTGCTCAGTCAATAACACACCTCGACCTGACCCACATCTCACTTTTCTTTGAATAGGATGGTGAGGAAGATAAAATATATGAAAAAACTAAAACCAAGCATTCAGAAAAAAACAACAACTAGCAAACCTGCTCAAAAGACACATTAAAAGTCCAAACTAACTAAAACAAAACTATAATGAAAAATCTAAACTATTCTCACCCTGATCCTTAGTTTACATTTCTACATTCTGCTATTTTATTTGTAATATTGTGTTAATATTTACTCAGTGTTAAATATGTACATTAAATATGGACTCATTTACATTTTCTTCCCATTAAACAAAGTTTCGATGTGGGAAAGCCTCTCTTTAAAAATATTTATCTTCATGTCACAGGGTCAAAGATATAGAACACATTGCATTGACTACCCCTGTCAATTAGAATGAATGTTTCAGTTAAATCAGTGCCATCTTTATATGGGGGTAACACTTCTTACCTGATCATCGGTTGGCAATATCTTCCCTGATAGTGAGAGAAACATAGGGACCTTGTACCAAGAATGTGGCTGTGGCACCTGAGGCTGGACATGCTAACATGCTAACATACTGATATATTGTATAGTGTTCTATATCTATGTCGTGAGATTAGGATTTGTCAAACAGGTCACCTTAACATGCACTAAAATACAGAAAATTGCATTTAAGGAATCTGTTTTTCTCTGGGGGAGGCTGCCCAGACCCCCATCTGGGCTAAGACCTGGTCTTCATAATGTCTGGCTAGTTTGAATCACAATTAGAGCAAATTAAAGACCTTTAAGAGTTAGTATGGATGTTTATTTATATTTGAACAGTATACTATTCATCTGTACATTTTTTCTTGTATGAATTTTATCCAGACACCTGTTATTATTAAATAGTGAGGAAATTAAATGTTATATTTCCCCCTGCCTGCTTTAGAGGAATTATTGCATTTGAGTACATATGTGTGTGAGTAGACCAGGAGTTGACCTGCAGTGAGCTAACACAGTAGCAGCTAATGACAAACAGCCTAGTGGTCTATGGGTCTTTTTTTTCTTGCGACCTTATCACCACCACACTTCACCAGAACATCCCAGAACCAGACAATTCTTTTTTCTCATGCAATAAGCCTATACATTGACATGGAACTTGTAAGTTTGTAAGCTAAATCTTTATTTCAGTGCTTGTGGATGGTAGATGATAGTTTATTGGTCAATTAAAATTAAAAAAAGTTTAGAAATCGATTCAACTGTTTCGTTCAAGACAGGTGCCACTGTCAGCACTGGGGGCTGAGCCCCCCTAAAGGTTAGATGCTAGAATCACCCCTGGAGTGTAATCTCTACTCTTTCCACTTCTCTTCCTCCCTCCTTCACTCTCTCTCTTGAAACATAGATTACCAGTCTGTGCAAAAAAAGGAAAGACTCTCAGGGTTTGCTCTTTACCCCCCCCCTCTCTCTCTATCCCTCCTAAACCCTCCCTCCCATCCATGTGATCTCTTCATCCATCAGCCCTCTTTCCATTGTGCTCCTCCTGATCGCTCCCTACAGCAGTACCAAATTACCGCAAAATGGGAATACATTTTACAAAGACAGGACAGGAGTTTTTGTGAGTATTGATGGCTTTCCATCCTTCTGGCTAATCACTGACATTCCCCAGATACCCACTGCTTAATGGTTCTAACCTTTTAGTTTAAAGGTCATTGTCCATACAGTGAGTACTTCTGTTGGTCATTACATGTGGGCTCCTGTGACTGTCTTTGGACTGTTTGACTGAACTTTCTCATAATTTCTCATTCCAAAAGGAAAAGAAATTGCTGTTTGTAAAGTCATAAAATTGTACTTCAACATTATCATTTGAAGGCATTAAAATGTAAGGATTTGGTCGACCTCAAAACAATTCAAATAATGCACAAAGCAAATCAAAACCAGTTACCACAAGGTGTCCAAAGGTTGGTTCAAGAGAGGAAAAACAAACACAATCTGTGAATACATGTGGACTCAATTGATAAAAAAGCTCAGCAGCGCCTCCACCTGCTCAGAAAGCTGAGGTCTTTTAATGTCAACAAGGACATTTTAACACTCGTTTATAAATCACTCATTGAATCCATCCTCACCTACAATATCTCCACCTGGTACAACTTCCTCACAATCAAACATAAAACAAAACTATCCCGAATAATAAATCATGCCAGTAAAATCACCCAAACAACCCAATCTCCTCTGTCTGAACTGTACAGTTACTCAGTGATGAGGAAAGCCACCCTCATCACTGAGGACCCCTCCCATCCCCTCTATCACTCCTTCATGCTGTTGCCATCGGGCAGATGCTACAGAACCCCCCTGGCCAGGAAGAGCATTTACAAGAAATCCTTCATCCCCTCTGCAATAGCTGCACTCAATAACACAAACATGGCTGCACTGTGATTTTAGGGTTTTTAATTATTTTATGTGTGTTTATTAATTGTGGCAATGTGTCTTTGGTGGGGAGGGTGTTTTTGAGAAGCCGTGTCAAAGAAGAATTTCTGGTTTTTATGTGGAACAGAAAATAAAGCTATCTATCTATAACTATCTATCTATCTATCTATCTATCTATCTATCTATCTATCTATCTATCTATCTATCTATCTATCTATCTATCTATCTATCTATCTATCATCTATCTATCTATCTATCTATCTATCTATCTATCTATCTATCTATCTATCTATCTATCTATCTATCTATCTATCTATCTATCTAATCTAATGTAATCTATCTGAGGAAGTACCGGTAAACTATGTCGACCTCCAGTCATTTTTCTACTTTGCAAAATCAGCTGTAAACAAAGCAATGTCGACGTTTTTAAATACATACAATGAAATCTATCTATCTATCTATCTATCTATCTATCTATCTATCTATCTATCTATCTATCTATCTATCTATCTATCTATCTATCTATATATATATATATATATATATATATATATATATATATATATATATATATAAACTTTTCATGCATTATCCTGCAATTGTAGGAAAAGGATTTACAGAGTTAAAAGAATAGAATAAATACATAAATAAATAATAGTGATAAAATACAAGTAAATACATGAAATAGCAGAGTAAAATAAAGTTAAAAGTAAAATTTAACTAAAACCTAAGTGAAAAAGTTTTTTCAGATTACCCTTAAAAAAATGAACACTGGTCAGGTCGACTGTTTCATAGTTTGGGGAAATAAAAACTGAATGAGGCCTCACTATCTGTCTGAGTGGATGACAAGGGACTAGGGACAATCAAAAGCTTACTACCCGAGGACCTGAGGGTCCGAGAGGGCTCATATGTTAAAAGCACATCTGATAAATAAACTGGACCACAACCATTAAGACTCTTAAAAACCAATAAAAGCACTTTAAAATAAAAAAGACCTTGAATGGGGAAGTGGGACGACACCTAATGGAAAACCCCCGCATGGACATTTCCAGTCGTCGACAGAGGAACAGAGGACACAGATGACACAGATGACACTCAAATGCCTGAAGGAGGATGGACAATGAAGCTAACTTAAAATGCATGTTTGAAGGAACAGCCTTTAGTGTCATGTGGCCTTTCAGGCTATGGATTCTCAACGCCACCCTTTTCCGGTCGAGAACCATGGCCTCAGATTTGGAGGTGCTGATCCTCATCCCGCTCGCTTCACACTCAGCTGCAAACCGTCCCAATGCACGCTGCAGGTCCATGTTTGAGGAGGCCAACAGGACAACATCATCTGCAAAAAGCAGAGATGAGATCCTGTGGTCCCCAAACCGGACCCCCTCCGGCCCCTGGCTGCACCTAGAAATTCTGTCCATAAATATTATGAACAGAACCGGTGACAAAGGGCAGCCCTGCCGGAGTCCAACGTGCACCTGGAACAGGTCTGACTTACTGCCGGCAATGCGAACCAAGCTCCTGCTTCGGTCATACAGGGACCGGAATGCCCTTAGCAAAGGGCCCCGGACCCCATACTCCCGAAGCACCCCCCACAGGACATCTCGGGGGACATCTCCAAATCCACAACACACATGTGGACTGGTTGGGTTAGTTGTGATATTAAAATAATGAAAAGACAATGAGAAAACTCCAAGAAAAGTTAATCTTACCAGGTTTGCTTGCGGTCACAGATTTTAACTATGTACAGTTACTTGTGCTTAATAATTAGAATTATTATTAGTATATTTTTTACCAATACAACTTAATACTGAGTCAGATTTATAGATACATTTAGTGTCTTCCACTATCATTCTCAGATAGGGTTTTTCAAAAAGTAAGTTTTTCAGGAAGGAGGTTTTGCATTTCATCCATCGTTATACTGTTGTGTATTCTTGTATTCTGTACCGCAAAGTATTCTGTTTATAATAACATGATTGTAAGGCTATTAAAGGTGTCATTCCACTGAAAACCATTAGCATTAGCATCTACAAGAGAAGACGGTGCCACAGTAGCTGCTGCACAAACCTGAAAAAATGGCAGATCAAACTGGTTCATGTGCTCTCTGTGGAAATAAAGCCTCGTTTTTTTTCCCTGCACGTTTTCAGAACAAGCAACAGCACGACACCTAACTGGATGCTACTCTGGTAAAGATAAACACACATAGAGCAAGAGGGGAGGGGGGAGTGTTCCTTCACGCATTCTGGGCCAATCAGAGACACCTTGTCATCGTGTCATGGACATGTATGAAGAACCACCATGAACTACCATGAAAAAACACCTGGAAACAAAACAATCCGGATGTTTTTTTAAATAGAACCAACACACAATGTATTCAATAGCAATGGAGAACACAGTAATATTAATGAAATAACCATGGAATGACACCTTTAAAAAATTATGAATATCTTCCAAAATACTGGTCCTATCAACCTGCAGTTTTGCTCATACAGTATGACAAACCACAGCAGTCTGCTCTGTACGGATTTTGTGTGATTTCCCAGATACACACATGTACACAGAGGCCACTTGGCTTTTATAAAATATAGATAACCATGTGAGAACAAGCTTGCCCTTTCCAGGGTGTATTTGCAGCTGGGAGATTTTTTTTTTTTTCACATAGTGAAGAATTTTTTCAAAATGATATCAACTGCATGTTGGAAAAGAATGACTCGTCTTTTAACAGAATACTTTCAATTAGCTAGACAGGGTTTATGCATAGAAATAGCTTGGTTAGTGAATAAAAAGAAAACTAAATCAGTTACATGAACATAAACATAAAGCTTTTCAAAATTGTATTGCAACATAAGCGTCCCTTAACCCAGGGTTTCCCAAATTAGTTAGAAGAAGCCCAGGGGGTACTTAAATGTATTTTGGAAAAAATACTTTTAATAAGTTATCATGTACCAAATACAAAATAAATAATAAGAATGAGAATTAAAAAAATCTTGCCACACACAGTGAATTAATTAACACATTTTTCCCCTAATTAACGTAGTTACAGTCACTGCACATATTCAGAAAATGGCTGAGTCACCAGGACAACACTTCTACACTCTGGGGACTGTGGGGATACACTACATTTGAACTGGGGGTAATATATCCCTTTAACATTTCCTTGTTCAAGTCCCTGAGAAAGAGGTGAGTATTTTATAGAAAAGAAACGGAGGCAGAATTTACATAGAAATACATTAACAAGTTTTATCATGTAAACCCACAATATGCTTCCCTTGTTTGAAAGACCATGAAAGTCCATGAGCTGCCACTGACATATACTGTATCTAACTATACATACTATTATATATACAGTATAGAGAGTCTAAGTGACATGATTCTATTTCTGGGCCATTGTGCCTAAGTGCCATTAAAAAATGAACGCGAGTCAGTGGAGGGATAAAAGTAATTTTCTGGTCCCGTTTGAAATGTGCTACGGTTTTCACATATGATGTCTGTGAATTTTAAAGATACATTTTCACATTGAGAAAGCACTCACTTTGGACAGGCATCAAAAGTTACGTTAGTTTTTTATGTGAGAGTAAGTAATGGACTACAACGTTCGTCTCACAAATATGACGTCATCACCAAGCTTCACCATCAAACTCTTTGAAAATGGCTGTGACTTTGGCGAGCTTCACCTCCTTTTTTCAGGACGAAGGCAAGAGCATCAAACGTGGAGAAACCTACTTTAAATCGGGGCATGTGGAAAGTGGCAGCTACTCCGGGGGAGAGATAGTTGGTCGAGTGAGAGCCAGCATGCGGGACAAGCTCATGTGGAAATGGTGTTGTGATTACACCGGGACACAAAGCACACAGGCATTTTCAAATGAAAAATAGAAAAGTTGGTATACGGTTTAGAAAAGTTTGCAGGGAAAGATTCTGCTGTGACGTCAGCTATGCGACGTCTGATATGTAGTCCAAACAGAGTCCAAATAATGACATATTTTTACAAGCTAATAAATCACAAAACACGTATCAAAGAAACTCCAAAGGCACATCATTGGTTATGATTTTAATTGAAGTACAGCAAATGTGTGATTCAGGGCATAAAGTAAAGTGGAGCAGAAAATAATTATTTTCTCCTCATCCACTCTCATGTTACATTTTTCCGAACTTAGGCCCGGTGGACCGACCAGAAAGGGCGGAGACTTAGGCTATGGAGAGGCTAAGTCCCGCCCTTCTACTCCTGGTGCTTAGCTCGCAAAAGATTTGAATGGGAGTGAATGGAGTGAGTCAAGCTAAATTCTGATTCCATTTGACAAGTGCTCTGAAATTATCGCGGTTAAAAATAAATATTTGATGTGTCATAGACAGACCACCTGTTTATGATGGGAAGCAAATGTAACGTTTTATGTGGGCTTAGTAAGAGACTACAATGAGTGGATTATGTGACGTCACCTGTGGTGTGGAGTCTGTGGTGACGTCACAAATCAGTTTTTGCCATTCACACACCATTAAAAACCTTGAAACTTCTAGTTTTCATATATATATATATATATATATATATATATATATATATATATATATATATATATATATATATATATATATATATATATATTTGGACCTAAATGCTTCACTGGATTATAATTGCTGCAGCCGACATGCCGACAATGAAGTCAACATCACATTTGTCCAGATCGATAAACAGTTGATCAGATGATACTATTCAAAAGGAAGAGAAGCCAAAAATTCTCATATTTGCCTTTTCTGGAAAATAACCTTTTGTGTGCATAGTGTTGCTGCTGCACTTCAGAATGGTTTATATCAGGGGTGTGAAAGTCATTTGAGATCAGGGGTCACATTCAGCAAAATTTGATGAAGTGGGCCGAACCAGTAAAAAAAACAAAAAAAAAAAACCCCAATATAATAATATATAAATAATGTAAACTCCAAACTTTTCTCTCTGTTTTAGAGTGAAAAAAAATAAAATTACATCATGAAAACAACAAATATGCATTTTAATTTACAGATTACAGTGGATCTACAGACACAAAAAATATTTAGGAATAGGTGGAATATTGTTAATATTGTACTTACCGGTACTTCTCTTAAGACATTTGCAATTTTTCATGTGTATATATATATATATATATATATATATATATATATGACCCTTTTTAAAGAGAGTGAAAAAAATGTTTGGATTTTCTGACCTTGCTGACTTCTGCAGCTCACTTCACACCGAACACTATTCACAGGTAAAGTATCCAGTGCTTGAGTGTCTATTCAGATGTGAGAGTGCGCCCTATTCAGCCACAATAGCCAGTCAAAGAACATGGGAAGGGGGTGGGGGCCATTAGAGTATTCAAATAACAAAGGCTTAGAGCTCTGTTGGCTTAAGATACAATCACTATTTTCCATTTTCCATAGAAACAACCAAACATTTCTACATGCTCTTTTTACTTTTACGCAGCCACCACTTGTGTTTACAAGATTCAAAATTCTTGCTTAGATATATTGTGTGTTTTCTTGCACTGTTTGAAGAACTCTAAAACATGTTTTTATACAGTTGTGTTTACACTCAATTTATATAAAATGTGTTTATATTCCATTCAGTTTGTTTTCATATTCTTTTTTGTTCGGTTTTTCAGAATACTTGAAAATGTCAGGGTGTTGAAAACAGCCCCTGAAAGGCTTTTCGACAGAAGCACTTGAAACACACATCAATAATTATAATTTATTATTAGGTTCAACATGTGTGTGATTCAAGTCACATGACAAACTAGATATGATTTTAACATTTTATTTCCCATTGAATACCATTCATTCATTTTCTGATCTCAGGCCCCATGAGCCTCCCTGAAGAGGCGGAGACTTAAGCTCCCCATATATTAAATTCACAGTGTAAGCGTTCAAATAAGCACATGGAATATATGTATAACATTATATAAACCCACGCACATACACAGTCTTACACATGCATTAAGCATTGCACAAATATTCATGAACACATTCATTTGTATTGCATGTCATTACCATTTGTTCAGAGTCAGTTATTCTTGTCTATACATGACATGTTAAACATAATCAACCTGGCTAATGAGAAAATTAACAGGCTCAAACAAACTAAATCCTGTTTCTACACAACCAATCGGAGCCTCTCATTGGCCACCAGCAGCATTAGTATGAACTGTGTGTTGTTAAACACATGCGTTAATGTTTTTCCATAATTAATATGGAAATGAAAGCAGCGTACAGGTATGGAATCTAATCAAATCACCTGCTCCACGGAGGGAACCTGCGGTCTACGTTTTCTGTTGCGATCATGAATAATTCTGTGGTGTTGAGGAGAATGTTTATGCAGGAAAAATAAGTCATTGAGTTGTGAGTTTAGTTCTTCCTTTCTGTTTCATTACAATACAGGTGCCGTTAAAGTTAGAAAAACCCATCTTTGTGTCATACTTCTGCCGTGCACTGTTATCCACAGTACTTGTGATCCGCATTGATCCACTCACATCAATCCCTGTCTCCTGTTGAAGACAATATTGCCCCTATACATCAACTTGCAGGGCTTAGGCCATCAGGATAGATGGCGTGGAGACCGCTGCAGTGCACATTGGGGGATTTGAGGAAAAACCTTGAAACGCTGTCAGGTCGATGAGAGAAGCAGCAACCACTATCATTCAACTGAGAAGGCCCTTGAAAAAAAATTTAATAAATAAGGCAGAAGGTGGGGAGAAAAACCTCGTCAATCAATAAAGGAGCCATCACAGTCTGTCAGAGACACATGGTGGGAGCAGTCATATATTAGCACCTTTAGGCCCAGACACTGTTGAGGACTTTCCAAAGTGGGAGCAGATTTTGGAAATCACACAGTGAGATTTGTGGCGACAGTTGTGTCTGTGGTGAGATTCACACTTGTATTTATTTATCACTTAGAATGAAGCCTTTAGTTAGTTGATAGTACCATGCTCACATTAAAAACTACGTTAGATATAGTTGCCCCCCTCAAGTTAAAAACTACTAAGGTTAGATTAACCTCCCCATGGTACAACGCTGACACTCGCTCCATTAAACAAACAACACGTAAATTAGAGGCAATGGAGGCGATCCAACTTAGAAGATCCTCTCAATGCCTGGAAAAATAGCTTAATAAAGTATAAGCAAGCTTTGCAAACTAGATATTACTCATCCATAATAGAAGAAAACAAGAATAATCCTAGATTCCTGTTCAGTACTGTAGCCAGACTGACAAACAGCCACACCTCCGTTGAACCAGTTATTCCATCCACGCTCCATCCTGATGATTTCCTGCAGTTCTTTAACAATAAAATATCAACTATTAGAGACAAAATAGACACATTTCTCCCAAATATTAGATCAGAAAAAGTAGTGCTTTCAAACCTAGGCTCTTTAATAAATCCCTCTGTAACACTAAATAATTTCACCACTGTAGACCAAACTGATGTCATATCTATTATCATGTCTTCCAAATCAGCCACCTGCCTCTTAGATCCAATTACAACTAAACTCTTTAAAGAGATTCTGCCCCTAATTATTAACACTGTCCTAAATATAATTAACACTTCATTAACTACTGGATATGTGCCGCAGTCATTTAAATATGCTGTTATTAAACCAATTCTGAAAAAGCCTACCCTAGATCCTGACATTTTAGCCAATTATAGGCCTATATCCAATTTGCCCTTCCTGTCAAAGGTTTTAGAACGAGTAATAGTTAAACAGCTGTGCCAATTCCTGCAGGATAATAGTTTATTTGAACAGTTTCAGTCTGGCTTTCGTGCCCATCATAGCACTGAAACAGCGTTAGTTAAAGTTACTAATGACTTATTATTAGCCGCTGACATCGGATAAATATCGGTCCTGGTGTTATTAGACCTTAGTGCAGCCTTTGACACCATTGACCACAGTATCTTAGTGCACAGATTAGAATCTGATAAAGGTATTAGAGGAGCAGCCCTCTGCTGGTTTAAATCATATTTATCTGATCGCTACCAATTTGTTCACGTCAATCAACAATCATCGCAGTCCTCCAGAGTTAATTATGGCGTGCCCCAAGGGTCAGTCCTTGGGCCTATTTTGTTTACACTATATATGCTCCCTTTAGGTAACATCATTAGAAATCATGGCATTAATTTTCATTGTTATGCTGATGACACACAGCTATATTTATCGATTAAACCTGATCAGACCAGGCAAATAGATAAACTAAGTACATATGTCCAAGACATAAAGACTTGGATGAGTGCCAATTATCTTTTATTGAACCCTGAAAAAACTGAAGTCGTTATAATTGGTCCTAAAAATGCGAGAGACTCCCTACCTGACCACATAGTTACTCTGGACAACTTAAGTGTAACACCCAGTGCCACAGTTAAAAATTTAGGAGTTTTATTTGATCCAGATCTTTCATTCAAAATGCACATTAACCAAACTTGCAGAACAGCCTTCTTTCACCTGCGCAACATAGCCAAAATTAGGAATATTCTGTCTAAAACGACTGCAGAAAAATTAATTCATGCATTTGTTACATCACAATTAGATTATTGTAACTCCTTACTTGTAGCGTGTCCTAAATATTCCCTAAAAAGCTTGCAACTGGTTCAAAATGCAGCAGCAAGATTATTAACAGGATCAAATAGAAGAGAACACATCACCCCTGTGCTCCAAACCCTTCATTGGCTACCAGTGGAGTTTAGAATTGAATTTAAAATCCTCCTCCTTACATATAAAAACATTAATGGTATGGGCCCCTCTTATCTTAAAGATGATCTGGTTCCATACCAGCCCAATAGAACCCTTCGTTCTCAGAATGCAGGTTTATTGAAAGTTCCTAGGGTTTCTAAAAGTACAGTAGGAGCTAGAGCCTTTAGTTATCAGGCCCCTGTCTTATGGAATCATCTTCCCTTTAATATTAAAGATGCCGACACAGTCTCTACATTTAAAATCAGGCTTAAAACATTCCTGTTCGAGAAAGCCTATGATCAGGTTAGTTAAAAAATTATGTGGTGTATGAGTCACAGTTCAGTTTGGACTGCCCTAGGAGTTAGAATGCTGGGGAAGTACAGTACATTGAGTTCCTTCTTTCTTCTCTTCCTCTCCCTCACACCTGTTTCTGTAACTTTTACAACCTATCTTTCATACGAAGTCTGTTCATGACTAGTCACCTGGTGTCCCCTTTCCCCCCTCCCCCCCCTGGGGGGAGTGGTGGTTTTCCCGACAGTGTCTGCACAGGAGCCATGGACGACAGGATCTGCAGTTTCTCGCCTGTGCCGACCTGTGACCCCGGACCACTGCCCCTGCCTGTCTGGACCAGCCCCCCTTCCTGCATTTATACATGGACGTTCATCTATAGCCTGTCCGTCCATGGGAGTGGATCTCTCCTTCAATGTGGTTCTCCTCGAGATTTCTTCTTTTTCCTACTGGGTTTTGAAGTTTTTTCTTGCCGAGAAGGAGGGTCTAAGGACAGGGGATGCTTGGGACTTTTTCATGTATCTCTGTAGTTGATTGTGTTTTTGTAAAGCCCTTTGAGACGACTTTGTTGTGATTTAGGGCTTTATAAATAAAATTGAATTGAATTGAGTTAATCTATGTGGTATGACTGTTTCACACCAGTTTAGAACGTTTGATCAAAACTTAAACAGAACACAAAGCTGATGTGAGGTAATAGAACTTCTAGAGCTTGCAGCTAGAGATGAGGACAGCAAGTTGTCACCATGACAACCCAAAAGCGCTCTAACTACATCATCCCAAAGATTACGCTGATTAGTTGTAGTACCATCCTATTGCATACAGAGGATTTGAACGACAACCATTCAACCCCACCTCCCCTGACTATGAAGTATTCTGTTATAAGTCTAAGATATCTCAGCTGGTCAGCTGGTCAGTCTAGCCAAGCCAGGAACCAGGCTATGGCCTTGGATAGAAACTATTACAAGAAAACACAATTATTTGGGAACATACTAATCTTTGGCCATGAAGCAGGAACCATCCAGGAGCCAGACCAGGATAGACCATGATTGTTTGGGTTAAAATATGTAAACAGCAGAAATAAGGGGCTGACACAAAACAGGGCACATGCATTTAGTTAGGGAACCAATTGGAACTGAACACGAACAGGAACCCGAACTCCACCTGTGGGTGGGGAAATGGACAATGGCACGAAATATTACCAAATGAAGTATAAACAAATGGACTTTAGACTTTTGGCTGGTGATCAGCGTGTGTATTTTTTTTTTTTTTAATTGTGTATTTTACATGCAACAATCTGAGACCGTAGTTGTGGGTCTTTAAGGGTTAAAGAAATGCTGCATATTATGCGTTAAAAATGACACCAGAGGACCACCAAACTAATGTGCAATTCATGATCCAGTTTGCCTCAACTGTTATGAGGGCAGCTCTGAGCAGTCTGTTTAGGGTAACACTCCACAACAACAGTTGTTATTCCCCTCAGCTGGTAAATGTAAGTCATCACATCATGTTGCCAACTTCAGTCAGTTTAAAGCTGCTTTTGTGTTTTTGAGCTAAAATAAAAATAAAAAGAGGTCATGGGTCATTATGAAGTCAGACTCACACATTGCTTTATTATGGGTACAAAAACAGCAACGCTGTGCTAGTTTAGACATGCACATCCCAAACCAAGGCTGGGTGACTTCACACACACACACACACACACACACACACACTGCACTGAATATTTTGGCTCTGGGCGTTCTGCTGCCACCATTTTCTGTACTGCAGCCAGGGCAAGGAAATGAAAAGAAACATGAATAAACTAAAGTGACAATCTGCAACACAATTCATATGAATAGAAATCTGTCACGTTTCCAAAAAGCAAGTTGGTAGTGAATTGTCTTAAGCTGCTTAAAGTTCAGGTCATTTACTTTAGGTCAAAAGTGGACATTTTATGAACATCAAATATGGAGCAAAATGATCCATAATCTTTAAGCTTATGGATGTGATTGTTGATGAAACATCCTGGATCAACATTTCCTTGTAAATCCTCTGCAACATTTATGTATTTTGATGTTATACAACACATATGAAGGCTTTCATAAGAAAACAAGTATGTCCTCACTGACATCTGATAAATAGGACACTGTATTTGTAGCATTTGTGAAATCACCTTATTTACACTTGCTTTACAAAGACTTTACCTGGAAAAACTCGTCAGAGATACTAATCATACTAAAGATATATTGTAATAGATTGATATCCAAGGAAAAATAAGATATAAGGAAGAATAACAATGGTACATACAACTCACTCCCCCAACCATCCATCACTGGTCCCTTTTAAAAGTCATTTATTTAAGACTGATTTTAATGTTTGATGACTTTTATTATGTCTGTTTTAATGTGTGATTGATCTGTTTTCTTTTTTTTTTTCTCTTAATTGTAGTTGGACTCTTATTGTTCTATTTTAACTTCATCTAATGCGTCTTTGAGTGCCATGAAAAGCACTACGCAAATAAAATTTATTATTATTATTATTATTATACATATGTTACTGTTGTGAAGGATTTTTTTTTATCTCTAAACCTGTACCTATTTCTTCTCTCTGTTTGCCCCTGAAGTTATACAGTTTCCCTCTTCACAGTTCTTTTGGTGCTGTTGCATTCATGTTCTTTAAAAACCTGAAAACCGAAAGCACAAGGTTGTACGTCTCATAATTTATTTTTGTTTGTTCATATTTCTCTGCCCACAGGACCTATTGTGTTTGTCTATAACTGAAGAATACGTCAAAGAAGTGGGTTTTGGCCCTAGGTAAACACACTTGAAACAACAAACAAACAAAAACTAGAAGGCCATGCAGACAGAACATGGTAACTTTGGGAATCATATAAAATCTGTGATCTTGTCAAATCATGAATACATCATTATCACACATTACAATGTTAAATCACCAATACATGTTGAAAACTGAATATCTCTCCTGTGACCTTGATGCAAAAATTCAATATGGTATCAGACCGGAAGTCATGAGTTGATTCGGATTAAATTCGGTCAGAAAAATCCATCGAGACTTGGCGATACTAGAGTGCAAAAGTGGGCCAGAGGGCTAAAAAAAAAAAAAAATCAGTACTTCACGAAGCATCATTTTCAATCTGTAAATTTCACCTTTTTCACTTCTGCAAAAATCTAAATCAAAATGAAAAGCTCAATACATGTTGTCCATGTGAAGCGTTATTTTTCTATTAACCCTTTGTGGGTTACACGACAAAAATCACAAAAAAATCTTTTTTTGCTTTTTCCACCTCGCAGGGACTATTATAACATAAAATATAGGGGTTTTTTTTACTGACTATGAATTTAACTAAAGTATGTTAAAACCTTCCTTCACCAGTCTTAACCAACATAATTTGTGACTTGGTTCAAATTATATGAATTAAATGTTTGTACCATTAGTGATTAGCATTAGCAATTAGCATTAGCATTTCATGACAGTTTTACTATCATCTCTACCGTTTGGTTGAGCATATTTTCAAAAAATTCTTACATGAATACCAACGTATTTCTGAAACATGATGAGGAGTATTTATGTAAAATAGACTCTATAAAAGTTAATTCATTGAAAAAAAACTAACTTACCTGCAATTTTGTGTCCAAAAGAAAAGATAGGTGTTGTCATGGTTATGATCATTGACATATGATCATTAACAGTGATTAATTGTTACTTGTTTTTATCACATTTTGGAACTTGTGCCTTGTGCAGCTTTTGGTGTTGTATGGTGCTATATAAATTAAATTTGATTGATTGACCCAGTGGTATTTTGGTGCATTACATGCTTCTTACAAAAGGGGGAGACTGCCCAATAAGTTTGGCGTCAAAGGATTTAAATTTAGATTAGATATCAGGGTTCAAATGTACCTCTACCAAACAGTTGAGCTGACCAACAAAGGGTTAACTAGTTCTTTAATACACCTTGTGGTGCTTCTGGACACATCATCAGTGATGTAACCTGGGATCCTTGGGGGTTTCGGGTCTTTCAACATCAGACCCCCTCCTCCAGGCGACCCAGCCAGGGTTGATCAGGCCCCGGCTTGTGTCCAGGAAGCACTACCCTACACGCCACGTCTCTTCTCTCCTGATCCACAGCCACCTAGATGCAGCTTCTGCAGCATCGGTGGCCAACTTGATGGTCCTTCGCCGACTGCTTCCTGTGATGCCAAGGACACTGTAGGCCCTGCAGAGCGACTGGCCAGCAAATCCTCGGCATCCCACCTCAATTGGGAGGCATCTCGCCCTCCACCCATTGCTACAACTCTCCACGAGCTCAGAGTACTTCTCTCTCTTTCTCTCGTGGGTCACCTCGATACGATCCTCCCGTGGAACTGTTAACTCCAAGAGAATCACCTGCCTGGTGTCTGGTGAGAGCAGAACAGTGTCCAGCCTTGCCGTTGTTTTGGCAACTGCTACTGGGAATTTAAGCTGCTTTCCCAAGTCCACTTTTAGTTCCCAGTCCCGGGCTGTTGCCAATAACCCACTGGAGGTACTCCGAGGTGCTGCTGATGACCGCTCTCCTGCTCTGACAAAGGTGATGGTGTTCTTCACAGGGCGGAGGGTTTTGCTGCGGCTGATCCCAGTGCAGATGGAATCTGCTATGGCCCTCAGGACTTGGTCATGATGCCACCGATACCGGCCCTCACCTAAGGCTCTTGGACAGCAACTAAGAATGTGCTCCAGCGTTCCTCTCCTCTGACAGAGAAGGCATGTTGGTGCGTCCAACTTACCCCAGGTGAAGAGGTTAGATGGAATCGGCAGCACATCGTACACTGCCTGTATTAAGAACCTTATCTGGGAGGGTTCGGCTTTCCACAACTCCTCTCACCCAACTTTGCGATCCACAACCTCCTCCCATCTCAACCAGGCACCCTGCTGCTGCATCCCCACCATCCGGCAGGCCCGCTGTTCCTCCACCTCCGCTCGCACTTCCTCCAGGACCACTGATCTCCTCCCCTTTTCTTGCACATTCTCACAGCGGGTTGTACGGTTTTGCCAAGTCCGGCTCTTCCTTGCTGTGTTCTGCCTACTAGCACCCTCTGCCGTAATCTTGCCTCAGCACTGCACACTGCCTCAGAGGCTTTCCACTTCCGACCTGTCTTAACCTTGATCCCAGCTATGGCTACTCTGGGGTCACTGGATTCCCGGTACTGGAGCAGCTCTCTGGACTGAGTCACCTTAAACTCCTCACTCAGGCTGCTGAATGGGAGCCTCAGCTTGTTGCTCCGTCCATACAGAGCTGCAGAGGTTAGGCTCTGTGGGAGTCCTAGCCACCTCCGTAGGAATCTGCTGACCCTCATTTCGAAGCCCTCCACTGTCGAGATCGGAACGTCGTATAACAAGAGTGGCCAAAGAATCCAAGGGAGGATGCCATGTTGGTAAACCCAGGCTTTAAACTTGCCTGGAAGGCCAGATTTGTCAACCAGTGTTAACCAGGTGTCCAGGTCTCTGTTTGTTGCACTTATAGAAGCAGCGTCTCTCAGGCTACAATTAAAAACTTTTCCTAGGCTTTTCACAAGGGCTTCGGTGAGTGATGGTATCCTGCTTGTGCCCAGTGCGAAGGTGAACTTGTGTGTCACCTTGCCTTTCTTTAGCACAAGCGACCTCGACTTTGCTGGTTTGAAGTGCATGCGACAGATGTAGTTGTCACGGTGAGATTGTCCATAAATGCACGAATCGATGGCTGCCGCACTCCGGATTTGGTGAGGGGTCCCCTGCACTGGACTTCTGCAGATTTCACCAGCATGTTCATTGCGAGCACGAAGAGGATGCATCAGATTGTACATCCGGTAATGATCCCCTTTTCGAGCTTGTGCCACTCGGAGGTTACCGAGCCCGAGCAGACTCTCAAGCTGAAGTTGGAGTAATAATCCAAAATGAGGTCCCTAAATTTCATCGGCACATGATGTCGTTGCAGAGCCTCTTCCACCAGCTTATGGGGCATGGATCCATAGGCGTTCACAAGGTCCAGCCACAGGACAGCCAGGTCCCCCTTGCTTTCCCTGGCTTCCCTAATGAGCTGGGTGACCACGCCTGTGTGCTCCAAGCATCCGGAGATCATTGGAATGCCCCCTTTTTGAACTGACGTGTCAATGTAAGTATTCTTCAGTAGGTAGTCAATATTTTACCTTCAACGCTCAGCAGTGAGATGGTACGAAACTGGTCAATGCTCTTGGAATTTTCCTCCTTTGGGATCCAACACCCCCTCCACATGCCTCCACTGACCTGCTACTTTGCCTCTCCTCCAGATCACCTTCAGGATCTTCCAAAGCCTGCGGACTAACCTTGGGCAGTTTTTATACACCTTGTAGGGGACTCCGCTGGGACCTGGAGCGGAGCCTGCCCTTGCCCTTCTGATTACTTCCTGCAGTTCCTTCCAACCTGGTTCTGTCTCGTCAAAATCCACAGCTGGTGCAGGAGGACAAATCAGAGGTCTGCATGGACCTAGGTCTTTGCCTCTTAGCTCATCACTGTAGGTTTCTCTGAGGTGGTGGTCAACCTCAGTTTTGCTGCAGGTAAGTTGTCCGCTCCGCTTCTTTCCTAGCAGTTGCTTTGTGAAGCTGAATGGGTTTGCAAGGAAAGCAGGTCGTTTCCTTGATCTTTCCTTCCTTCTCCTCCTGTGCCACTTGGCCCTCCTCAATGTCATCAACCTCTTGCGGATTATGCTCCGCAGCTCCGTCAGAGGTCCCCTCTCCTCCAAGAGCACTCCAAGGCAGATCAGCACCCCTACCCCATAAATTACGTAAAGGAACGATAGGTTTCACTGTGAGCCATGGTCCACCCCGACCTACCAAATGAAAGATGCGTGTACCCTTGCCAATCGCCACCAAATTTGAATAAATTGTTCCTTGTTCCCTGAAAACTTAATCCGTCCGTCACGAACTTCTCGAGTTATCTTGCTGAGAGTCAGACAGATAAACATGGGCAGAAACATAACTCAGCCGTTTCTCAGAAGAGCAAATAAACACTTTCTGTTCAGCAGTGCTAGTTTTATGTCCAGTCATTCACTCTATCTTCATAATTGCCCCGCCCCTGAAGGTGAGGGGTGTTGTTTTTGGTTCGGTTTGTTGGTCTTGTGTGTTTGTTTGTTTTCACTCTAGTGACCACATTTCTGCACCAAATTGGTTGTAATTTGAGGAGAAGTTTCATCCATGTCACCTGCGGTACGGGATCTATTTTTCATGGATCTAGGTCAAAGGTCAAGGTCAATAAAAATATTTTAAAAATGGTCAGTGTCCAGTATTGTACTTGCGCAGTTTTAATGCGATTAATTTCAAACGTCTTGGGTAAATACAGATTTGATATAGGGTTCATCACGCTGAGTATTAGACTTGCCCAGGGTCAATACTGACCAAATATTGACCTGTTTGCACTCTAGTGTCACCAATTCTTGGCGGATCGTTCTGAAATTTAGTGTGTGCAAGGAGATGGACACAAGGATGATGGTTTGGCTGAAATGTGCTATGTCTGTCTGTTTGTGTTTCAGCAGCTTTCTGCAAAAACTACTGGACCAATGTCCATGACATTTTCAGGAAAGGTGTGAGGTGGTCCAGAATAGATCCCATTTGGTGAATGTAGGTTAAAGGTGAAAAATAGTCACCAAAAATGGGTTTTCACAATAAGAGATAGGGCAAATCAAGTAAAGTGTGTGTGAGGGTGTGTGTGTGTGTTTGCTGTGCCTGGTTTATACATGAGAAAGAGAACATTTATTAATTACATTTGGTGATGACCGATTACAGTTTTCAGACATCAAGCTATGTTACATCAAGCTTTTAGAATATCTCTGTTGCCTCCACCTTCATTTTGAGTCACTGCCCCCCCTTGCACTCTGAGACCTACCACTTTACAAATCAAGTATTGTTACCACCCCAAACTGTACCCCTCATCAGTGGAAATGTGTTATATGAGAGTCAAAATTGTGTAAAAATGACACGATATGCAAATGTCATACTATGTCTAAAGGTAAATAGACACACTTTCACAATGTAAAAACAAAAACAAATATTGCAACCACTTTCAAAGGTAAAAAAAAATTATACAGACTCTTATATATATATATATATATATATATATATATATATATATATATATTATCCAGAACCATATTCAGAAATACAGTCATTATATTAGTCAGGAAACTATCACAATAGAAGCAGTTTGTAGGTCTAAATAATTTCCAGATGTGTGATCTAAATAAGGACACATCACGTCCCTTTGTATTTGTAATTTAATACAGAAATGAAAACCAGGAAGCCAAGACTACACTTAATTATCCTACAGCTATCCAGATTTTATCTAAAATGTCTGTGGAAAATTACAAAGCAAAGCAGGCAGCATGATTCAATTTTACCGTATCAGTCTCAGAAAACATTGTGACTGGATCTAATCACAGATTACAATGACATTATGCATGTGCATTTACAAATACTGTAGACATTTGTAGCGAAGTATCGAAATGGAATGGTTTTACAGTAACACCATCCCTCTGAGGGCCAAATATCAGTTTAAAATGACTTAAATTTCACTGGGTCACCATAACTCAATTCTCCCACATAAACACCCAGTGAGCATTTGTACTGGCACAACATATCTAATCTTAATGTGTTATATTAAACACTTAATTAACCCTTGCTGACCTGTAATATATTATTTGTGAATACATAATTTTCTCTCTCTCTTTCTCGTACAGACACAACTACAGTTTTTATGGAAATACATGATACATTCAGTGACCTTGTTACGTCTTTTGGACAGGAAATTAAATTAATGTTGATTACTGGAGCTGTGTGGTATTATTAGTTAAATGGGGCGTTCCAAATGGAGTGAGAAAAAGATGGCACAAAGAGATTTAAACCAGCTCCAACAGGAGTGTGGATCTGGGTCAGAAAAAATGCCTCTGACTCCAAAATATTACATATATTTATGGACATTATTAGTTCATCTCACTTTTTAAGCAGAGTTTTTATTATATTGTCAAGAACTTCTTTTTGTCCCTGGTGTTGTACTGATATGTTATACCGTGTTGCTTTTTATAGATTGTATCTGTCTATTGATGTTACTTTATGATTTATGTCATAATGTTTACTTTGCATTGATTTACTTTTTGAGAATATTTAGTCAGAAAGAAGAAGTCATGGATGGATAGGAGAAGGATGGATATCTATTATTTCTATTATTGCTCTTTACATTCCTGGGGTTTTACTGTTGATGATATTATAAAGCAGTGTGGGATCATGTGACTTGATATTTTCTCCACCGTGTTATAATCATATTTGCAGAAACAATATCAATGCTATAATGCTAAACATATCATGAAAATGCATGTGTCTGGAAGCCCTCTACTTGATCAGTGTGATATTTTTATTTCTTGAAAAACCTGATGTAAACAATTAGATACATGCAATACACATATAATCCACCAGGAGGAAGAATGTATTCACCAGAGGCCTTTCCAGTGACACTACAAATGGTAAATGGACTGCACTTATATCCCAGGGTATTCTCATTCCCTTGTGAGAAGGTGTCCCTCTGCGTCTAATTGAGATGCAGTGAGTTTCTAACCCATCCGCTTCAATATGTGACGCTCAGAGCCCTAACACTAACCCCTAATCCTAACCCTAAACCCCAGCAAAAAGTGTTTTAAACCCAAGCATCCCATATTGCCGCAGACGGGTTAGAAACTCACTGTGGCTCAATTAGAGGCCAAGGGACACCTTGTGCGTCAAAAACCGATTGGTCAGCGTGTAGGAGTGTTGTATATCCAGGGTGCGATTTATAAAAAAAAAAAAAAAAAAAAACAGAGGGGGGGTATTTTTCTGCCCTTCAAATTTCACCCTGCTTATATCTATACCTTCATGGTACTCAAAGTGCTTTACATTAGCCTCACATTCACACACACACACACACCAGTAGGCGGCTGCAAGGTTCTACCAGGGAGCCAAGTTTTCATTGATTCAGATATATGATAGATCTCAGTATTGTTGAACCTTTTGTACAGTTCACTGCAATGTGATTACTTTACATGTAAATTCAGTTTAACAATGGTTTTATTTTAGCTAAATTAGCTTATCTTTGATGGATGTTTGATATATATCATGCATTAACATTTTGAAAGAGCTGCATCTAAACATTATGGGCTTATTCATGCTTACAGCCTTTTGGATCCATAGACCTTCTGTGTTGCCAAAGATCCTTTCGTTGGCCTCTGGGCTTGGCTAAGGACACTAGACCTTCTGCTCTATGCAACAGTCTCCCTCCACCATGTCAACACATACTAATTCAACTCACAGCACAACAAATACACTGATTTTTATCATGTTTCCTTCATTATATTTTTATGACATCAACACAATCTTTTATCCCTAACATTGGGCTTGAAGTTTAATTCAGAATAAATGTTAATCCTACCTAATGTCAGTTGAAAACGATTATTCCAAATGAAAGTTAATTCAGAGTAAAATCACTGGTTTATTTAACTTTTAATTCCAAATTAAATCATTCCTTGGACATGGAAACATTATTCGTCTCAATGTTATTCCTGTCATTCTGTGTATGCTCCTTGTCATGATGACGCACATATTCCGTGCTGCCAGGGTTGTTAAGGAAACGCATTTCAAGATAGGTGCCTAATTCAAGTTTTTATTTTTGTTAATTCAAACAAAAAAAATCTCCAAATGGGACGTTGAAAATGATCTGAGTAAGAATTCTTGAAATAAGACTTACAATACGTTCTTATATCTCCCCGAAAAGTTCCTCTTTAGGTGATTAGGTCTTATATTAATTGTAATGAGATATTTTGACGAAAAAATTAGAAAATGTTTTTTTCAAGTGTAGTCAGTTCGTTGTGTCCTTGGGAAAGACACTTGACCCTCCCTCTAGTGTCACTCACACTAGTGTATGAGTGTTTGGTGGTTTATCAGAGGGACTGTTTGGCATTAATTGGCCATCACACTTCTGTCAGTCTGTCCCTGGGCAACTGTGGATGCAGATGTAGTTTACTGCTACCAGAGGAACGTTAGGCGCTTTCCCACAGAGTAGTTCAAGGAACTTAGTTCCAAGAACTAAGTAGACATAGACATAGTTTATTGATTGACCATCAACACATTATAATCAATACATTTCAGAGTTATGACAATTTCATAAATGTACATGTACAATACATTATTAGTTTTAATAACTGATGGTCGAGGAGCCCAGATAAAGGGATGGTACGCCACTGCATCGTGGTCTCCTCTGATTGTTTACTATTTAACAATGTTACATACATTATAAGGTACTTAAAAATATGCCTTTAGGATTAGTGTTGACCGTTTACATTGCATGTGCATATATATATATATATATATATATATATATATATATATATATATATATATATATAATATGAGTAAATAAATCATTATTAAAATATATATATATATATATATATATATATATATATATATATATATATATATATATATATATATATATATATATATATATATACATATATATATATATATATATATATATGTTATTTGAGTGAATACATTATACATAGATTCTTGCTTTGTGTTTTCATTTTGGCAGGATGGTTTTCATGATTGATTTTTTTTCCCCTTTTGATTGGTTATAGGTCATACTGCAATCTGGCTGCTTATTTATCCAACTATTTTGACAGATGTAACAACTTGGGATATTGCAATCCAAACTATACTTTGGATTGCAACATCAATCCAAAGTACAGTTTGTACTATTTATATTAGTTCTTAGAAGTATATAGTTCCTGGGTTTGCTAACCCAGTAGGATCCATGGGAGGGGCCAATGTCCACCACAGTGATGTTTTCTTTAAGCACTAAATTCAACAATCACACAAGGAAGTAGAAGACAGCGTTACTATAAACTAGAATATAGAATGGGGAGGATAGGATAGGAGACAAAGAATCCAGTGGCAGGTGATTCTACGACGTGTGTTAATATCATAGCTTTAACCAAACACAACCCAAAAACAAAACCGCATCATCGGTCCATTTATTTATTACTTGCTCCATCTTTTTTTCCAACACAGCTGATGCTGTACACACTGTTTTAAACACAGCTGTACTGCAAGATGAGGAAATAGACATGGTCTCAGCTCTACCAATTACCAAACACCTACATCATATAGTTCCTGGAGAACTAAAAGACTAAAAAGGTTCTAGGAACTATGTAGTTCCTACGCTGTGGGAAAGGGTGACAAAAGGTTCAAAGACCTAAAAGGGTTATAGCAACTACAAACAGTTCCTACAGTGGGAAATCACCTAATGAGTGTGAATGAATAATGGGTCAATAATGCAAAGAATTCTGGCTGCCTTGAAAGGTGCTATAGAAATGTAATGCACTATAATTAGCATTTGAAAGGCACATAGACTGTTAAATAGAGCCACTTCTCACTCTTACAGGGCGTACCCCGCCTTCCCCCATTGTAGCTGGATTAGGCCCCCAGTCACCCCTGTGACCCTAGTGAGGAAAAAGCGGGAACAGATGACAAGACAACAGCTACTTCTCCTACACCAGGTCAACGACATGCCCAGCTCACAAATTATAAGGCTGAGTCCACACAGCAACATTTTCAATTGAATATGCTAATGTTTTTTATCGTTTTGTCCTCATGTCCCCATGGCACCGGTGTTTTGGGTACCTCAAAACAATATTTTTTGAGAATGGGAACCAGATTGGAAAACCCTAGCAATGTTGTCATTTGGATGAGTAAAACTGATTTGTTGACGCCTAGCATCTACGTGACAACCAGATGACAAGAACAAATAGCATATTCGCATCCAAAATTCATTCGTAAACAAGACAGTGTCCATCATGGCAGACACCAGAGTAGTGGTAGTAGCAGAGCTGCAGTTGCAGCTGGTGTTACTGAAGGAAAATCTACTGATGTTAAACCAACAAGACGAGCAGCAGAGATGCTTGCACAACTTCTTCTATTGTTGTGGTGTATCCAGTGGGACTGTCTTACAGTGCACCTAGAGGTGTGGCATGTTTATTGCATCGTTTTCAGTACGAGATTCGTTGCCATGTTTACGTGATATTTTACTGATCTGTTCCCAGTCTGGATGTGATATTTTTTACGAGGTAGAAAAAAAACCTCAGTTGCATTGCCGTATAGACATTGCCTAACTTGACTGAGGGGCCATTTACACGATATTTATATTTAAGTATTTTATCGGAAGTGCCTTTCATTTACACAAGAACAAAGTTCTTACAGGTTGAAAACGCAAAAATCTGAAGACGCATTCCAGAGTGGAAATTTGGAATACTATCCACTCTTGCATTTCCATCTCATGGTTGAAAATGCTAAAAATATTACTGTTATTCATGTGTGTTGACAAGACAGCGTTCTATCACAGCACCATCTACAGCCTGGCATGAATGCAAACCAATTCCACACACTCTTGTGTCCGCGTATGCACACAGATTTATTAATGACAACGCTTGTGTAAATGCAGATAAAAAGGTTAAGACGAGATGCCAGTTTTGTGTCTTCTCTTCCGATTGTCTTTATATGAAGAGTTCATTTGCAAAAACAGATAACTCCATTTTTCGTTTTTTTCAGAAAATTGCATTTTTTACTCTACATTCTAGGTAATACTCATTGATTTGATATATTATTTATTCAATTTAGTGGATCTTACCAAATGAAATAAATAATATATCAAATAAATCAGTATTATTTGTGGAATGTAGAGTACATAAATGACATTTTGTGAAAAAAAAGAAAAATGGAGTCATCTGTTTTTGCAAATGAACTCTTCATATATAAACACAGCCTGAGTGATAAGTAACGGCAGCTGTAACCATGTAAATGTACACTGTTGGCATTGTTTTTAATTTACATTTTTTATAATGTGCTATGGGGCAGCATGGTGGTGCGGTGGTTAACACTCATGCCTCACAGACAGAAGGTCCCTGGTTCTATTCCCACACCAGACCTTTCTGTGTGGTGTTTACATGTTCTCCTCATGTCTGCGTGGGTTTTCTCCAGGTACTCCAGTTTCCTCCCACCATCCAAACACATGCACTGATAGGTTAACTGGTTAATCTAAATTGTCCATAGGTGTGAATGTGAGAGTGATTGTTTGTCTATATATGTTCAGCCCTGAGGTGAACTGGAAACTCATACAGGGTGTACCCCGCCTTCACCCATTGGAGCTGGATTAGGCCCCCAGTGACCCTAGTGAGGATAAAGCAGGTTCAGAGGATTAGATAATGTTCTATGGTTATTGAACAATGTCCACTTGCTCTCACTGTACTCGCATTGAAAATTGGCGTAAGATGTGTTTTGAATGGTTCCCTTTTTCTTCTTTTTTGTCTTTTTTCCCTCTTTCTCATTTATAAATAAGAAAAATGAATAAAAAACTTTTGGCACCATCCCCCTCTTTGGAGGCACTGGAATGAATGCTATTGTTTGACATTTTCAGCAGCTGCATCTGTTTAACCTGTTCTGTTGTTGAGTTCTACATGTGTCGTCAGTTATCGTGCTAACATGCTAATGCTCACCAGGTCATGCAGTGCATGACTCAGACCTGCTACTTTTGTTATTTGACCTCTTTTGGTTGTGCTGTTTTTCCATGGTCTCACTTTTTTTCTCCCCAAATGCACAAAAATGTGTGCGTTTGTGTGTAAGTGTAGTCATGTATATGCAAACAACATCAGACCTTCCAGCACGAACCAACAGAACCAGGTCAGAGAGAACAAAGTAAGAGAGAGAGAGAGAGCTGTTTGTCGCTGAAGTGAGGGAAGTCGTGAGAGAGAGAATGAGGGAGATAAAACTCAAGACGGAAAGGTTCAAAGGCTGTCGAACCCCAAGAGCAAGAACAGAGAAGGGAGTCAGGAAGCTGATGGTTTACCTGAGGAGGACGGGGGAGGTGGAGATGTGAGGAAGAACCAAATAAAGAAGAGATGATGAAAGAGGGCTAGAGGGAGGGAGGATGACAGAGATGAGTGAAGAAAATCAGAGGAAGTTTGGAGTAGAAAACACAAGGATACAGGAAAAGGAAGGAGACGCAAGTGAGGTGAAGGAAGGGACACAGAAAAAACACCACAATGTAATAATTTGTCTTCTGTTCCTTTATCTGCATTTCCTGACATTTCCAAATGTAGCCACTTTGGAAAAATAGGTAATTCCCTAAATTCCTCCACTGTAAAACACAAACATAACCGTGGAAAAACACTGTACAACTGATATTTTTACAAATAAAGCTCAACTTCGAATTGCAAAGTGCCAAGACACTGGTCTGTTAGTGAATGATGTGTTTTAGTGATGTTCCATACCACTGATTTCCGATCTGATAGTAGAAGTAGAGAATTTCAAATCATAGCTTCCTTAAGAATACAAGGCAGAGCTATCCATTATTTATTTATTTATTCATTTTAACCCTTTAACGACTGAGACTTTAACAGTTTCAGTCAAAAATTAATAAAATAAGTAACAACAACAATAACAGCCAAAGATGTATAACAAACCAACAAAATAAGTAAAATGAAGAAAATAAAACATAAATGGCACACAAGTGAAGAAGAACAATAAAATACAATATTATATGTAGAAATATAAAACAAAATAAGGAACGAAATTAACAAACTAATACAGATTTACAAAATAATAACTTAACTTAGTTAAAATAAAGTAAAGTGAAGTGTGAATAAATAAATAAATCATATTGTAATTTGGTTTGTGTAGTTTTAGTTTTGGCTTTTTCTAAATCCATGTATTTGCATATATCAGATCCATGAACAAAACTCAGTAAAATCACAGTAAAAAACTTTTTTTCCCCCGAATATTGAAACTAAACCATCCTTTCAGAACACGTCCTCACTGACACGTCAGGGGTTAAAGAGTTAAACTGAAGCACAATGAGGTAGAAAATAGAAACAGACAATAGAAAAACCAGAGGACTCAATCATACAAAATATGTGAAAGTAATGTTTCCAACTCTGGAAAAAAAGAGAGTACAATTATAAAAACATTCAAATAAATTATTGTTAAATTAATAATAAAGATGAAAACTTTTATCTTCATTATTGTTCCATGAACATGTTAACTTGAAAATACTGAACATTTCAATAACACATCATCCAACATTGACATAGTTGTTCCTCATTCACAGGTTTTTCTTCATTAATCATATTTACCATTTCCTCTTTTAATCTGTTTGTTTTTTTTGCTCAGAACCTCCTGCCTTTGAAAACACCCTCTCTGCAGTAATTAATACCACAGACAGCAGGCAGTTTGTGGAGCTGAAATAGTTCCACACACAACCATGTGTCATTTAGACCAGTATTTTACAACCCTGGTCCACAAGGAACACTATCCTGCATGTTTTAGATGTTTCCCTCCTTAAACACACCTGACAGTCATTATCATTATTCTGCAGAGCTGGATGACCGGCTGATCATGTGAGTCAGGTGTGTTTGGAGAAGGATACATCTAAAACATGCCTCGAGGACCAAGGTTGGGAAACACTAATTATAGGCAACATCTTAATAGTTTAGTTACTTTTCCTGTTAAGCATAGACCTTACCTCAAATGACTTAAATAATCGATATTTTGAATTGAGAATTGATTTTAGAGCAGACAGATCCCGTATCGGAGGTATCGACATTTTAGGATTAATCCGCACATCGATAGTGTCATATCCCTGCACTCTGTCACCTTTCACCTGGGTTCTTACACACCTGTCCTCTTCACTTCACTCTATTTAAGCTCTGTTCTTTTCTGCCCTCCTTGTCAGTTTGTCCCTTTACCCTACCTAAATGGCAACACCAGCTTCCAGGCAACTTAACCAGCTGGGTCTGGCTCCTGTGGACATTTTTGGACAATGGCGTGAGTTTGGAACAGCCTTGCTGTTACTCTTGGTTTCTTGTATTACCTTCTGTCTGTGCTCATAATAAACACCCTTTTGTGAACGTGTTTGAGTCTGCATTTGGGTCCTATACACAACACTCCCGTGACAGAGATTTTTAGTTCATACCTACCAAATGTAGGTACAGTATATACACCCTGGTTTTAACCAAAAAATTAAGGTGACAGAGAAAAAAAGGTATTGCGTCTCTAAGTCTGATGCTATGGCCACACCAAACGCAAATTTCCGTGTGTATGCCTGTGATGCGTCGCGTAAACACCCAAGTTTGGACACTGGACAATTCGCAGCCACTCCAAACATGCAATGCCTGAGTCTGGACGCTGGATAAACACAGATAAACTAAATCTGTCCCACCATTTCAGTCTGTCCTCAACTATGGCTCAGATCACTTAGATTATTGGCCGAGGGCCAGACGCTGTCGCTTTTGGGTTCGCCTGATCCTGCAGAAGCGCCTGCAATTCCTAACCTGACCGTCGCCAGTCTGTCTTTTTGGTCGTCATCTTCAATTATGACCACTGTTCTTTCTTCAGGAGCAGCTGAGCAGCCTACTGTTATACTGCCATTAACAGTATAAAATAATGATAGTAAGTAAATGTTTTGTCTTTTTCTTATTATTTTTATATAATGATGCCATCAGTTCATCATAGATGCTGGGATAAAAAAAGTTCAAAGTGTTTAGCTTTTTTTCCAGTGCTTTTGATCTCATTTTTTAAACTTCAATGATGATTTTAAGCTCCTTCCAAACAGAAGTTCCATTCATGTTGGGTATCTATGAAAAGGTTATTCCCTTCCCTGTGTGACGATGGTGCCACAGACTTTCTTATAGAGGAGAAGGACTTTACTAGCGCCTTATAACAAAACTACACAACAGAAGGTAATATTAATGTTAATAATAATTTTAAAAATAAGTGAAGAATATTTTCACTATTGCTTGGTATAAATTGATTCCTGAGGGTCTACACTTTCAAAGGTGTGCAACTTTTCCATGAACGTTTTGATACGAGCACTAAAACATTAAAATAATGGTGTTCCAGTCAGTGTGTATTAACATTAATACAAAGGCTGTTATTGCTGCTACTTACTGAGGCTTGAGCATTAGTAAAATATAAAATAAAACAGTAACGTCAGGGAAACTATAAATCTAGCTTACAGCCTACGGTCAACTGTGGTTAGATTAGTTTTCTAGTGGTAACGTTAATGTAACCTTCCCATACAAGCCAAGTTTCCCTTTCACAGTGACTCCCTCACATATCCCTGTTTATTCTGAGGAGCCTGAGGAAGTTCGACATTGTTGAGCCAGGGTAATTTATTTTAATACCACACTCCTTACAGGTAACTGTACGCTTACTGGGCATCTGCATGAAGGTTTTATACGCAAATGCAATTATAAAAGGAACAGGTCCAGTTGAACCTGCTGTCGCCATGGTAACTGTTGATATGAAACCCGGTGGCAGCATGCATGCTTTACAAACCTTTGAGCAAATATCAAGAAAGGGAAACTATTTTTGCCTGTGTTTTTCCCATAATGCTGAGAAGCACAGTGGCAAAACTAAAACAAATTAAATAACAAAATAAATAATTCCATGACAATGAACTTGCGAGTCATATCACCTAAGTCCGAGTCAAGTCTCAAGTCTTTGAGGGCAAGTCTAAAGTCAAGTCGCAAGTCTTTGTTTGTGTGACTTAAGTGCAACTCGAGTCCGAGTCTCAGACTCGAGTCCCTATGTCTGTCGTCATTCACGCTTCATTCATTCATGTTGAAGTGAAGCCCCTTAATCATCGATCATTTTCATCAGGTATATACACAAGAACAGAAGGGGTTTATACTTACCATTTATATGTGACATTTATTTATAACCTCGTCTTCTACGATGCCCACCAAGTTCTTCTGGTAAAAGTCGTAGGAAAGCATGGTTCTCCATTTATCCTTCAGCCATGATTTGGGGCTACGAACACTAGCTGCCAACATCTGTTGCAGATGTGGTTGTCATTCCTTCCTCCCAGTTTACCAGCCACTTTGACTTGGTCCTCAACCGACACAACGGGGGGAGGGGGTACCACAATAACAATGGGCTTCTGCACTGGTACTATTTTTTTTATCCACCAGTGGAGCCATCTGATAGATCAAACTCTTGCCAAATCCGGTTGGAAGAAGAGCAAAAACATCATTTCCATTAATCAACGCTTCCAAAGTCGTCCTCTATTCATCTTTTAATGAATGAACATGTGGTAGAGTAGACAAAACACTGGAAATAGTTCAGTCTATATGGACCCTGGGATACCTAACACACGCTGCCATTGTTCTGTATCTGAAAAGACTATACTGCCGTCGCTTTTGCTTCACGTTACACCAGACACAACGCTGCCGGGTAGTCCCACCCTGCGACACTGATTGGCTCCTTCGTTTGGAAAAAGATTTGATCCCCGTTACGTATGTAATCTCGATGTGTGAATGTGAAAATTTGCGTTCTGTGTGGCTGCATCATAAACCTTTTTACCTGTTAAATAAACAGTAAAAGTGTTTTAGTCCAAACTACAGGGTGTCAACTTTACAAAGAGTCAATTCTTTTACCTGTACTCCAAACTATTGAAGAACAGCTGGAGTTTTAATTTGGAGAGATATTATTCAGGAATTTTAAGCTAAATCACCCTGGAATGGCAGGGAATTAAAGCCTTTCCACTTCTTAAGGATCTATGTTGATCAGAGTTTGTGGGACATAGATAAGGCCTCTCCAATCTCCTCCTCATCACTTCCTCACTCTTCTAACACAGGTGGTAGGCATTGATCAGAACAATTTCCATCCATGGTTGATGGTGGAAAAGTGATGCTTTGGTGTTTTTGCAGGAACACGCTGCTCTCAGCTGCACAATGGGAAGGTTTTTAGGATGTTTTTACACCTGTGCTTTTTAGACCAGCTGGTTGTGATGTTCTTTTTCCACCTTTAGTCATGTGTGAAGATAGTTATTGCACTGGGTCTAAGTGAGGTTCTACATCTAGCGTTATTCCTGAGCATTTCATGCAGGTATCTTTAATAGAAGCTCTGCAGACAGTTAGGATATGCTCAGCTTGCATTCAAGATGCATTCACAGACGGAGTGGAAAAATACTATATGCCTCCAGTCTGAGAAGGAATAAACAGACTGATTGAAGGACTGTCTACCCAGGTGAGGTGTTTTGTGTGAAAGAAAAGTAGCAACAGCATCATATTGAAGTGATTTGAATATGTCTGAAAAAATGTCGTATGAGAATACTGGCATTATGTGTAGACACTTTTTCACCACTGTGGAAACACTGTAAAAATCTAAAAACTATTACCAAGTGTATTCTTCTCATTTATATTCAAAATGTGTTATCTCATTTAAAATAAGATGTAATCACCGTAAGAGTAACTTTTCAAAACTGGTTTATAGATAATATATCTGGAAAATCTTAATTAAAAAAATAAATATCACCAACATAATTTTCATTTCTTCCATTGGTATAGATTTTTTTCTTCAATTAACAAAAATATGAATAAGAATAAAAATAATTAACCAAAAAACAAAACAAACAAATCTGCCAGTGGAACAAATGAAAATTATGTTGGTAATCCACTTTATTCATCCCTAGAAGGGAATGATTCAGTTCTTACATCTGACTGAAAAGATACCCTTTAGGTGATTCTGTCTTGTTTTAAGTGTGATAAGATATTTTGACTAGAAATGATCAAATATACACTTGCTAACATTTGTATTTTTACAGTGTAAACACTGAAAATGAGAAATTAAAACAAATTAAAACAAGATACCATCATAAGGGTCCAGTGTTACTTTAGTGACAGTACTTTGTGTATATATTTATACAATTGATCTTGAAAATCTTATTTCAAGAAGTCTTACCATTTTTTAAAATTATTATTATTAGCTGTTGTTGTTGTTCTTTTTGCAAAAAAAATAAATAAATTCAGTGACACACAAGATTTGGAAAATGTTAGTTGAAGAAGTCTTACCAAGATAATAGTTGTTCCATTTTCAGATGGTTTTATTACCTTTGCCAAGGAGGTGTTAAATTCAGGTCAGTTTGTCTGTCTGTCTGTCTGGCAGAAGGATTACGCAAAATGTTCTGAATAGATTTTGATGAAAATTTCAGTAATGATAGATAATGGGTCAAGGAAGAACCCATTTGACTTTCATTGCTCAAAATCTGAGGTCAAGGTCACACTAAAGGTCAACAGCTAAAACACATCAGTGGTAATATCTCAGGATTCAGATAAGATAGAATCTGGTGTTTTTTTCATTCACATGGTCTGACCTTCAGACATTAGATGGATATATATAACCCTAACCTTTGACCCCTAACCTTCAGACATCAGATGGGTCAACATCTATGGCTCCATCATGTCATGTGTGAATGAAAAGTCAAGCCTTGGTGGAGGTCTGCTGTCTCTGGCTGCCATGTTTTATTTAATTACATTTTTTGCTTAATTCCAGTTTTTTTGTTTGTTTTGTTTTTCTTAAGTCAAAGAAAAATAAGGAAACCAGGAATGGAAATTACAACCCCCCCCCCCAGAAGGTGTTTTTCTTTTTCGTCTCTGTGGTGCTAGAATTGGCCTGGATGCTGCAGGATATTCACTGCCTGAAATCCTGATCCTGATCTATCAGTGCATGTGTTTGGATGGTGAGAGGAAACTGGAGTACCTGGAGAACACCCACACATACATGAGGAGAACATGTAAACACCACACAGAAAGGTCTGGTGTGGGAATAGAACCAACAACCTTCTGTCTGTGAGGCACCAGTGTTAACCACTGCACCACCGTGACGCCCAAATCAGCTTATATCTCACTGAAAAGTTCCTCTTTATTTTAAGTGTGATGAGATATTTTTTTACTAGAAATGAGAAAACATATTTGAAGCATTTGACAAATCAACCATCAGATGAATGTCATACAAGAGAATATCATAAGAATAAAAGCAACACTAAAAGATCTGATACTAATGTTGAAGATGTAGTGACTGACAGTGGAGGCGGTAATAGGAAACAACATTCCACTGATATCTGTCAGCTATTTTTTGGAGCTGATGTCTGCCTTATAGCTACAAAGTGAATTAAATTTGGAAAGAAACATAACAAAACCGGTCTGCTCAACTTGGAAGTGAAGCTGTGGGCTCTGTGTTATTTGCATATAGAGCAGGGAAGTCAGATCTGATCCAAAGCAATCACTGAAGACACATATGGAGATGAATCCTGGTGCACTGCAATTGGATCACTCGGAATGCATATCAAGGTAAAGCCACATTTTGGTTTGCTTCAGTTTTTTATGCAAAATGACACGTAGTAACCCATAGTAATAATAATAAAGGCTCTGTCACATTTTGTTGGGATTATTTTCATGTTTGACCGGACTCTGATTTAGTTAAGACCACCTCGGATTCGTTACCTGGATTTGACAGCTCTCCTGGACTTGGACAATCTTCTGGATTACGGTATCACACCCTGCCTGACCCCTCTGTACTTTTAAATGTTCTGTCCTCCTGTGTATTGACCTGCCTGTCTACCGATTTAGAGCCTGCCTATTCCCTGGTAACGTTGCCGTGTGTGTTTCCTGGTATTCAACCCCCCCCCTGTCTACGACCACGAGTTTGGATTTCCCCTTTACCAAGAACCTTGCAGTATTTATTTGTAAAATGAAACTGTCAATCTTTTACACAAATCCATCTGGTTACTCTGCTTCTTGGGTCCGCCCTCAAAGTTTGTTCGTGATAGGCTCATAATGTAATAACTTAAAGGGATACTCCACTATTTTTCACATGAATGTGTTTGTCATCAGTGTCTTTACTCTGGTGCACCCACAGTAACTTACCCCTGAGAGTGTCCTGTGAGTCAAGTTCTGGTACAGTTTTGATCAAAGTCAAAGTAGTCCCAGCAGGTTTCCTGGGTTCAATCAAATAAAACGTGTTTCTTCAGTTTGAATGATGGATTTATTTACATAATAAAACCGTCAAGGAAAAAAAGTCAGACCTCGTAATTGCTTGGAGATACTTTCTCTCAATAGTGATCAATGGTTGTCACTGCTAACGTCACTTTAGCAAAATACTTTCATCAGTTGTTGGGCAATTTTTGCGGCTGTTAGCAGTGACAATGCTAGTGTATTGGTCGCTATTGAGAGAAAGTAGCTTCAAGCAATTACGAGATGTGAGTTTTGGTTTCGTGACTGTATTTTCTGCTCTAGGAGAAAACATCCATGGTTTAGCAGACGAGAAATTAATGGGGGTTCCGAAGGAAGAAAAATCACAAAAGAGGTGCACAGAAGAGGACAGACCAGAGGAAGGTCAGGCAGCAGCTGCAAGACAGGGTCGAGGAACAGGAAGAGGAAGAAAAGCATCTGTGTGTTCACTGGTCAGAGTGGAAAAGGATAATCTGTCCCTTTATGAGTTTGTTCAAAAACACACTTAGTTAAATGACAGGTGGATATGTAATTAAATTTTTTATTTTATTATTATTATTATTATTTCAGTTTGAGACAAGTAAACACATTAAATTAAATGAATTAATGGGCACTGTAATAATCTAAGTCATACCATGTGTATTTTTCTCATTTCTAGTGAAATTATCTTATCACATTAAAAATAAAACATAATCACATAAAGAGGAACTTTTCAGTGAAATATAAGACCTGATTTTTAGATGGTAGATTTTGAAAAACTGGTTTCAAAACTGGTTCCAAAATCATTTTCACTTGTTCCATTGGCAGATTTATTTTTTTGTTCCATTCAATCCTTTTTTTGTTTTTTGCTTAATTCAAGATTTCTGATTATGATCATTATTATGCTTATTTCAAGCAAAAATAGAATTTTAAACAATATATATCTGTCAATGGAACAAGTGAATCTTAGATTAGATTTTCCAGATCTATTGTCTAGAAATCAGTTCTTATATCTCATTGAAAAGTTCTCCTTTAGACGATTATGTCTTATAATAAATTTCATGAGATATTTAGACTAGAAATCAGAAAAATACATATGGTATGACTTGGATTTTTGCAGTGTAAAGAGTAATTTTTCAGTGAGATGTCCATTAATTCATTTAATTTAATGTGTTTACTTGTCTCAATCTGGAAAAATAATCCTAATAAAATCAAACAAAAATCTAAAATTAAATTACATAAGTTGGAGACTTTTTTCCAATGAACAGACTCAATGAAATTCTCATCAATGTTCAGAGCCACAGTGACTGAAATGTGGATATTTTTTTTCCTCTGGACACAGTTGGGGTGTCGAAGGACATTCTCCAGGGCTTGTGCTGTCAGAAAAGGAGAATTATGAAATGTGTTCTCACACAAGTGTCTCAGCGTGAGGTGACATGGCTTTTATCTGTCAGGCCTGTTTGGATCAGCCCACCTAATATGTCACACTGACTTTTTCTTCACATGAAGGTGAAGGTCACATGACAGACCACTACCTATCTGCCTCCCTGAGGCGACGAGCAGCGACACAGTCACAAACTACCACAAAGATACAATTCTAAAGATACAATGGAAAAATATTCATCTTACCAAGTGTATTTTTTTGTCATTTCTAGTCAAAATATCTTATCACACTCAAAATAAGATATAATCACCTAAAGAGTAACTTTTCAGTGAGACAATAGATCTGGAAAATCTTACTTCAAGAAATCTTACCGAGATAATTTTTTCTCACCAGATTTTTCTGCTTAGTTCAATCAAAAATATCCCGCATCATATAGTGGAACCTCAACTTACGAAATTAAGTCGTACCATGAATTTTTTATAAATAGAGTCGCATTTTACATATAAAAGGCCTGATTGGTCCCAAGGCTCCAGATAATACATCCTAAACCCTTTAAAAATGATAAAAGTATACACATTTTGTATGAAATAAGTGTCAAAAGGAAAAGAAAATGGAGATTTTAGATGTAATGTATTGGTGTCAGTGGGTAAATGTGTCTTCACTGACTGAACATTAAACATTAAACCATTCATATAAACCAGACATGTGGGTCATTTTCATACCATTGTTTGTTTTAATTGTCACTTTCACCTTCAACAATGTTTGTTGACAAATGTTTGGTGAAATATCGATCCAAAGACGATTGCCTTTAACCACTTTTCGTAACATTCCTGAAAAGCACAAGGCACACGTTGTCATATTGGGCGATAGCACGACTTGTAAAAATTTTTCCAGGATGTTTTTTTCCATGAATTCAGGAAGTTGATTAAATGTGTCCAGCATGTCTTTAATTGGTGCTGATGTAATAATGTCTGCCTCCTCCTTTTGTATCATCTCCTGTTTCACTTCTATTGTTAACGCAGTTGCTTTTTCTTTTCATTCGCACCAGGAATCACTTTCTTTAAGCTCATGATGAATAATGAATATGTACTGTAATAAAGTTTAAATGAACACACTGAGAAAAACTCACCAAACAACAGTAACTCTGTGATGAATGAGGTTCAAAGGTCACCAAAAGCATCATGGGTAGCTCCCTCATAGTCAATGAGGTGATACGTACAGTACTGTATTTACGTCTCGGGGGTTTCGATTTTAATCCATAAAGACCCAAACATCCCACTGGTGACTAAAAACACCTACTGATAAAAAATGTTTAATACCTGTTGATCCACAAATTCTATCAATACATGTAAAGAATTTATGTAAAATACAGTTTGTCATCTTTTCATGGTCAAAAAGGAGGAACATTCAGAGGTGATGTAGTTACCGTGGAAACACTGTGATGTTCTACAGCATTGGTTCACCAGTCAAACCTATGGATTTGAATCAATGACAGTTGATGGAGACACTGGGTTTATGTTCATTTAATAGGGGTGTAACGAGATCTCGCGAGATGTAATTTGTCACGTTAAAATTCTGTCTCATGAGATTTGTTATCCAGCAAGCAGACAGGATGACGTCAGAAAATACTGGTACAAGTAAATCTCCAAGAAATCGTACCAGGATACAATTTGCTGGGGATTTACTCGTACCAGTATTTGCTCGAACGGAGGGTTCTGTAAAGCCCGGAGCTGGTCGCAGTGCACCGCTGTGGAGGAAATGCACCTGGCAGGGGTTCATTTCCTCATTCAGACTTCCACACACATGCACCAGATTTGATTTTGGAAAACTTTAACTTTTATAAAATTTTATTTTAGTTTCAATTTGTAGAGGAAGAAGTGACATGTCAGTGACATACTTGGTCAGGCTCTGTTTGCACTATTTTCAGGCTGTATTGACAGAGAAGAACCTATTGTTTTGCACATATTGTCTGCACTTGAAAAAATGAGAAATATATATTATTCATTTTATTTTAACTTTTATAATATTTTATTTTAGTTTCAATTTGTAGAAGAAGAAGTTCATTAAAAGTTAATGCTTACAGAGTTATAAAATCCATGTGCAACTCAATTAAATAAAAGTCTGTTGTCCATTCATATAATTTGTGATTTAGTTTTCTCAACATCTCATCTCGATCTCATGAACCCAATCTCATGTCTCGTCTCGTCTCGTGAGCTGAGTGTCTCGTCACACCCCTATCATTTACTGATAGATTTTAGTGAAAAAGTCATTTTTTCTTTGTTTCTCTTCTGTTTTTAAATAATACCCTTTACATTTACTGAGTTTTGTGAGAGTTGATGAATAATAGTTTAATAATGTAAAGTGCTTTAAAGGGATAGGTCACTATTTTTCACATGAAATTGTATAGTAGATATCTTTACTCTGGTGCACCCACAGTGACTTACCTTCGACAGTGTTCTGTGAGTCCAGTTCTGGTCCGGTTTTGGTCAAAGCCAAAGTAGTCCCAACAGGTTTTCTGGGGTCAACAAAATAAAATGTGTTTCTTCTCAAAACACTATGTGTTTGAATGAACTGATGAAAGAAGCCTTTTGCAATCTTGATAATTTTGTTATATGTATATATGTGTGACCGGAGACTATTGTCCCTCGGCAACCCCCGTACTGCTATTTCAGAGCGCACAGGTGTGGGTAATCTTTTCTGACAGATATAAAGTGGCCCGAAAAGTAGACAGCCTTACACTCGTCGCTGAACACTACACGAGCGTCAGTGCCAGACGGCCACATCACGCATTCTGCTTGCCCGTCGTGGTGAGGGGCTGTGGAGACAGAGTTTCCCACTATCGTCCCATCACTCCCCGCATGTTTCTGCACTTCCCCACTCTTGCATGGTTTGGTTATCCTTGTTTTGTGTATGTGCGTGTGTATGTTGCACATAGTGGACACTCTGCTCCAACGATCCCCCCCCCTGGGGGGGGGGGGGCAATTGGGACATTGACCATTGACCTTTACTCAAATGGAGATCATTGTATCCAATGCACATTAGCTATATGTATGTAGCTAATAGCTATATCAAATATTCATTGAGGTATATAGCATGATATGTCTCTGTAGACACACATACACACACACACACACTGATTACAATAATCTCTCCCTAGCAATGTTGAGTGAGATTAACAACAAATATTGTTAAACCAACAAAAACTGTGTTGATTTTAAACTGCATAGTGGACACACACACACACACACACACACACATATATATATATATATATATATATATATATATATATATATATATATATATATATATATACTTTATGGGTATCAAATTAAACACACATATTTGCTGTGCACTAACACTGGTCTGGGATCAGCGTGGACCTTCATGTACCTACAGGTGTGAAACAAACCTGTCACTCTCAGGATAGGCTTTGTTTCACACCTGATGGTTTCAAAGCTGCACACTGTGGTGTCCTCACACTGGGGAACACAGCCACTGGAGTCTTATGGCAGATCAATTGTAAATATCTACCTTTCAGAGTTTTCAGACCACTTCACTCACTGGGTGGAGCTTTATACCAAAGGAAAAGCTACTGCTGACTCAATCAATACTTAATCAGGAAAGCACCACAAACTCAGTGAAACAGAGGAGTCTGCAGCGTCCAGTGTCTTTATCCCTAAAGTCTGACACAAACTTTAGTCATAAAAGACCCAAACACCAAAACCATCAAGTGAGCTAAACTGTCCAACAACTTTCCTTTCATTCATCCTATCAATACATTCAAGTATTTGGTGTAAACTGCAGTTTGTCGTCTGTTCATGGTCAGATCTGATTCATTTGGATGATCAGAGGCTTCGTCATTACCATGGAAACATCATCATCTTTTACAACATGGATTCAGAACTAAAACACATGATGTTACGTTCAGGGATAGTGGATGGACATACTGACTTTATGTTCAGTTCATGACATGTTTGACTGAAAAAGTTAATTATTCTGCAGTTTTTGTTTTTCTAATGTAATAACCCTTAACGTTAATCTGAGATTTTATGAACAACTTGTTACATTCTGGACTTTGGTATGTCTTGTTTTGTTAGTTTTCTGTTCATCTTCATGTTATTTCTGTCATTGTGAGTGTCTGGGCTGTTATTTTGACATGTGGGTTTGTGTTCACCTTTCACCTATTTTCCACCTGGCCACAGTGTGTGTCTCCACCCATTAATTAATCCCCATTGTGTCTCATCTGTTTAGTGCCCTATATAAGCTCCTCCTGTTTCTTGGTCAAATTGTGAACTTGTTGTTATTCTATACATCAAATGAGAACCCTACCGTTTGTCTTGGATTTTCTGGTTCTACCCTTGTTCCCTGGATTGTGTCTGTTGTCTACCCCTTGTCTGTTTGGTACCTGGTACCATGTGGTACCTGATCTGTATTCGACCCCTGACCAAGAGAAAGATTACTTCCTACCGCCACCTCTGCAAACTCTGGACTCCTGATCTAACCCCTTGCTTGTTATCTGGTAAATGTTTTTGGTACTCCTAAGCTCACTGATTTGTGTACTGGCTCTGAGTTTTGGTCCCCTGACCGTGGTTTTGCCTTATCCTCTAGTTTCTCCACTGGCAGTTATCTCCGAACGATCGCCTCTGCAGCTGCCCACTTAATACAGAAACATTTGAATAAAACTGTTAAAATCTGATTTGTGTCTGGGAGTCTTGCATTGATAAATACTGTTTACTGTTTAGTACTGTTCATACTGTTTACCCCCCCAAAACACCGTCCATTAGTCGTAACTTTCAATCCTGTTAATGACAAGTATGAAGAAAAGAAAAATATCTGAAGACCTAGACTGAACACACGAGGGACTGTTGGTGAACAATGAGTAAAGGTCATAATTGGCTAAAAAGTCAAAATCACATTATTGGTTATAACGCTAGAACAGAGGGTCAAAGAACGTTCAGATTGGTACCAAATGATGCGGAAGGTAGATTTCTACAATTCTCATAATTGGTGTTATCATCTACGACCAATAGTTTTTGAGATCTCTGGTCAAAGGTGACATGTTGCAAAATTGTGTATTTCAAACAGACATATAACATAACTTAATCAATACTGGATAAATTATCATATTACACACACTGACACATATATACATATAACGGAATCGTCAATATTGCAAAAGGTCAAGGCCGCATTAAGCGAAAAGGTCAATCACATTATTGGCTCTAATTCAAGAACGGGTTGTCATAGAAACTTGAGATTGGCACAAAATAGGGGTGGGATTAAACATTCTCTGAACACTTGTTCTGGAAGCATTTTACTTGTAAATCAGTATAATTAGTATGAAAACCATTAAAGGGTATCACTTATGCTGAATGTTGAGTATTTCGTTGTTCTCCAAAGAAATTATTTCACTCGTCTTGGCACCAAATGTACAAAACACTGAGTTCAGGGATAAAGAAAATAAATTGATGTCTGATGCAGCAAAATCATTATGAAATCATGAAAATGACAGTGATTTATGGGTTTATTCACTATGTCTTATTCTATCGGAGGGAAAGTCTGCCCGTTTGTCTTACATCTGTGTTTCCAAAAAAACATGTATTTTATTTGATTTAGACATTTCTTTTCAGCAAAATGTTTTCTAATACAGCCAGATCTGATTCACAGGCAAAACTCATGTCGAGTGTGTTGTGTGATGCTGTCCCCAGATGATCCGTTTGGTTTGTAGAAGTGCAGAGGGTAGACAGTACATACAAGCATTACAGAGGTGGTACCTCAGTAAAAGTACTTCATTACTGTACCGAAGTAGATTGTTTCGGTATCTGTACTTTACTTGAGTATTTATTTTTCTGGCAACCTTTTTACTTTTACTCCATATATTTTTGTATAAATATCTGTACTTTATACTGTTTACATTGATATAAATATATGTACCATTGATCCTGATCCATTGCAGTTTTACATAATATACCAATTGTGCTACACCCCAAAAACATCTCTTGGCAGCACAAAAAACTTGAAAAAAAATTGGTCAAATTGTCATTTTTCCTTTAAACTCATTTTTATGGGACACAGATATTTGCACACTTTGAGGGTCAATGGAAAAGCCACAACCTTTATGTTTTCATCCAGAAGATGTACCACTCTAAAAGAGACACAGCAGTTTTTTATGTTTGTTCTCTTGGAAATTTCAGTGAAATATACCACGATCCACTGAACTAAAGTCTAATAGTAAGGGCCAGTTCCTTCTTAACCCTCAATCTCAAAAATGTGCGCTCCTGGGAAGTGTAAGTGTTGTCCCAATTCTAAGAATGTTAAGTTGAGGGGCAAGTTTGGGGCGGTATAGCCTCAATACTGAGATTCCCCGACCCCACCCTTGAGAGAAAGGCTTACCCAGAATTCATTGCGTGTGTTCAGCAACAGACATGGCTTCAAAGAAGTCGAGTCGAGTCGAGTATTTTCTTTGTTAATGGAGATATAAAAATTATGAAAATCATTGTATTATCTTAGTTTAGGTCCATTTTATGGATTATGTTCCTCATTGTTGCATAACATGTATTTTATTTTCCAATCTTTTGTCAATAGCGGCTGGTGTGAACAAGCTAGCTATTGTTTAAGTTAGCTAACGTTACAAAAACAGTCATTTTTCGCGGTGGTAATGTAGTTGCTTTATCCAGACAACAGCCTATATAAAGTGTTTGTGCCGATAATGGTACAAAATGACCGGGCTAATGTCATCTGCCGTAGTCACAGTTATTTGTGACAGCTGAATATGGTTGTGTTATTCATACAGATTATTTGTTTGATAGCTCTAACTGAAGGAATAATTTACAGACAGTCCACAACAATTTCAAAAACATGGACCTGATGGACCAGTGGATGATAGCTGTGTTTGTGGCTTATGATTAAACAGGCACGGTTAACAGTGCAAATATTTTTAAAAATAATAAAGTTGTTTCATTTCAGGACTACAGAGACAACGCGGCCCACATATAACGGGTGTCCCATTTCTAAGTCACAAATAACCTTAACACTTAGTTTTGAAGACTACTGATGGAGGGTTAAGGGAGGAATTGGAATTGGCCCAAAGTCACTTTCATGGTGGGAAACTCCCCCCGTCTTTCAGCTTAGATGCAAACCTAGTTTAGTGGGTCTGTGGATGGTAGTGGAGTTCCACAGACAAATGAAAATGGATGAAATGATAAAAAACTGATTTTGAAAGGTCGACTGAGGGGGATGTAACTTTATAAAAACTAAGTTGTGGCTGGTGGAAACTGTGAATCTGGCATAAACCATTTCCAAAGGGCATAGTTTTCCACAGAGTATTCTTTAATCTTTATTTGACTGTATTAACAGCTTTTCCCACTGTTGTTTTTCATAGACATTAGAGTGGACAGTGAGACAGTCTGCAGTTCAGTCGAAGAACATTAAGGAAGTCAAAGATGTGTCATGATGGTCATGTTTAATACCTTTATTTGAATAGAATAGAAAAGAAAAATAGACTACTAAATAGACTAGACAATTCTGAACTGTACCATATCAAACTGCATAGTGAAAACGGGACTTTTGACTAGAAATGAGAAAAATATGCTTGGTAAGATTTAAATATTTTCATGGGGCCAATATATGTTATCATTGCCCCTGTCTGTAGTTACCGTGGAAACACTGTCTCCTTCTACAACATTGATTGCTAATAAAAAAGTTGGATCAATAACAGTGCATGGACACAGTTGGTTTTAGTTCAATTACTGATATTTTTCTGACATTTTGACTTTTTCTTAAATTTTCTGTGTTAAGTATAAAAGGTTGATGATAAAATGATTTTTATAAAAGGACAATATAAGAGTAAATAGTGGTAAATTATTTAAGAAAGACAGATACAAAAGCAGGTATGGGTCTTTATAGGTTTAAGTATTTATGAAGCCAAACTCAAATAAAACATAATTTAGGATATACGACACACAAGACGACTACCTTTCCAAATCTGTGGACAGGGGGTGCAAGACAGAACTGGTTCAACAAGCTCAAAGCTTTGAGGATGTTTTTACGGGAAAAGTTTTACTGTTAATTATTTTGCCAAGTGTAAAATGACTTTTGTAGTCTACAGACTGGAGTGTGAGTGTGGCTGTTTTTACATTGGACGAACTAAAAGAAGACTGAAGGACAGAGTGGCAGAACACAAGTACGCCATCAGGACAAATAATTACCCGATGTTACCCGATGACGGCCCACTTTCCCCAAGTTAGACATCCCTCTGCTTAGAGCAATAGTTATAGAAGTGGTCCCTAAACCTCTCACAGGTGGAGACCACCTTCAAACCCTTCTTCAAAGACAGACTTTTTGGAGCAGCAAGCTGAGGACAGCCTCCTACCCAGGCCTGAATGGAGACTGTGACTTTTCCCCTTATTTATGATGTGTGTATTCATGTGTGCTTCTAATGTTTTAATTTCATAACTTTTTTATAGTATTTTTAAGAAACTTTAAACATTTTTAAATATTTACAATTTTTAAAAATGTAATTTTTTAAAATAGCAAACATTTGTAATAGTATTACATATATATATATATATATATATATATATATATATATATATATATATATATAGTGGCGGCTGGCCAGTAGAGGGCGATCGGGTGCCGCCCCTCCGCTCCTCCACCTCCCGGTGTTTTATATTTTCAAAAATAAATATTTTCAAAATAAACAATAATCACTTATTTTGAGGACCGTGTTTTTAAATTTACAATGATATGCATATACAAAATATAAATTGAATTTTCTGCAAAAATAGTTCTTCTGTGTCACTGGGGCGATAGAAAAGTCAATGTCTGGCAAGAGATTTAACATAGCAACAAAAATGTATCCAATCAGCATCGTCAAATCTGATGCCCAAGGGGCGATAAGTATATCGTCCAAGTGTGCTCTGTGAGAGTAAGTACGATATATGTGACCCACCACCACGAAAACAGGCATAAGTGTCTGGAAATCAAAACTGAGTTATCTGTGTAGCTTAGTAGAGTGGAAACTAAGGTTTAAGATGGTGAAAAAATTATGTTTCTATCTCAAGTAGAACCAAAGTTATGGTCATTTTAATATCCACATTTGGACATATTTTGCAATTTGCATTTTTTAGAAATTGGCCGTCAAAGTTTTGGATTGTTTTGGGGTAGGAAGTCCTTAGCAACGCATAATAATTTGTATCCGATTGACACAAATTCTTCACAGATATTAAAGGACACTCTGATGGACATGTCACAGAAGTTTTATATATTATAAAATATATATTATATACGACAGAAGTGCAACGTATTACAATCATTTGGCTCATGCCATTGGACAGAGCATTCAATATAGGCTTTTACCTCGTACCGAACACTTGGGTGTTTACCCACGGAACAGAGATCGTTTTGTTCGGCGAAAAGAGGTGAAATTCGACTTTGTCTTTGCTCAGCAATCCCTGAACGTTTGTCGCCGCTTAAATAATTGACTCAATAAACACCTTTATTGATTGAATTTCAATGTAATGACCACGGGAACTGAACATAGAGGTGCTAAGGTATCGTTTTTTGATAAAATGTAAACACAAATAAGAAATCGCCTTCCAGCCTAAATTTGGCTGTAGCTCTGAACGAGTCAGCCTGAATATGCCTGATTTCGTGCTGAGCAGTCACATCTGAGATGATAGCAATGATAATGATGGACAACTCAAACAGCAATGTAAATTCAATTCAATCCCTTCTTCAACATCCTTTTGAGAGGAGAACATTGGTTGAAAAAGTACATGTAAAACAGCGAGGCCCAGATCAGCCTAACATCAAAATAAGCCAGCGAGAAAGGTAAAGTTTATACAAGAGGCTTCTCTCGTAACTGGTGCAGCAGGAAGGCTTGTCTAGATGGATGCAGTCATGTAAATGCCTTATTTTGTTTCCCGTGTTTGCTCTTCATAATGGCTGGGACAGATACGGCTTGGACTGTAACAGTAGTCAGGGATAGGAAAAATTTTTCTGAGAAAATTAAAAAACATGAGGGTACGAGGGCACATATGGAGAACACGGTCAAGCTAACGATGCTAGGCAGAGCTAACATCACTACGCTACTGGATGAAGGGCACAGGCTGGGTGTGAGGAGGCACAATGAAGAGTTGACATGAACCGGCACATTTTGTCAAAGATGATTGACTGTGTTAAATTCTGTGGGGCATTTGAGCTGACTTTGCGTGGCTACGATGAGACTGAATCTTCAGACAACGCCGGGGTTTTTAGGGGCTTTGTGGATTTGGTCGCTTCGCTTGATACCGTGCTGGAGGAGCACCTGAAGACAGGGACAGTTTTTAAAGGCACCTCAAAAACCATGCAGAACGAGCTGCTGGACTGCATATTGTCAGTACTCAAGACCCACATTCTTGAGGAAGTAAAAAGTGCGGATTATCTTGCTATTCAGGCTGATGACATGACTGACATTTCCAGCCGCTGCCAGTTGGTGCTTGTGCTCAGGTACATTGACACTCGTCACAACGTACAGGAGCGTTTTTTCGAATTCATCCACCTTCAAAATGCTGCCGCAGAGACAATCTCCACAGTGCTGTTGGAGAGGCTGAGCATCATCTTCCCTCCTGTACAGGAGAGTTGTCTGATCATGCAGGCCTATGATGGTGCTGCGGGGAGGGGAGCCACAGGTGGAGTGCAGTGGAAGGTAAAGGATGTGTAGGCAGGTGCACACTTCATTCACTGCTATGCCCATCAGATCAACCTCATCATGCAGCAGGCAACATCACACATCCCCAGAGTCAGGACCTATATGAAAAGTCCCATGCATCCCCTGTCCTTAGACCCTCCTTCTCGGCAAGAAAAAACTTCAAAACCCAGTGGGAAAAAGAAGAAATGTTGAGGAGAACCACATTGAAGGAGAGATCCACTCCCATGGAAGGACAGGCTATAGATGAATGTCCATTTATAAATGAAGGAGGGGAGGGCTGGTCCACACACCAGACAGGCAAGGGCAGGGGTCTGGGGTCACAGGTCAGCACAGGCGAGACACTGCAGATCCTGTCATCCATGGCTCCCACGCAGACACTGTCAGGAGAGCCACTACTTCCCCCAGGGGGGGAGGGGGGAAAGGGGACACCAGGTGACAAGCCATGAACAGACTTGGTATGAAAGATAGGTTATAAAAATGACAGAAACAGGTGTGAGAAAGAGAGGGAAAGAAGAAAGAACTCAGTGTCTGTACTTCCCCCAGCATTCTAACTCCTAAGGCAGCCTGTATATATGATATATAAGTCACATGATTTTTAACTAACCTGACCTAACAAATCTTTCTCATACAGGAATGTCTTTACTGTATTTTATTTTTCTTATTCCCTTCCTTTAATACTAACGCTATTGCCGTTTCTATTGAATGCTTTTGGATTGTAGGTGGAAATAATTATTCTCTCACTTGTGTGGTGCTTTAGAAGGCCAGGTTGTGGATCAGCTGACTGAGGATTTTAGTCCCCAAATAACTGACTCCCACCTCGTTACTGTAGTTGTTGTTGTATTGACGAGGAATTGATATGTCTGTGTAATCTCAGCTAAAAAACATATCATATTATAGTCTCTCTCTGTTCCAATGTTTTTAAATGATTGTGTGTGTGTTGGAATGTCTGCACACTGAGTTGACCTGAAAGGTCACTTCCTGTGAGAGGACATGTATAATTTGAAATACATGTGAGGACTGCCAGTATATGACGTAGGAATTAAAATATTTGGTCTGTTGTCAAGAGAAAGGTCCACCTCTCTGAGAGAGGGATAAAAATAAGACAAAGGGGCTTGGCTTTTTTTTCTCTTCACACTGCTGGGGTGACCCTTCTCTCTTTCTCATCTGTGATCAGACAATTGTCTGAAGTTACTTTTACGACTTGGAAGGTTTGTTAGCTCAATGATTGATTGCTCAATTTTTTGAATTCATGTGTCTATATTTTTATAATAAATTGTTAACCTTTCTTATTTGGTCCTGGTATTTTTGAGTCGTCTCAACGGGGAAATCCAAACCCAAGAAAGACAAACGACGACAGTATCAAACATTTATATGTGTTTTCTAATCTTTGTGGTGCATTAAAAGACATTCTGTGAGTCTGTGAGTAGTAGGGGGTTCCCTCCACCACAGAGCCATGAATTGCCAGCCCTAAATCTCTTTACAAGTTTTCGAGTAGAAACAGCAATAACTCCATCTGTCGGTGTTGATCTCCGGCAAGTTATTAATATCACCACCATTATTGATGTTGTGAATTCTTTTTTAGATAGTTAATTTCAATTTCGTTTTTCACCAGTCTATTATAGATAGTTTGTTGAGATGCATCATACCCCACACCACAAAAACAAAACAAAAATAACAGAAGCAAAGAAAAAAATAAAATAAAACACAATCAGCAAGAATGCAATCATTAGTAATATTATTAATCCTTTACTCTTTTCAAGCTATTCTGACTCATTTTTTATAATTAAGTATTATTGTCATTAGCTCTGTGCTTCTTATTTACATCAGTACATTCATTATCATATTTACAATTATAAACAAGATATATACATTTCTGATCATTCTTACGTGTATCTCTGTTTAACCCTGGTTAGACTGATTCTGCCATGACTCTTCTTCGTTCCTATATTGCAGAAACATACTTTCTTTATATTTCTTTTTGAATTGATAAATGTTATAAAACTGTTTTATATGGTTTTCCAACTGATTCCAGAATCTAACTCCACATACCGAAACGCGCCATCTTTTCCTATTATTATTTGCATAATGGACTTTAAAGTTTCCCTGATTCCTCAAGTTATGTTTCAGCTCTCTTTTACAAAAGAGTTTCTGGATATTTTTTGGCAGTATATTTTTAAAATTCTGGGAGTAGTGATACCGGCCTATAGTTAGTAAAGATGTGTTTGTCTCCAGATTTGAATAATGGTATAACTTTAGTTATTTTCATATCACTTGGAAAAGAACCAGTCAAAAATTATAAATTGCAAACATGGACAATTGGTTTGATAATGATCTGGGTATGAATTATTTTTCAAACTATTCTTTGTTACTCTATTCAATATTCCCCAGACTTTTTGAATATTATTTTCACTCTTCTCCAGAAGGTCTTTATAGTATAACTTCTTACAATTTCTTAAGATTTCCGTAAGCTCGTTCTTATACAATTTGTATTTTTTTCAGACTCTTTTTTTTATAAATCATTTGTATAGATTATTTTTCTTTTTACAAGCATTCTCTAACCCTTTACTTAACCATGGACAATTGGCAAATTTATTCTTGATAACACACTGTTGTAAAGGACAATGTTTGTTATAAAGCTTTAGAAATAAATCCAAAAAATTACTAGAAGCTTTGTTAACATCCTGCTCACTGTACACTAAGTCCCAGTTTTGTTCGTTTAATTTGTTACTGAGTGCTCTAAAAGATTCTTCAGTTACTTTTCTTTTGTACATTATTTTAGCATCATTTTTGACATTTGTGTATTTTTCTTCCCCGATTGTAAGCACTGGTAAATGGTCTGTTATATCGCAGATAAAAAGGTTACTCTTTGTTATGTTTTTAATATCATTAGTAAATGTATTATCAATTAGAGTAGCACTATGGGTTGTGACTCTACTTGGTCTGGTAATAGTTGGATAGAAATTCATACTGAGCATTAAATTGATAAAGTCATCAGTACCTTGATTTGTTGGATTGAACAAATCTATATTGAAATCTCCACAAATAAATATTGTTTTATTACCTATTGTTAAGAAAGTTTTTTACAACCAATTATTGAAAATGTCAACATCAGATCCAGCTGTCCGATAAACACAGGTTACAATGGTGTTTTTCCTTTTGTTGTGTATTTCAATAGTGACACATTCTAGAATGTTGTCAATCACTAATGTCATACTTTTAACTATTTTATATATAAGGTTCTTATTAACATACATTGCTACACCTCCACATGGTCTGTGCCTGTTGACATAAATAAGACCATACCCCTCCATTTCAAAATAAATCCCTCTTTCCTCAGTGAACCAAGTTTCTGATATGGCAATGATACTAAATGAATGAGACAGGTGCTGTAAATATTCCTTGATGGCATTAAAGTTGGCATACATGCTTCTACAGTTAAAGTGGATAATTGATAATTTTTCTTCATTATTTGTATTTCTTGTAAATTCTTCAATAGTATAGTAATTACTTTTGATGTCAAATGAAGCATAATACAGAGTATCTGAATCTATTTCATTTTCCGGTGTCTGTTCATCACTTTCAGATTTTATGAATAGGTCCAGTTCCATTTGTTTGAATTCCATAATGTTCTTTTGTAATTCCAAACAATTGCTCATTACTAGAGTAGGATTGTACCAGAGTGAAGAGTGCTAATTATTGAACAAAACAAAAAACAAAAAAAAGGAGGAAAAAAAATCAAACGATTTCTCACATGATCCACTATTGTCTTGTCTTCAGACTCCACCTTGAGCTCCAGTCGGGATGTCATATCTGTCCAGTTCAGAAATGTTCCTGATCATCAACACCATGGCTTCTTCTGGCGTACCGTTTAGCTTCATGAATATTTTGCAGTTTGTTGTCCAAGTGCTCTGTACCTTATTCCTTCTCCTCAGGTGTCTGGCTCTCTTAGCGATGTCAGCGTTCCTTCGCATCATATGCTCATTCATGTAAATGTGAGTTCCTCTCAACTTTCGTCCTTGTTTGAGAAGCTCGAACTTCTGTTTTCTGCTCGTGAACCTTATTATCACAAGTGGCTTATTTTCTGTTCCTCTTCTCGGCACAGGGTTACAAGCTTCCAAATCATTTATGTTTAAATTAATGCCTTTCGAGTGTAAAAAGGCAGACACCTGCTGCTCAGCGGAGCGTGCCTCCTCCTCACTCATTTCTCCCCCATTGCTATGGGGTGCTACAGCTCCAGCATCCGTCCTGTGCCTAATCTTGAGACCAGTGATGACCACATCATTTTGTGTTTCAAATTTTGTGTTGTGGATTGTATTTTGGAAATATTCCACATTATACACATTCAGAGTTTTGTTTTAAAGAAATAACAACAACCAAAACAAACAGACATGTAACAACATAAAACAAATAGTGATACCCGCTCCCCCAACCCGCCCCAGCCCACCCTGGGACTACCTAATCTATTACGTTGTTGAGGAAATCGGATATTAATATGGATTAACAAGATACATAAAAAAATCTTAGCAAAGTCATTGAATGTGCTGGAGAAGGGGATACCAAATCTTCTCAAATTTTTCCAGTCTATTTGATAACAGATACTCTATCCTTTCTAGGTGTAAGAGTCGGATCATTTCATCTAGCCACATTTTGACAGAAGGGGTCTCCCTTTTCTTCCAAAATTGTAGGATTAGTTTCTTAGCTATAATTAACATATATGACAACAACTTTTGTTGACATCATTTTGTCTTGAATATTGTTCTAGTTCATCAACTCTTTTTTCAAGTTCTATCTTTCTATCTTTTTCCTTGTTTTCCTTTCGAAGTTTTTTCACTTCATCGATGAGTTTCAATATTTTTTTCTGGTCTTGCCGTATGTCAGCGACATCCTGCGCAAGTGTGCCCAAAGAGTTTCTTAGCTCATCTATTTTCGGTGCCATGTCAGCTTGTTTTATTCACTCACTGTGCTACCGGTTTCCTTGTTTTTGACTTTGGCGAACAGTTTAAACAGAATATTCCTAATTTTGGCTAATGTTGCACAGGTGAAAGGTGAAGGCTGTTCTGCTTGTTTGGTTAATGTGCATTTTGAATGAAAGATCTGGATCAAATAAAATTCCTACATTTTTAACTGTGGCACTGGGTGTTACACTTAAGTTGTCCAGAGTAACTATCTGGTCAGTTAGGGAGTCTCTCCCATTTTTAGGACCAATTATAACAACTTTTCAGGGTTCAATAAAAGATAATTGGCACTCATCCAAGTCTTTATGTCTTGGACACAAGTACTTAATTTATCTATTTGCCTGGTCTGATCAGGTTTAATCGATAAATATAGCTGTGTGTCATCCGTATAACAATGAAAATTAATGCCATGATTTCTAATGATGTTACCTAAAGGGAGCATATATAGTGTAAACAAAATAGGCCCAAGGACTGACCCTTGGGGCACGCCATAATTAACTGCGATGATTGTTGATTAATGTTAACAAATTGGTAGCGATTAGATAAATATGATTTAAACCAGCAGAGGGCTGCTCCTCTAATACCTATATCACATTCTAATCTGTGCACTAAGATACTGTGGTCAATGTTGTCAAAGGCTGCACTAAGGTCTAATAACATCAGGACCCATATTAATCCGATGTCAGCGGCTAATAATAAGTCATTAGTAACTTTAACTAACGCTGTTTCAGTGCTATGATGGGCACGAAAGCCAGACTGAAACTGTTCAAATAAACTATTTAACTATTACTCGTTCTAAAACCTTTGACAGGAAGGACAAATTGGATATAGGCCTATAATTGGCTTAGGACAGTGCTAATAATTAGGGGCAGAATCTCTTTAAAGAGTTTTGTTGTAATTGGATCTAAGAGGCAGGTGATGATTTGGAAGACATGATAATAGATATGACATCAGTTTGGTCTACAGTGGTGAAATTATTTAGTGTTACAGAGGGGTTTATTAAAGGGCCTAGGTTTGAAAGCGCTGCTTTTTATGATCTAATGTTTGGGAGAAATGTGTCTATTTTGTCTCTAATAGTTGATATTTTATTGTTAAAGAACTGCAGGAAATCATCAGAATGGAGCGTGGATGGAATAACTGGTTCCACGGAGGTGTGGCTGTTTGTCAGTCTGGCTACAGTACTGAACAGGAATCTAGGGTTATTCTTGTTTTCTTCTATTATGGATGAGTAATATCTAGTTTTGGCTGTACGCAAAGCTTGCTTATACTTTATTAGGCTATTTTTCCAGGCATTGAGAGAATCTTCTAAGTTGGATCGCCTCCATTGCCTCTAATTTACGTGTTGCTTGTTTAATGGAGCGAGTGTCAGCATTGTACCATGGGGAGGTTAATCTAACCTTAGTAGTTTTTAACTTGAGGGGGGCAACTATATCTAACGTAGTTTGTAGTGTGAGCATGGTACTATCGACTAACTCATCACTTATACTGGGACTAAATGTGTCCTTTACATAATCACATGACACAAGCACAATTAGTGACTGAATTAACTCTTTATACTTTGAGACAGCACGGTCACATAGTATCCTTTTCATTTGCGTTTTAATCACTGAGGTGGAAATATCCTTGAACAAAACCTGAAAGGTCATTAAAAAGTGATCTGAGAGTATGGGATTATGGGGAAAATTAATTTCATTAATTTCAACACCACGTCTTAAGATCAGATCGAGAGTATGTCTGTGAATGTGGGTTGGTTTATTAACATTTTGGATAAAGCCTAATCTGTCTCGTAGGTCACTAAATGCATTACTAAGAGAGTCAGTGTTGTTGTCGACATGTATGTTAAAATCACCAACTATTATAATCCTATCCGAGTTCAACACTACACTGGATAGAAAGTCAGAGACTTCTAATAAAAACTGTGAATAAGGGCCAGGAGGGCGGTAGACTATGACAAAAAGGACTGGTTTTTGGTTTCTGCAGTTGGGGAAAGTAATGGATGAAACATGACTTTCAAAGGAGTGGTAAGTGGGATTAGTTTTATGATTAATCAGAAAGATGCTTCTCTACTTTAAAGAAAATCAAAACTTTCCTGAGGAACACCATGACACAGGATCGCCTGAATGCTCTGGCCATGCTCTCAATGGAGAAAAAAGTTAATAAGAGGGTCATTGAGCACTTTGCTACACAGAAGGACAGAAGGGCAAAATCCCAATACAAAAAATAACACACATGTATGCACACACACTCAGAGATGCACAAAAGTAATGGTATCCTTAACTTGAAGGAGAACTCGGCCAAACTTCATGTCAGCCTCCACAGCTGGGTCCCTAAAAGTAAATACTGGATAAAATCAGAGGAGAAGCTGCTCGGTTATCTTGCTGCTAACCGTACTTCACTGCCGCTATGCACGGGTAGCGATGGGGGCATAATTTTCTAACCGCAAGTGTGGCCTCTATTATGTTTAAAATATAATAGTTTCATGAGGGAAGGAGCTGGTGGATGTTCTGAAGCATGTGTTGTGTTCAACATTTATTTCTGTCTTTTATAGGTTTTTATTTATTTAGTATTTAGTGACTGTAATGTGTATCTAACCTTTCTTATCTTTGCTAACATTTTAATGTTGTCCTCGTGGCTCTGCACAGACTTGGTGTCAGTGAGTCGACTGCTCTTTTCCAAACAGGTCGTGGTCACAGTCACTTCACTTATTCAATTTCCTGAGCATTTACTTCAGCTGAGCAACACACACAAATCCTATCAATCCATCTGAAACCTGAATAACAAACTGCCACAATGAAAAAACTGTGTAACTATTCTTTGATGTAAGCAGATTTAAACCTTATTTCAGAGGAAAAGGTCGACACTCTGCCTGTTACTTTACAACAGGTTCATAGAATCAATAAAACCTGAAAAAACACAGAGCTTCAGGCCAGTAATGCATCAATGAGAAATATTTACACTGGAAAAAAATAAATCAAAATTAAAAACTGTATTTTTCTAGAGGTGTAAAGTAACTCAGTACAAGTACTTCATGACTGTACTTAAGTAGATTATTAGGTATCTGATAAAAAGTTAAAATCATAAGATAAAATGTCAAAATTATGACTGTCTTGGCAAAAAATATATTCTCTTAAGATTACATATATTTTTATAACCAAGCGTCCAGTGAGACGTTTACACTATAACTCTAAAGCAGGGCTCCAGAGTGCAACCTATTAGGTTACATATACGACCTCATTTATTAAGGTGCGAGTTAAAATTTAATGAGGTCGCTCCAGTGCTACTTGTCTGTCTGTAATTGTTACGGCACAGTAGTGCATGTGCACGTGCACGCTCCAAAAAAAATAAACAAGCAGATTCAGTATGAAGCGGTCAATAGCTGATTGTTTTAAGAAGTAATATGCCCCCCCCCCCGCTTGTTCACATTTATACAAATTATACGTTTGTTGTAAAAACATCACCGCGTCAAAAACAAAAGTAGCCCGAACTACAGATAAATATCTTGAATAATATACTCTTTGTGAGAGTGCATCTTGGAAGTGACAGATCAGCTGATCAGACAGTCGGAGGAGGAGTATCTTTGTGATTCGGGCAACGAAAAGTTCAACTTATTACGGTAATTTGAGAGAACTCATCATTTTTAAAAGTTAAATAGATATGCACTAAATGTTGACAGCCAGCTAACGTTATGTAACATAACGGCTTAATTTAATTGTGCGCGGTGCCAACTAAACTAATTTATAAAATAGCATTAAGCTAATATCTACACGGGCTAATGCTGACTCCAAATGAGATTGTGGAAGTATTTCTGAAAAAAGATAAAAACATTGACAAGGATAAGCCTAGACAGGTATCATTAACCTTTTACTACGTCATAATTATGTTCATATTTGTAATTAAACATGAGTGTAAATTACCTAACGCTAATGTTTTGTGTAATTATATAAAACAAGTAACATTAGTCAGGGATGAGGGATGGAAGAAGAGGTCAAAGGTCAGACTGGCACCCTAAAAACATTTCATTTGCAGACAATGGTGAGTGTTGAACTGTTTTCCATTATTATTTTTCATAATATAGCTACATGACAATATTTATTTTAAATAAAATTAATTCAATGTTACTCTTTCCCTATAGGAATTATTATAATAATAATAATAATAATTATTATTATTATTATTATTATTATTATTAGTAGTAGTAGTAGTAGTAGTAGTAGTAGTAATAATAATTATAATAATAATAACATTTTGATTTAATTATATTTTTGTTTGTTTTCATTATACCATTTGGTTGTTAGAAGTCTAATAAATCAGTTCTATAAATAAAATCTACAGTGAAGTATCATTTGTTGACTCCCCGGCGCTCCTACCCCCACTGCAGAAAAACATCCTAGAGGAAACACTGTGTAATCTTTTTGTACTGTTACTCGTGCAGTGAAACTTGAATTCAGATTAAAATATATTGCAATTATGAAATTGGGTCATTGTCAATGTTTGACTTTCATAAACATGACATTAATAACACGCTATGCAATGGAAAATATGGTGCTACCTAATGTGTTTTGGTACTACTAAATGAAACGCTAAGTGGCACCAGTGCTACCTGTGAAAAAGTTAGTCTGCTCTAAAGTCCTCTTCTTGTCTTTGGAAGAATATCTTTATCATTTAAACTGCAGTTTAAATACAAGTTAAAGTCAGGTCTTTAGTTCCTCAAACATTTAAGAAATTGAGTCGACAAAGCTTCTGTTTGAGGAGGAGAAAGTACCGTATGTCTGTATCCAGAGCAGACCACTGCACTTTTATTGAGAACTTTAAAGAAAACAACAGGAATTCACCAAAACTATACAAAAGACCATCAAGAAGTGAAATTAAATTCAGTTAAAGTTAAATTCAGTTAAAGTTAACATCACTGTAAACCTGAACAAAAAAACACAGATATGTGGGACAGTCATCTTTGTACAGTTCCTCATCGTGCTTCTAACATAGGTCACCATTTATTACCCAGAGTCTCCTTGAAAACCATTTTATGTGATCGTTTCCCGTAGGTTGCAGACAAACCTCCGAAAGGCAATTTAGAAAGGTATTTATTACATGCTGAAAAACTTAGTAAAACACAATAAGAAACCCTTAAAACTAACATGTTAACATAACATAACCACATTTTTCCAACACAATGACATAAAAAGTCTAAATTATGAGATAAGTCCAACTTCTGAGATAAAAAGTCAAATTTATGAGATAATACTCATATAATTATAATATATAAAGTCACAGTTTTTTTCCTCCACCTATTTTTCACACTGTTACATCTGTTTAGTTTATAAAAGTCTATTCTGAGAATGTAAAGAGTATAAAGTACAGATATTTATATAAAAATATAGGGAGTAAAACTAAAAACTTGCCAGAAAAATAAATACTCAAGTAAAATACATATACCTACTAAACACCTGTGATCCACAGTTGTCCTGGGGCAGACCAAACACCAGTGTGTGTGACACTGGAGCTGAAGAGGGTGAAGGGTCTTTGCCCAAGGACACAACAGACTGACTAGAACACAGCAGGGATCGAACCACCAACCCTTCAGTTACTGATGACTCTAGAAGCTGAGCCATGGCTAACCCAATTTTTTTTTATTAAAAATGAGTAAAACTACCCTTTGGTAACATGTTCATCAAGCTTTGGCAGAGTAGAAGGACTGTAAAGACACACACTGCAAACACAGCAGAAAACAACTAAAGTTCATAGGTCAGGGGTCAAGGGTTATACTTAGAAATGATGACTAATGGCAATGGCAAGAACGTGAGGAACATGACTGACATTAGCCTGCATGTCTGATCCTGTTCCAAACGGGCATGTTGTCACCCAGCAGTAGATCAAACAGCTCCACAGCCAAGAGCTGGAGTGTGTCTTTAAGAAACAGGAACAAGGGGTGGAAAAATGAGTAAGATGGAATAAGGCCAGCGGTCACTACATGACCTTGTTCTGGTCCAAACAGATAGCTCTGTCATCTGCTGTGGGTGTGTGTGTGCTCCTGTCTTTATGGGGACATTGATATTTTTACACAGTCACATCATGGGGACCCCTGACATTATAGGGACCAAACTTCAGGTCCCTACGAGAGTTTAATATAAATATAGGTCCCCAGTACTAAAATAGAAATGATGTGGCCCTATAAATACATACTTTTTTTTCCGGAAGTCCCCATAAAGCATGAGGAAAACAGGTGCAAAGTAAAAGATGTATTTTTTAAAGGTTTGAACAAGGGCATCCCAGCCATTTAAAATGTGGGGGTGTTCTGGGTTGTGGCACATGAGCAAAATTTTCTGAGTCTATCATCGGAAAATTAACAATTATCCATTAATGATTAAATTTTTTATATTAAAAAAGTAATATATGGCCGAAAATAACAAAAATGTGTGTTTCCTCATTTAAATATTTATTCAATTCATAAGTTAAAATTATGTGATAAAAAGTAAAAATTATGTGATAAAAAGTAAAAATTATGAGATAAAAAGTAAAAAATTGTGTGATAAAAATCTAAATTATGAGATAAAAGTCAAAATTATGAGATAAAAAGTAAAACAATTATGAAATAAAAAGTCAAAATGATGAGATTAAAAAGGATTAAAAAAATCAGACACTTATTTTACAGACACTGTACCTCTTTTTTCTTACAAAAATGTTTTGTCCATGTCAGGGGAGATGACTAACAATATGTTCCTCAGGGGGAACATCACTGAAAAAAGTTTGAGAACCACTGGCTTAGGGTATATGTCACAGAACAAGACCAGTGTGTGTGTGTGTGTGTGTGTGTGTGTTTACAGACAAAGACGTTACTCGATGTCCTCGCACCACCTTTGTCAGACCGCCACACTCTCCTCCTGTTCGCTCTATGAATGCATGACTTTTAATTTTGAAGTGTCTCCATCCAAACTGTGAGAAGATACATTTGCAAAGAAATGAGAAAAGTGGAAATCAATACATTCTGTTCAATAAGGTAAAGATGCTCATTTGAAGCAGAAAAAGCTTTAGTGAGATGGAGAACTGATGGAATAAATGGAGGAATGGTTCTGTCGAATACCTAATGATATGAAAGTGTGTGTGAGTGTGTGTGTATGTGTGAGTGTGTGAGTGTGTGTGTGAGTGTGTGTGTGTGTGTGTGTGTTGGGACAGTCAGTGTGACCATCTTTTCTTCTTCTGTCTCTAAATCACTATGAGCAGGTTCAACAGTTTGTTCAGTAACACATATACATCACTAATAAGGTGGTGATTTTATGGTAAATTTGATGTAATTTCATGCTAATAATGCCTTTGTAACCACTTATTACAAGTAAATGACAAATGTTCACTTCACACGAAGCGCCAACCTCTTGGTCATTGGACGACCCACTCTACCAACTGAGCCACAGTTCAGATTAGTCAGTCAGTTGTCAGTTATTAACAGACAGTTAATAAGGTGGTAACTTTCTGGTAATTTTGATGTAATTCCATGCTAATAATATTTTTGTAAAATGTGAAATGGAAATGATTGTATCAACATGTGGAGAAGATCCACCTCACTATGTCTAGGTTTCTGCAGTCGTTTAGGGGGTGTATGCTTACACTGGGGAAAAATATATAATATAATATATATATATATATATATATATATAGAGAGAGAGAGAGAGAGAGAGAGAGAGAGAGAGAGAGAGAGAGAGAGAGAGAGAGAGAGAGAGAGAGAGAGAGAGCTGTTTGTCGCTGAAGTGAGGGAAGTCGTTAGAGAGAGAATGAGGGAGATAAAAGTCAAGACGGAAAGGTTCAAAGGCTGTCAAACCCCAAGAGCAAGAACAGAGAAGGGAGTCAGGAAGCTGATGGCTTACCTGAGGAGGATGGGGGAGGAGGAGATGTGAAGAAGAACCAAATAAAGAAGAGATGATGAAAGAGGGCTAGTCCCTATTTAGAAAAAAAAAAATCCAGAGAACAGGAACAAACAATAAAAGAATAATCCTTAATCCTTAATCCTTAATTCATCTTACCCACAAAACATATTTGCAAAGGTAAAATAAGTAAATAAAAATAAAAAGCCTAGTGACAAAGTGAAAAACTGTACAAATAAACCGATTTAGTCAAATGACAAAATGAATAAAAAAAATAAAATAAAGAAGGACAAAGCAGATTAACTGGTCATTTCCACCTTAAACAGGATCTACATGTATTTCTCTTCACACCCACTCTACTCTCAGTCCGTTTTCCTTCCCTTTCAACAGCACATGTAACCTTGAAGAAGCACATGTCAAAACGTACATCATTAGAAATCCACCTCATCTGTAAACAGTCCTCTTCCATTTGCCTCCGCCTGAAAAATAACTCTCTTGATCATCCTTGAAACATTTATTTTTTTCTAGTTTAAATACTTGAGCCTGAGTCTGCACATCTGAGGTTTCCACACACAATGCCCCATCTCCATGGTAATGGTGGATGGTGGCTTTGGACGTTTCGGAATATGACAGTTCGGCCTAGGATGTTTCAGACTAGGACATTTTAGATTTGGACGTTTTGGACTAGGATGGTTCGGCCTAGGATGTTTTGGACTTGGACGTTTTGGACTGTGACATTTCGGCCTAGGACGTTTCAGACTTGGACGTATCGGACTACTGTTTGGGACTACAACGGTTCGGTCTAGGATGTTTCGGACTTTGACTTTTCAGACTAGGATATTTTGGACTTGGACGTTTTGGACTAGGACCGTTCGGACTCGGACGGTTCCACCTAGGACGTTTTGGATGGGACTTTTTGGACTGCAGTTTTTGTTTAGTATATATATATATATATATATATATATATATATATATATATATATATATATATATATATATATATATATATGTTTATTTGCATAGAATTTTATTATTCAAAATTTATAGAATACACTCAAATTAAAGTATCACAATTATACAAATTAGATTGCAAACATATAACCTAATTCTTTAGCATTTTAAACATTGGACCTTTCTCTTCACTCACACCCTAATGGAGTTGTGGAATGTATTGATTTCCATCCTCACAGAGATGCTGCAGCCTTGATCGAAGGTCCTGGTACTGTAGGTCTTCTCTGTTCTCTTCTTAGGTCGCACCCCACGTTTATCTTGCAGTAGGACTCCAGTGACACGTGCACATGAAAATGAGGTTATATATTTGGAATCTAATTTGTATAATTTTGATCAAAAGTGCAGTCTGAAACCTCCTCCACTGGTGGTAACACATTAAACCTTCAGCGTCATTATGTGTAACTGGATAAAACCATCAGTGCTTCACATTAATGTAGGGTTCACTCATATTCTGCATGTTCAAGCATTTTTATTCACCGTATATGATGCTTTTCCCTCCACTGGTAATGTATTCAACCTCCTGCTGCCGTGTTTATGCAACGCGTGCCTTCATGGTGATTTCAGACAGTTGTGTTCAGGGCGTCTATCGCAGTTGACAAAGCAAAGTAAACCGGATTGTTACTCTCAGCATCAATTTTCCCCTGACGTTATCATCTGGGAGCTCTACCACTGCACCCCTTCTCTTTCATGTCCCCGTTCTCTCTCCGTTTTCATTTCCTCTCCTCTCTGCCTCATCTGTCTGACTTCTTTTCTTTTTTAAATTTTTTATTTCTTCTTCATGTCCTGACCTCTCAAAATTCCCCGGCATGCCTGCCTGCCACCACTACGCCGGGGGGATTTGAAGGGATGATCAAGTGAAGATGATGTGCTTTGCAAGTTAGTTTTTATTTTCCCTCCATTTCCACCCGCTGTGTCTGTATAATACTTTATCCATAACCGTTTAGACGACGTGCTGATGCTCATTGGTGCGAGCTGTTCCTTATACGGGGGTTTGTTTCGCTGTCGACTAAGCATAAAAAATAAATAAATAAGTGCTGACACCAATGCCAACGCATTCAAAAGTCAAAGAAGAAAGACCACTACTGTTGAAAGGGACATCAGGAAATAAAAGTGAGGATAGAAGAAGAAAAAAAAGGAAGAAGAAACATGGTCCGTGTATATTATGGTATTCAGATTTTCCATTTATGAATGGGAATTAAAAAACAAAAAACAACTGTTTCATTTTGAAGCACAAAACAAACAATTTAATAATTCCGCCTTTTCCTTTCATTTTAACTTTATTTCACTTTATAAGAAGAAATTCAAAGTCAACAGAAACGAAATAACGTCATTATTCATATTCTCTGCCTCTACCCATCTGAACGGAGCGGTGCAAGTCCTTTTCTATTTTCCGACAGTTGTACAGTCAGACACTTAGATTTATTCATTATTTCAGTTCATTTTATTTCATTTCTGAAATGTTGACAATTTTCAGTTATTTTCGTTTTAATTCTTATGTTTAAAGGGGCAACCTCCCTAAGTCCTTTTTTTTTGCGCAAAATAGCGTATATTTTAGCTTAATTTATTTAATTTAAAGTAGAGAAAAACAGCAAGTAACTCCTGCGGATTAAACACGGAAGCCGAGGCTATGAGTGTGTGTATTTACACACATGCGGCTACAGTTAACAAGCATGACACACAGCAATACACAATCATTACAAATTCAATTCAGAACCAATGCATTAAAAATAAAATAATTTAATTTGCATCCATACAACGAAACATTAAAAAACATAAAAAGAAAGAAATTTAACAGAATTAGTGAAATAAAAGTGTAAAACTAAGGTATTGCTGTGTGCCGTGCTTGTTAACTCACATACTTTAAGAAATTATGAGATATGAAAAGCAAAACTATGAGATACCAAAATTAAAAAGACAAAACGTTGAAATAAAAAGTCAAACGCATGAGATAAACAGTCACACTTATGAAACAAAAAGTCAGAATTATGAGAGAAGTCAAGAGATTAAAAAATAAAATAAAATGATTAGATAAAAACACCCAATTATGAGATTAAAATGTCACAATTATTGGATAAAATGTAAAATTCTGAGATAAAAAGTCAAGATTCCAAATGCAAAATTACAAGATTTGTGAGATTATATATTTGTGAGATTTAAAAAAATCCTAATCATGAGATAAAAAATGCTAAATTATAAGATAATTCAATTTCAATTCAATTTTATTTATAAAGCCCCAAATCACAACAAAATTATTTCACAATCAGCTACAGAAATAGATAAAGTCCCAAGCATCCCCCATCTTTAGACCCTCCTTCTCGGCAAGAAAAAAACTCCTAAACCCAGTGGGAAAAAGAAGAAATCTCGAGGAGAACCACACTGAAGGACAGATCCACTTCCATGGACGGACAGGCTACAGATGAACTTCCATTTGTAGATGAAGGACGGGGGGCAGGTCCATCCACCAGACAGGCAAGGGAGGAGGTCCGGGGTCACAGGTCAGAACAGGACACAAGCTGCGGATCCCCATGCAGACGCTGTTGAGAGAGCGGTGAGTGGGGAAAAGGGACACCAGGTGACTAGCCATGAAATGATCAATTATCATGAAAATGATAATTATGAGAGTAAAAAAAGTAACGGTTATAAGATTTTAAAAATTCTATAATTTATGAGATAAAAATGATAATTGTGAGATTAAAAAAGTCATAATTATGAGTTACAATTTTTTAATTAGAAGATTAAAAAGTCACAATCAGACATTAACCATTGAAAAGCTGGGGAAACATATACGTATCTTGACAACAGGAAAGACAATGCAAAGGACCAAAGAATTTAAGAAACATATGAAACAGTAAAGAAGGTTTTAATGGTTGAAATGGAACTGTGATATTCTCTCTCTACTGTCTGTGTTCCTCTAATGACACACTTCATGAGTTGCCAAATTAGACGTAGAACTTGTGAAAAAGCACTTCAACAGGCAATTATTTCCCCCCCTTGTGAAAATCCCAGCGTTAGTGTCAGCTTATTAGGAGATGAATGCATTTGGCATTTAGTTTGTTTTTTTCCCCCTGCCACATAAATGAATGGAGGGAAAAGCATCAGCGGAGACTTTATTAGTCTCTGACAAACAAGTACACAAAATGATACACAGATTAAAGGATGTCGGCTCAAAACACCTGAGTGGGAAAAGGGGGGAAAAAAATGAAAACAACAAGCCTGTCTTATCCAAAATAGCAGAAGTGGTGTGTTGTTCTGCTCATTTGTTGTGCAAACTAGGTTTTAGTGAAAAGCTAATGTCTCAGAGCCAGTTTATGACGGTGGATTAGGGCCATTTCACAGAGAAATATAAGAAAAAAGACAGGGGTATTTGGAGAAACAGGCTTCTATATTCTATAGATGAGTTCTCAGTGATGACTGCTATAGTTAATTTAGTGTTACAGTGGTACCTTTACTTACGAAAGACCCTGCTATTGAATAATCCAAGTAATGAAAAACCGGCGCACGCCTGCCATCACTTTCATTGCACCGTGGGGTTTCTGGGAAACCCTCTGAAGTTTGTGTGCATTAGACTCATGTGTTTCAAGGTGGGTTGCCAACATCACAGCTGACCCCTGGCACTTGTTGTACGTGGGCAGGACCCCTCCCTAAGACGTGACGTGGTTGGCAAGCAGGAGGAAAAGTGGTCCCATCTCCCATCCCTCCTGAGAGGCTTCACGTCCGGAAAAGGTGCAGCAAGTGGTGAAGTCCGGGCGGAGAGCGCTGTAAAACTTGCTGCTGGAGCCACAAAACCATCTTCACCCCCTGAGCCTTCATGGTCAACCCAGAGCCGGTCACAGTCTGCTGCAGAGGAAATGCACCTGGGACACAAGCCAGACCTGGTAGGAGGTGGATTGTGCAGACCCCACCTGTTTACCTCTCAACGGTTTCATGTCCTCTTGAACTCTCTGTTCAAAGCTCTTTTCAACTTTCCCTTCAGGTACTTGGTCTGGTGTCTGTATTTAGCCTCAGATGGAGTTTACCACCCACTGCTGCATTCACTGACAACCCGACTCGGAGAAGACTGGACCCAGCGCTACAACAACCAGGCAGCGGTCTTCCCTACGCCACATTTCTCACGCCCACCCGTGGGAAGGGGATTCCGTGCTAGGCTCTTCTCTTTGCACTCACCGCCACTGAGGGAATTCTGGTTAGTTATTTTTCCTCTGCTTAGTAATATGTTTTCAATCGGGAATGAGGGTCATAATATCCAATGCAAGCTTTTTTCTGTGGGGAAAAACCCCTTCTGGTTTTTTGACAAATCACACCCTGACTATATGAACATTACTATATGTAACTACGTAATGTACGTAAATACGTCTCGTACATACTGTACGTAGCATCCCATTGGCTATGAGGGAGCTACCCATGATGCTTTTCATCACCCTTTAACCCTCATTTATCCCAGACTTACTGTTGTTTGGTCAGTTTTTCCCAGTGTGTTCATTTACACTTTATTACAGTACGTATTCATTATTCATCATGAGCCCAAAGAAAGTGATTCAGTGCGAATAAAAAGAAGAAGTGGGCTGTGTTATCAATGGAAGTGAAACAGGAGTGACACGTGGTTGAGTGATATCGCTGAAAGCAGTGACCCCTTGCAAAGGCATCAATGGAATATGGAAGAAGAGGTCAGAGGTCATCATATGGAGGTATTATATGGAGAGACTGTTACTCATTTGGATAAAGGAGAAATACATTACAGGAGATACAGTGACTGAGGAGATTGTTTCAGAAAAAGCATCCACCATATTCACTGATCTGATGATGGAGGGTGGGGGTGAGGGTTCTGAAGAACAGCAAGCATCCCAGACCTATACGACCCATACGATACCCCAGTATCGTAACAAACATTATTGAATGTGAAAGTGACCATTAAAACAAACACAATGGTATGAAAATGACCCACATGTTTGGTTCATTTGTATGGTTTAATGTTTAATGTTCAGTCATGGTACGAAAACACTTCTGGAATGAATTAATTTCGTAACTAGAGGTATCGCTGTATATTCCTTCGATGCGTTCTCAGTGATGACTTCTATAGTTAATTTAGTGTTATTTCGAAAGTTAAAGACAACAGAGTCCTTTACTTTCAGTTGTTTTTAATCATCTTGCAGTTGTTTCTATTGTTTTACCATAGTTTGTTCCTCTGTTCAGATGCAGTACAGATGTTTGGATCACTCTAAAACACTGCATGTTCCCCACATATTTTCACCTTGAGGCTCAAAAAGGCAATTTAAAGTCTCATCTAGATCTGAATTTAGAAAAATGCATCATGAGTTTCCACAACTTCTACATTTTCACGGTCTCTTCCACCATTCAAATAATGCATCAGTCTTTACATCTTTTTTATGTAACTTTTAGGGCATTTTCATCACGATATATTGTTGTTTATTTTCAAGTGGAGTTTTTCATCTTTCTTCTTTTACGCCTTTTTATCTTAGCATGTCTTACGTAATTTTCATGTTGTTATGATGTTTTCCTCTTGTATCTTTTATCTTGCAGCATGTGAAACTCATTTTTCATGTTGTGCCTGTTATGTTGTTGTTATCGTCTTACGTGTCTTACATCTTCTCATTTTACTTTCAGAGATTGATCTTAAATTCAGAAACATAATTCACATATGAATAAAGTATAAGTGCATGCAACTGCTGATGCACTGCTAGTAGAATGTACAGAAAAGTACTCCCTATTCTCTGGGAACATGGTACAAAAGACAGGAAGCAAAGAATTTAATCACTCAAGCACCCCTCAGTTTTGTTTGTGCAACATCAGAATGAGGTTTTTGCCATTGTAGGCATCCTCAAAATTATTCATACCCCTGCAATTTTTTGTGACTTTGTTTTTATCATAAAAGAATGAGTTTTATCCAGTTCCTTTCTGAACTGTATGTGAAACACAAGTGAAGGAAAAACTACAGATGATATTTGAAGAAAAAAAAATTTTCAGCAGTATTTTATTTGTGGATTAAAAAACCCACCATCTTCAAAATTGTTCATACCGTAGTTTAACTCAGTCCAATGTCTGATCTTCATAGTCAATAGAGAATTTTTTGTTCTGGGTTATGGTTCCTCTCAGTGTCCACAGTCTGTCTGCTGTCTCCTGTGGGGTTCTGGTCCACTCTTCCTGGACCAAAGCATCTAAATGGGTCCATTTGGATAACGACTTCAGTTTTTTTCAAGTCGACTATAAAGCGTCAATAAAGTCAAAGTTGACAGGTCACGGAGGAACAACACGTCTGTCCAGCAATCATGACCTTGTATAAAAGTTCACTGCAACGTAACAATGTCCACTGACAAGACACAAGCATCAGCATTTTAACCCCAACAAAACAAAGGCTAATATTAGCAAAGAGTTAAATTTAACTGAATAACATCAGTAGGTGAACATATGTCTGGATTTGGATTTGGTCATGATTCTAAAACCGGACTGTACGGATATCTGTCGCATGACCAGACAGTCTGGTTTTAGAGTTGTCTGTCCAGACAAAAGCACTTGATGGTGACCCTCCATTAAGTGCAAAAAGTTTAAGGCACTGGCCGCCCAGACATACTTGTCTTTTCCATATCATGTTTGGAAAAAAAAAGAGCGCATTGTTGTAATGCGTGTCATCTGCGCTGCTGCTCATATCACTCAGGTTAGCAAGCAGATGTCTCTTGTTTGTGTCTCTGTGTTTAGTGCTGAGAGAGAGAGAGAAAGCACTTTTTTTATTCTCTGGTTTTTAACCTTCCTGTTATGTTACTCATCAAACTGATCAATTTTTAAATTGTAACAAATTTGAAGAGGACTTTTTTTTCAGTATGAAAGTTCTGCTAGCCTCAAAAGTGAACTGAAATGAATGACACTGAATGGCACTGGGTGATAGTAAATATAATTATAAAGATAATTTATCATTGGCACCACCTTCAACAATTCCAGAATCCTGGAGAAAATCACAATTTTGTGTTTCCTGACGATTCTCGGGGAGTGCAGTCGGGGTTCTGCGTTACATCATGAGAGGAACACAGTCCTCCATGTTTACCATTGTGAACATGTCTACACTGGTTGTTTTTGGTGCATGTTGTGGTGATAGTTTATGACAAAATACTTCCAACAGCTGGAATATTTGTTCAGTGTCCAAGGAAAGCTGTCACAGTGACGAAAGAAAAGAAAGGGGAAGGAAAAGTGTATTAAGCAAGAGTATTATTAAGTTTATATTTATAGATAATATTATAACAGGGTTTCCCCCAGTAACCGCCCCAATGCATGTTTAAAGTAGTGGCATTAAAGATGCAATATAGCTTCCAACCATTGTTCGGGGTTTGCAGAGAGGTAAAGTTAAAGGAAATTTGTGCAAGTAGAGGATACTGAAGAGACAAAATAAAAGCAGATTCATGGATGAAACCATGGATCTGTGGTTGATCAACAGCCAGTTGGTTTTATTTTGAAGGAGCTTTATATCCAGCCACAGATGTTCCTGACCAGCATTGACGGTGTGTTTTAGCCAAAAATAAAGCTCTTAACCTCTTCCACCCTGACCTTATTTTAAGGGGAAAACGCCTATAAAACATACCCAAAGTAAATGAAGAATTGCTCCACAATCCTAAGGTTTACATGGATAAGTAAGTAAGGAAGTAAAATTTTATTTATATAGCACCCTTCTCAGTGGATGTTCTTTGTATCTATTGACATCTACAGTACAGGCTTCACAGAATCTATTCCCACTGTGTAAAATAGTGTAGCTATTACTATGACTGAATAAACTGGTATAAAATAAAAGATAAAATAGAATTTTTTGGTCTGACCTGAATTTATTATTTATTTGACAAAAGAAAACACCCTTCTCATGATGATTCTATGAATATAGACACTATTGATCACCTTCAGTAACTCCTTTCCAACACAGGAACAAAAGTTGATAGAATTAGAGCAAAGGACAAAGCCTCCAGAAAGGTTTAAGTCAAGATAACACCAGGCGGACAGTGCATTTGGAACAGTTTGGCACACTTTTGTGCCAAACTGTTCCAAATACATTAGTTTACACTTCCAGTAAAATCTATCTGGAAAATACAACTCATATCCATTACAGAAGTCTATTACTGTCTACTAGAGCTTTTAGAAATGAAATTTACCTTGTGGTTCATCAACTTTTACCTTTGTGCACAACTAAAATGAATAAAACCATATAAACATTGATTATTTTGTCTCCAAATGGAGTAGTTTTATTAAGAACTTACTCATAATAATAATAATAATAATAATAATAATAATAATACACTTTAGTAAAAATCTAATATAAAGTTGAACAAATGTGCAAAAATATATGATAAATTCAATTAGAATAAATATAAATATCAAAATTAGTGCAAATTTACTAAACAAAATAACTAATACAAACATTCAAAACACAAACAATTGCAATAAAGTCCAAAAATGACCACGTGTTATCATCAGGTGGGGGGACTGGCAGCAGACTGAACTGGTCCATGTGTTTCTCCAAAAAGCAGTTTTATTTGTGTCATCCTCCTACCTAGGAAAAATGAAGACAATCATGATTTGAGACTAAATACATAATAAAATATGTACATTTGGCCAAAATAAATAGATAAATGTACTTCACGTATGAAAAATACTTTTCAGTAGTGTTGAATATTATTACAACTATTCCCCAAAGTAGGAACATTATTTTTCCTTCTCATGAAATGATAGAATGTTAGAATGTTATTTATTTTTGACAGAGAAAGTGAATAAATCCTCAAAAAATCATTGATTCATTGTAAACTTATCTACTTATGTGTAAAAATAACAATAAAATGAGAAATGATACTGAAAAAATACTACTATAGTCAACAGTGTTTGCATGTGTATAGTATAAAATGTAGTATTATTGTTATTATTACTATTAGTTTGTAAAACAGATATCAATAAGAAACAACAACTTACTGGGTAGATGTTCATCCTGTTTTGAGTTCATATCCACAGTCAGATCTCAGTCAGATGTTGAACTGTTCAGCTGCTCCTCTGTAGTGTCTCTGCTAATCACTAACACTAATAGCACTTCACAAAGCTTACCACAGTCAGTAACATTCAGGAAAATATACTGCCACTCACTGTTACTCACTAAAACTCTATAAAATGACTTAAAACTAAGAATAAACTCGGTAAATGTGACTATAACCGGCAGACCGATCTCTTGCAGTGTCTGTTCTGCTCCAGCTGTATCTGTGTGCCGCATGCTCGTCCTGTGTATGCGCAAAGGGTGCGTAAATCTGCCCTTTCACCTTTTTTTACACATGCATTTCCTGTCCAGAGGGAAATGTAGTTCATGGAATGTGAGATGTCAATGGATTCAGGAGAATCTCCTCTTTCAAACACCTACAAACATGGCTGCCTTACCACTCAATATAAAACGATAGGGATTAATCAATTGTGCATATCGGCGATTAAAAATAGCTTATATTTCACCACACACACATTAAAGATCATGTTTAAAGGTGACTTTTATCACTAAAATACACTTTATAAGTACTTTTATTAACATTAGGGTCTTAACTTTGAGCAATGGTTGAAACAAATGTCCATTGTCCACATTTATTATATGTAAAAATTAATGAAAAATGACACAATTTTCTCGACCCACAGGTGGGCCGATTGGGCTTAAGGGGTTTTAAAAGTTCCTTGGTTTTGCTGCCATAACCCAACCTGTGTTTATGGGTTCAATGTATGTGGGTACGGGTTGGTAAAGTGGACCATATAGGACTGGTGAGTCAATATTAATTGTTAAGTTCAGTTTCATTGTAATTAAATTTTACCTGAAATTAGACGCTACTTTGCAAGCACTAAATGTCAGACAGATGAGTCTGATTAATGTTTTTTTTTTTTTTCAAAAGCCCAGTAAATGAATGAATGAACTGAAAAATGTAGTAGAAAAAGGACTGATATGGTGAACAGACCTTCCATCACTTCCCCAAAGATAAGGCACTTTGGCAGGAAGTGATCAAAACCATGAAGAGGGATCCTGGTCCATATTTCATGGTAAGAGAAGGATAATTATGTCCACTGAAATCCATTATAACACATTAAACTTAGTTTACCAGACTTGCATCAATGATAAATAGCACTAACAACCATCTAATCAAAAAAATATATATAAATAACACTACATTCTATATGTTATTTCAACATTATTCTTTCCATTTTGTGGTTAGTGTGCTGATGGCTGTCAATACTGATGATATGCTAGCAGTGCCATTAGCCTACTTAAACTTTATGTAGCTTTCAACCCAGTTACTGTAGCCTTTCAGCAAGACAGGCCGAGGAATATTGCAGTCCTTACACACCCATTTTTCCAAAATATTGATCACTAAGTCGGGGATGTCAGACACATTGGTGGTCCAAACTGCTGGCATGTTGGCAACCCTAATGTTTACATTAGGGTTGCCAACAACCACTCCTTGTAGTGATTGACAACATATGTAACTTTGTATTTCTGTTTAACTTCTGTATCCCTCAAGCATAAAAATGGCCACCATTATTGTTTTGCGCGAAGCATTGCTGTCATGACATCACACAGCATCACCTGCACTACTTCCTGTTTGTTTGGCACTACCAGCCAGGGGCAAAAGTTGATCTGATTATACTTATACTATTTTCTACTGAAAGTTCCCAGGGTCTGCAAAAGTAGAGCAGGAGCTAGAGCCTTTAGTTACCATGGTTACTGTTTTATGGAACCAGCTTCCATTTAATATTAAAGGGACCGAAATAGTCTCTACTTATAAAATTAGGTTGAAAAGATTCCTGTTTGAGAAAGACAATCATCAGGTTATTTAAAAACAGACTGAAGTCACAGTTCAGTCTAAGCTGCACAAGGAGATAGAATGCTGGGGGAAGTACAGGGACTGAGTCCTATCACCTGCCTCTCTCTCTCTCTCTCTCATCTGGATTTCTTAAACCTATCTTACATACCAAGTCTGTTCGTGACTATTGACCCGGTGTCCCCTTTCCCCACTCTCCCCCAACTCTCTCAGCAGTATCTGCATAAGGTGCCATAGACAACTGGATCTGCAGTGACTCACTTGGGTCCTCTTCCCTCACCCTCACCTGTCTAATGGATGGACTTGCCTGCCCCCCCTAGAAATGGACGTTCATCTATAGTCTGTCCATCCATGGGAGTGCATCTGTCCTTCAGTGTGGTTCTCCCCATAGTTTTCTTCTTTTTCCCACTGGGTTTGGGAGTTTTTTGCTTGCCGAGAAGGAGGGTCTAAGGACAGGGGATGCTTGGGATTATTTCTGTGATTGATTGTTCTCTCCAATCAACCCTGTGAAGCCCTACGAGACAATGTTGTTGTGATTTGGGGCTCTATAAATAAAATTAAATTGATTTATATGAATTATAGTTCTGCCATTGCACAGCCAAAATATTTCTTCTGTGTGTTAAAAAATACTATAGGTAATAAGGAATTAATCTGCTATTACACTTTTGCATAAAAATTCAGCTTCCATCCACCTTTAATTAGTGTCAACATATATAAAACATAATTTATTTGTCAGGATACACTGTACAACGAAATTTGTCCTCTGTATTTAACCCATCCTTTCTTTGATGCCGTTGGGGCACCTGCAAGGAGCAGTATATATCAACATATACTATGACAAAGATTCATCTCACACATTTGTAATCACCCACTTCATGTCTATATCACATAGATACTGTTCAGGTCAACTTGACCCAGCAGTCAAACTGGAGGTAAAAGCTTGGTAGAAATGTCAGACTAAATTTGTGTTTGGCCTTTGTCGACCACCGTAAAAAGAGGAGAGGATAGAAGGAGAGAAAGGACGGGAGAAAAAAAGGTAGTGGAAGGTAGTGAAGACTTCATAGGAGACTTTCCTGTTCAGACCAGACACAGAAAAACTCAATTTGATTATTGTAATAGTGTCTTCACTGGTGTAAAAAAAAAAAAAAAAAAAAAATCAATCAGGCAGCTACAACTGATCCAAAACACTGCTGCCAGAGTCCTGACCAGTACCAGGAAACTGGACCACATCACACTGGTCCTCAAATCCTCACATTGTCTTCCTGTGGGTCAAAGGTCACAGTTCTAAATCTTACTCCTGCTCTATAAAGAACTAAACGGCCTTGGACCCAAATACATCCTAGACCTGCTGGTTCCCGATAGAGCATCCAGAGCCCTCAGGTCATAGGTCATCAGGGGCAGGTTTACTGTGTGTGCACGGTGGTGCAGTGGTTAGCACCAGACCTTTCTGTCTGGAGTTTGCATGTTCTCTCAGTGTCTGCATGTGTTTTCTCCAGGTACTCCGGTTTCCTCCCACCATCCAAACATATGCACTGATAGGGCAGGTCTCCCTTGAAAAAAAGAGATCATTGATCCCAGGTGTGTCCCAATAAAGGTAAAAAAAATCAAATCAGAACCCAACAAAGTTCGTCATCATTCACTTGTTCTGCTGTTGCTACATGAAAACCCGACGTCTGAGAAAAACTGTCAGTTCGTTTAAATGAGACTGAAAACATTACTGTTACAGATTACAGATTCTCATTTGCTTTTAAATGTTTGTGTCTCTATTTTAATTGTCTTTTAATGTCTTATTTTTTTTTATGTTTTATGTAAAGCACCTTGAATTGTCCTGTACATGAAATGTGATATACAAATAAATCTGCCTTGACTTCTAACAATGCCAATAACCTGATGACGACAATGGAAACAATGAGCAAAACAAGAAGGGAAAAGAGATAAAATTAAGTTCTACATCCTTAGCAATGATCTTTTTTTCTTCTCCTAGTCTTTGCAAAAGTGTGAAAACTATACTGAATGATAATTACTAGAAGCCAGAAACAAAGGAATGTAGTAACATCCTCAAAAGAAGTAATGTTTTCTGAGATATAGAAATGTTCACAGACTGGAAAAAAATTATTGTATGTGTACACACAGATATTCTCAAAATTCTTCATACCTCTGCCATTTTTTGTGGCTTTGTTTTTATCATAAAAAGGATGAGCTTTATCCATTGTCTTTCTGAACTGTATGTGACACAAGTGGGGGGAAAAAAAAATAAATATATATATATATATATATATATATATATATATATATATATATATATATATATAATTTTTTTATTTTTTTGTATCTACACTAACAGGTGGTGTAAGCCTGGATGGGCTAAAATCAAAATTTTCTTTTCACAAATTTCATACCAAATCTGTACATTTTTATAATTTTTAAAGTGTTTGTGTCATGATCGGGTGGGGTGAAGGAGGACTCATATGGTCAGTGCTGAATGGAGAACAGATTTAATAACAAAAACCAACATAAAGGCAAGACAGACTAAAACACAAAACCTGGGAATAGATCGGCCAGAGTCCATGGTGATGATGAATGTCCAGGTTATGGTGACTGCGGCACCGGCAAAGCATCCAGGTCACGGAGGTTACAGTCCCGCACCGGCATTTGCAAGCTTCACTGCTTAAATACTGCAGATCAGCAATGACTTGCAGCTGCACGGTGCAGGACCAGGTGGATCTGGAGAGCACTGGGGGAAAGGTCACAGGAGCAGAGGTCGTGACAGTTTTTGGGGTAGTATTGGGGGCCTGGACCAAGTCAGGCAACTCTATTTACAAAAAATTCACGGTACGAAAACACAGAGGTACCACTGTATGTCAGATTTATATGCATTATTTTCCCAAACATAGTTTACATTTTGCGTAACAACTCAAAACGGCTACTCTTGTCAGATGGCCGTCATCCATCATTGGAAAGCTGAGATTCTAGGCTTTCAGAAGAGGTTCGGTAACAGTTTCCATATTTTGGGGCCCTGGGTCATAAATGATGTCCATGAAAATATGACAGTTTACACCAGTTATTCGTGTTCATGTATTATTGGTAAGTAGTGTGTCAGGTGTCCCCTTTCCCCCCTCCCCCCCTGGGGGGAGTGGTGGCTCTCCTGACAGTGCCTGCACGGGAGCCATGGACGACAGGATCTGGAGTATCTCGCCTGTGCTGACCTGTGACCCCGGACCACCGCCCCTGCCTGTCTGGACCAGCCCCCCTTCCTGCATTTATACATGGACGTTCATCTATAGCCTGTCCGTCCATGGGAGTGGATCTCTCCTTCAATGTGGTTCTCCTCAAGATTTCTTCTTTTTCCCACTGGGTTTGGAAGTTTTTTCTTGCCGAGAAGGAGGGTCTAAGGACAGGGGATGCCTGGGACTTTTCATGTATTTCTGTAGTTGATTATGTTTTTGTAAAGCCCTCTGAGACGACGTTGTTGTGATTTAGGGCTTTATAAATAAAATTGAATTGAATTGAATTGAAGGTGAGAAGGACAGGCAAAGAATACACTTCTGCTTTTCAGTTTTTTGTGTTTATTGTGGTTATTATACGGTATGTGGTGATGACTGTACAAACCAAAAATAAACCATTTGTTCCTTCATTCTCTGGAACAAGAAGACGGGACATCACCCCCATACTGGCTTCCCTTCACTGCCTTCACTGTCTTCACTAAAGGAGAAAAAAGGAAATGACACAAGATTGGGAAAAAAAACAAAACATAAAAGATGTGACAAAATATTCCTGTGTAATCTTAAAGCGAAGCATACAGAATGTTATTACGTATTGTATGTAATTTGCCATTTACCATCATTTTCACTTGCTTTTGTGTACTCCAGCTACACACACAATCAGAGAAACACAAATATTAACACACACCTACATTTTTATGCATCCACATTCACTCACTGACACCATTTAAATGTTTATACAGCACAAGTAAATACACATGCAATCTGTCTGTACACACAGACACACTTTTACTGCTCGACACTGACACACTGGGCATCTTCCTGCTTATCTGCATAATACTGTATTACAGGGAAACTCCTTTGACAATCAGTTCAAATGTTTGGACAAGGATTAGTATAAACCTGAGATGATAAACTTCTTTTTCCTTTTTTTTTAAATCATGACAGCCTTTAAAAATATATATTTATCTTTCCAGTCAGGGAAAGCAGAAGTCTCACATTCATCCCAATTTGATCTCCACCAGTAAAATAATAACATAATAACCTACTACTATAACTACACATTTTTGTCTGTTTTAGTGCAAAAAACTCCCATTACATTCTGAAAACAGTTACATTTCTAAATTATCCAAACAAACAAGTGAAATGTCTTTGTAATTTAACAGTATTATGCCTTAAGCTTATGGCCTGTAGCATGTACATTATGGACTGGGTCTAAAATCTTTGAAACTGCTTTGATTTTAAACAACACATCACACAGCCAACTCACAACAGAGGACACACCCTGGAGGTGTGAGGGAGAGAAAGAGAAGAAAGAACTCAGTGTCTGTACTTCCCCCAGCATTCTAACTCCTAGGGCAGCCTAGACTGAACTGTGACTCATACATCATGTATACATGATATATGAGTCACATAATTTTTAACTAACCTGACCATAGGCTTTCTCAAACAGGAATATTTTCAGCCTAATTTTAAATGTAGAGACTGTTTCGACGTCTTTAATATTAAAGGGAAGCTGATTCCATAAGACAGGGGCCTGATAACTAAAGGCTCTAGCTCCTACTGTACTTTTACAAACCCTAGGAACTTTCAATAAACCTGCATTCTGAGAACGAAGGGTTCTATTGGGCTGGTACGGAACCAGATCGTCTTTAAGATAAGAGGGGCCCATACCATTAATGGCTTTGTATGTAAGGAGGAGGATTTTAAATTTAATTCTAAACTCCACTGGTAGCCAGTGAAGGGTTTGGAGCACAGGGGTGATAGGGTTAGGAGTCAGGGGTCAGGGTTTGGAGCACAGGGGTGATGTGTTCTCTTCTATTAGATCCTGTTAATAATCTTGCTGCTGCATTTTGAACCAGTTGAAAGCTTTTTAGGGAATATATAGGACACGTAAGGAGTTACAATAATCTAATCGTGATGTAACAAATGCATGAATTAATTTTTCTGCAGTCATTTTAGACAGAATATTCCTAATTTTGGCTATGTTGCGCAGGTGAATGAAGGCTGTTCTGCATGTTTGGTTAATGTGCATTTTGAATGAAAGATCTGGATCAAATAAAGGCCTGTTGGACGCATATCTGACCCTCCTGCGTTATGTTGCCTTTTGTTGCTGCTTGACATGTGAGAAACATTCCAAGCAGGAATTACCTTCACATGTTTATGTTTAGTTTAACCAAGTCAATGACTTTTTAAATAGAACCAACATCTTAGAAAAGCATCAGTCTGGTTTTAGGATGAACCACAGTACAGAGACAGTGCTTTTAAAGATTTTAAATGACCTCAGGTGGAACTTAGATAATAAAAAACTCAGTGTTGGTTCTACTGGATCTAAGCGCTGCCTTTGATACAGTAGACCATCACATTTTATTAAACAGACTTAGACACCTGATCAGCCTCTCTGGTACTGTTTTTAACTGGTTCAATTCTTACCTCACAGACCGATGCTTTTCTGCAAGTATGGATACATGTTCCTCGGGAACCCATGGAATTAGTTTTGGGGTTCCTCAGGGGTGAATTTTAGGTCCCATACTTTTCAATCTTTATATGTTATTGGGGATGTCATCAGTTTCCATAGCTACGCTGATGACACACAGCTGTACATTGCTGTGTCTCCTGATGACATAGGGCCATTAGAAACCCTTTTAAATTGTATTTTAGACATCAAGTCATGGATGGCAGTGAATTTCCTACAGCTCAACCAGGACAAAACTGAAGTTTTAGTTATAGGTCCTGAAGGCCAGAGAGATAAACTTTTATCTAAATTACTAAACTTTAAACCAGCAAAATCGGTAACAAACTTGGGCGTAATTTTTGACTCTGAGCTGAATTTTATTCCACACATTAAAAATATAACGGGGATAGGTTTTTACCACCTTAAGAACATAACCAGAGTCCGCCCGTTTCTCTCTCAGGCCAGCACGGAGGTGCTAATGCATGCTTTTATCTCTTCACGCTTAGTTTATTGTAATGCCCTGCTCTCTGGTCTTCCTAAAAAGAGCATTTTTAACCTACAATTATTGCAAAATTCAGCCGCTCGCGTGCTAACAAGGACCAGAGGGCGGGAACACATTACACCGGTTTTAAGTCGCTGCATTGGCTCCCCGTCCGCTTCAGGATTGATTTTAAGGTTCTTTTATTAGTTTTTAAATGTCTCAACGGCCTTGCGCCTTCTTATTTATCTGACCTGCTTTTGACGTATTGACCCTCGCGGACCCTGAGGTCCTCCGGCAGTGGCCTTTTAACTGTTCCCCGAGCGAAGACTGAGACCCACGGCAAGGCGGCATTTAGCCACTATGGCCCCCGCCTGTGGAGCAGCCTGCCGGAGAGCCTCAGGACTGCAGAGACTGTCGATGCTTTTAAAAGAAGGTTAAAAACTCACCTTTTTACTCTGGCTTTTAACTAACTTTAAAATGTTTTATGTTCTTGTTGTTTTATGTGTTTTACTCTCTTAGCCTCTTACTTATGTTTTAGGTTTTTACTGCATTTCTTAGCTTAAAACTTTTATGTTTTAACTCCAGTGTTTCCTCAGGGGGGTCCTCCACATTGGGGGTTGTATCTGGCCCGCTGCTGGGAGTACTGCCCGCGGGTCCCCTCGGCCCGGCTGGTTGGGGGGCTCTTCACCTTGGTGGGGGGGCTCTTCCTGTTTGTCGGCGTTGGGGGTATGTGTGTCAGCGCCCCTCGTGGTCATGGTCTGGGGCCCCTCCCAGTGTGGAGGACCCCAGGGTAGACGTTTCCATGATGCTCAGCGCCAGGCCATGTCTCCTATATTTGAAACTGAGTGTGTGTGTGTGTGTGTGTGTGTGTGTGCGTGCGTGTGCATGTATGGGTAGGTGTGTTGATGTGCGTATGTGTGTTCTGTGAATATATGGTGGGAGGGATGGGTACTTGTTTTTAATGTTTTTAATGCTGTAAAGCACTTTGTGTTAAATTTTTTGTATGAAGAGTGCTATATAAATAAAGTTTGATTTGATTTGATTTAAAAAAAAACACTAAGCAGGCAGAATATTGTTAAAATTGTGCTTTATTTTTTTTAGACATTTCAGGTTGATGACGATTCACATTTTATTGTTGCAGAATAGTTTGTAAATGTCAATATTTTCATAATTTATTTAAGGCTGCAATGATTAGTTATCGACTAATGTCGTTAATAGAAATAGTCGACAATGAAATCTGTTGTCGACTATTGTCGTCAGTCGCGTTTTTCCAACAGAGTGAGCACTAGATTATAATCTCTGTTGAGAGTTGTTCATGTGCAATCGCGCCTGTGTCTGTGAGCGGTAACATACAGGTACTAGTACCTACATTTCTAAAGTTTGGGAGCATTTTAGCCTAAATATGATGAATGAAAATTCTACTGGAGAGGTTTGTAAAGTAAAGCATTCTTCTCATAAGTGGTACTGCTGAGAACCAACTAACAGGTAAAAATGTCAAAATCCTGTCATAACACAGCTCTGTTCTGTCTATATTACACCATACATTTTGGTTTGCTAATATTCCATTTAGCCTAGCCAGTGTTGTACCTGAACGAGTTAATTGAATGATCGTTCACGAACGATATCATATTTTTCACAAACATGAATGACTCGTTCAAATGAACGGGAAGTTGTGAACGTGGTTATTCTGGCATTTATTGAACTGCGCTCTTATTTAGTTCACATTTCAATCTTATCACGTTGTAATTATTGAGTCCTATGAGGCATAAAATGGGATCAAAACACTGCATTATCATATATGTCATTTTTATATTATTCTGAACTAATTTTGGCAACATAATGTTGTGGAATAGCCAATGAGAAGCGTTGTGGGCGGGGCAGAGAGAGAAAGAGTTTTTGGGAGCGGAGAAAAAGAGGTAAATGTACAGAGTGTGACCGGCGACCGGAGCACGTGTTGTCCCGTTCTTGGAAATAAACATTGAAAATGAAGCTCACTGAAACCGCATCCTTGTGTTCTAAAAACCCACAGAGGGAAGTTAACCCTGGGGTAAGGTACTGACTTCGGCCCTGGAGGGGCGGCATTTTCCCCTGATAACGTCAGGAACGGTTAATAATAAGTTTACAATAATAACACAAAAAAGAACAAAAAAGTTCATTTTGGGATCCATGAACTTCTAGTTCATAATTTGGAAGAATGAACGATGAACTGAACTAATTCATATTGAGTAACTTGAACTGAACTTTGAACTAGTTCCTAATCAAGGTGAACTTTCCCAACACTGAGCCTAGCTATCTTGACTTTATTAGCAATAGCTGATACACACACGTGTTGGTTGGCGTGTACGCGCTGGCATTTGAGTGTCTAAATCCTACTGGGGGCCTAAGTCAGGGTTCAGTGTCTTGTCCAAGGACACTTCGACATGTGGACAGCCAGAGCCGGGACGCGAACCGCCAACCTCTGTAGTCTCATTGTTTGAGCGATATACTCCTGCTAGGATCAACAGACCCATGTAGGCTTGGAGGTCTACCAGGTCCAATTCTCTCCAGGTGTCCCCAAACACGCGCCTCCCCTCCAGGTTTGTCATTTCCAGTATAATTCCCTCAATGGACTCTAGTAAAAAGACTTGGAAGCTGGACTTGACATCATTCACACGAGATGTTGCATACCGTGTTGGTACTGGTGTCATCTTTATGATGTTTTCCACTCTTGTTCTACTTCCTCTGTCCTGGGGGGATGAAGACCAGAGCAAGTCTCCACTCTTGGACTGCAACGTCTCCTCAGGCGCCTGTTCTTCAGGTGCCTCTCCCTCCCCATCTGTTGACTGGTCAGTCTCCTCAAAGTCAGGATCAAAATCTCTGTTGTCTTCCACTTCCGAGACATCCTCCTCTATCTTTGGTTCAACATCAGTGCCCTCTTCATCTTGTTCTAAAATCTGGTCCAGAGCCTCTCTGACAGTCAACCGCTTGGTCAGTGGCCTACTCATTGTGCTCAGAGTAAAAGGAGTGCAAGGCAAACATCAAGCTATATTTTGGGGGTCTGTGTGAAGATATGACACATTGATTGGTCTGGATTGGTGGTTCCCGTGGTCGGGGTAGGCACAAAAGCACAGGAAAGAGCTGGGTTCACATAACAAACACCTGTTTAGTCTGAGTGAAAATATGATACATTGTTTCACCAGGAAGGTGGTTCACGTGGAAAGGACAGGCACATAAGCGCGAGATGTGTACCCACAAAAGATATGTTTCAGTCTGTGTGTGTGTGGGGCGGGGGGGTATGGGGATGTTTTCTCATCTGATGGGTGAGTATAATCTGGATAACCATTCATTTCCTATGGCGGTCACTTTTGACCGGGAACATCACAGGTGTAACAACGTTGACTGAAACACTCCAAATTCAATGAAAGTTGTGATCATCACTTTCATATATTCAAGTGCACAGTGTGGAAGATATAATAAGGCCTTGAGGGAATCACATGTAAAACACAATATTTATGAGTGTTTTAAGTTGTAAATCGGTCAGATTTGACCCGAACACGACAGGAAGGTTAAGTCTGTATTTAGTCATGCTTGGCTCCTAGTGGCTTATGCTACAGTTTGTAACGGAACGGGTAGTAGATGGACCCAAGATGCAAGACTCTGAGGCTCCAGGTGCGTTTTACAGTTTTTATTAAATAATGAGTGAGCACGGATGAGGCTCCTCCCGGTGCGTCCGTACAGAACACCGCGAGCCGCAGTGAAACCGGGAAGAAGGATGGTCAGGCAGGCAGGGTTTGTAGACAGACAACCGATGACCGAATAAGGGAGATCCAACACACCGTTATCCAGGTCCGTAGCAGGGTCACGCCGAGGGTCCGAGGTCCGAAGAGGCACCGAGGAGGGGCAAGGCAAAACTCCGGGTCCAAAAACAGGCTTAGGGTCAATACACAAAAAATCCACACAATGACAGACAAGGGGCAGGCAGAGATCAAAATCCAAAAACCAAAACAAGAAGTCAAAATCCGAGAAACCAGTGGTAAATGTACAATTGCTCATAAGTCGCATAACGCAGACAGATTCGCACCAGACAAACACACAGATTGCATATTTATACCCTTCTGACAGCTGTCACCAATGATGTGACAGTTAATGGAGGCGGGGAGAACACTGGTGACAGGAAGTAAAGCAGGAAACGTGAACATGAACCCACATAACAAAATAAAAAGCCCTAAACACCAACAATGACAAAAACTGTAGAAAGACATACAAAAACAAGACATAAACATGACACCAGATGTAAGATCCATGGCACAGTTGAGGTATGTTTTGTGCAGTTTAGTTTGTGGACTGTCTGCTGGATATGCAAGTGTTGTGTCATGAATACAGAGGCAATGCACTTTGTTGGTTTGTTGATTTATCTATGTTATATACGTATGTTTCTTTTTTAGTCACATGTACAGTATAGGTGTTTAGTTTTGCCTAATTTCACTAGACTGTTAGACACCATCCACAGCCTCTTTAGAAAAAGTCTATGGTACGTGGGCGTGGCACAAATCTGAAATGTGACGTCATTACCATCGGTCCCAAAATGCTGGATGATAATTTGAACACTGATGGCAACATGACAGTACCTATTTTAAATTCAATTCATGCAGTCTAAAGAAGAAAGTGGACTAGAGCTGGGAATGTTTGACCCAACCTGACGGTACCTGACAAGACCTGCTGAGGTCGGACATAATTTTTATCATTTGAATCGGACCTGGGCTGGTTCTGGTCTGACATTTAAGGCTCATTTTATGCTCTGCCATGGAGCCCTTCCTACAGACATTCACACCCAGCACTGTGATTAACTGGGTTTACATGTTCAATAGAACATACTTCTCATTCTACTCATCTTTCTTGTGTTGATTATCATTTGTCACATAATTAAATCAAGTTATTATAATAATAATAATAGTATATAATAATACTAGTTGCAGCCCTAAATTTAACGTTACTTTTAAAATCTAAAACAAAGACAAAAAATTGAAGGCATTATTATAGGCATAATGTAACATTTTATTCATGTCAAAACAAAAAGAAAATAGTCATTATTTTCTGTAGGTTATCATGTTATTTGACCTGTATGTGGAACATGAACTAAAATGAATTCAACAGCATTGACTGTTGAATTTTTGCAGTTTGTAAATGAATCCAATGGACCTCATTTTTACCGTGACATTATACCAACAAAAGTCATCAAATGTAAATGTAAATGAACTCCACAAAAACATGAAAATGTCAAGATACAATATTGGAAAATATGCATATAGATGGTGACATGTAATGTTTAATGTTCACATGAATGAATGTGTGTTTATGCAGAGGTGGAGGCTTAGTGTTTGAAAACCTCATGTGGAAAAACCCTGCATGAAAAACATATTAATTTTGGCAAGGTTAAGAAGGTTAGACAACTTCCAAAATTTAATCTGCCGCTAATTTGACAAATGTCACTTGGAAAATTGGATTAGTTATGGAAGTGGAAAATAATGGCAATTTATAAAAGTTATAATTTAATTGATCAACTCTATGTTTTGGTTTAATTGATCACATGTACTTGCTTTGTAAGTTGATTTCTTTTGCATACAAGATGAAAACATTTGTTGGAAGAATTCTTAACACTGTTGCTTCTTCCGACTTAATTACCTCCCTGGTAACAACAAGATTACGTTAGAAATTACCATCTTAATGACAGCTGTTTGCACCACTATTACCTGGAAACTGGCATAATTACCATGAAATTATGTCAAAATTACAATAGAAATACCACCTTATTATCAATAATGTAAAGTGTTACTGGAATCACTAACAGAACGGCTTTCACAAGTCTTGGCTTTTTATAATGAGTTAAAAAAAAAAACTTTTGATAATAGGGGAATATTTTTTCAATTAATTAAAAAAATCATTACAAATTTTAACTTGTACCTATTTTTTTTTTCAGAAATGTAAACAAATCAAAATCAGGTCATTGGCAACCTATAAACCAAGTTTGGTATTAATTTACCCAATAGTTTTGCTTCTAAAGTGTTAACAAACCAAAAAAAAATACAAAAGAATGGAACCACAAACAGTACCCCTTACCTCCCACTCAGGGGGCAGGGTCAAAATTAAAAGAAAAACACATAACACAAAGAGTATTTAGGAAATGTATTGACCATTTTAATAATTTAGGTAATTTTTGCACCTCAAAGTCAATACTAACGTTCTTGTTAGCTCATTCAGATGAAGTCACGATGTCGTGCTTCGTCTGTCGTCGTCCACAATTCACTAAAATCGCTTCTCCTCCCTCAATTCTCAACAGATTTCAATTCTGATTGATTCATTAGTGTGTGTGTGTGTGTGTGTGTGTGTGTGTGTGTGTGTGTACCATAGCAACTGATGCCTTATAATAACGTCATTGAACATTTTTCCCCCACAAGAGTTCCCCAAAACAAGTCCAGGAAGGAAACACGCCTGTAACGTCACATTATTTCCAGAGTAACGGAAACGGTGATACAGTTATCGATAAAATAATTAAATAATTACTCCGTTACTCGAAATGTGGCTGCGTTAGTAGCACTGTTATACTCTAACGCTGTTATTCCCAGCACTGGTGGTCAATGAGTTTGTTCAGTGTTAAAGCTGTATCTCTTCCTTTATTTTCCATTACAATACTTTCAGTTGTCTTTGGAAACTGTTGTAAAGACTTTAAAATGTAAAAATGTGAATTCAGACTGATTTATGTAGAGTGTCATTCACCTGTTTTACTGTGACTAAACCCTGACTGTTTGGCCTTAGACAGAATATGAGCACAGGAGTTATGACAGTATGAGTAGAGATTACATTTTCAGTGTTCCAGTCAGATCGACATGTTGTTATATGACAATAAATTCAAGGTCTGACACTGAGAAAAATTTTTATAAAAAATCAATATTGTCAAATAGTTAAATGGTGTCATGTTACCGTGAACTGCAGGATACAGAATGAATATTAATGTCTATGATTGTGACTGTTTTATTTCAAAGATATTCTTGTTCAAGTGGTTTTTTAGTGAGGTTTGGCCTTGTGCACCACAGACAAACTACAACTGATGCCCTAAAATGTTTGTATTGAAATACGAATCAAACAAAGAAGTTATGAAGTGAAGGTGAGGAATGTGCTCCTCACAGAGGGGGAAAGTAACGCAGTAAAAGTACCTCAATACTGTACAAGAGTACAGGTATGTTAGGTATGTTGAGTAATTTTTTTTGGGAAGCTTTTTACTTTTACTCCCTACATTTTTGTATAAATATCTGTACTTTATACTCTTTACATTTATATAAATATATGTACTTTATACTCTTTACATTTATATAAATATATGTACTTTATACTCTTTACATTTATATAAATATATGTACTTTATACTCTTTACATTTATATAAATATATGTACTTTATACTCTTTACATTTATATAAATATATGTACTTTATACTCTTTACATTTATATAAATATATGTACTTTATACTCTTTACATTTATATAAATATATGTACTTTATACTCTTTACATTTATATAAATATATGTACTTTATACTCTTTACATTTATATAAATATCTGTACTTTATACTCTTTACATTTATATAAATATATGTACTTTATACTCTTTACATTTATATAAATATATGTACTTTATACTCTTTACATTTATATAAATATATGTACTTTATACTCTTTACATTTATATAAATATATGTACTTTATACTCTTTACATTTATATAAATATCTGTACTTTATTCTCAGAATAAACTACACAGATGTGACAATATGAAAAATCAGTGAAGGAGAGAAACTGTGACTACATATTATAATAATATGACTATTATCTCATAATCTCCTAATATTGACTTTTTATCTCATAATTTTTACATTGTATTTTATCATTTGGATTTTTTTATCTCATAATTTTGACTTTTTATCTCATAATTTGACTTTTAATCTCATAATTTTTACTTTTTATTTCACAATTTTGACTTTTTATCTCACACTGTTGACTTTTAATCTCATAATTTGGAGTTTTTATCTTAAAATTACGCATTTTATCTCATATTTATAACTTTTTTTTTATCTTATGACTTTTTATCTCAATTGTGACTTTTCTTCCCCCATTTTTCCGAAAAATTCCTAAACATTATCTACACAGTAACTCACTTTTGGATAATTTTAAAACTGATTTAATTTTTCTGATTTTAAATATTATTGCGTTCATGACTAAAAAAGCAGTTTTACTTTTCACTTTTGTATTTTATAGCAATTGAGAAGTACAGTACTGTGAGTACTTTGAACACCTCTGGCTCCTCATGCTCAGGTTTTATTTTCCTAAACAAAATGGCATATTTTTTAAAGTTACCACAGTTCAATATTGAGTTGTGACTGTGCAAAACAAAACAAAAAACACAGATTTAAGGGGACATATCATTCCTATTTTCCGGCAGTGAACACAGTTGCCTGGTCTCAGTCTGTCACATGCTTTGGTCAAATTGATGCAGCTACAGCAGCCTATTTAACCTGGACCAGGGGTGTCAGACTCCAGTCCTGGAGGGCCGGTGTCTGTATGGTTTAGAGGTTTCCTTCTTCCATCAAACCTGGAAAACATTACATCATTATGAATCTTCTGCAGAACTGATGAGGAGCTGATTATAAACTTTTAAGTGTCAGCACTGACATGTTGTGAATCATGGGTGTAGGTTTCTATATAGACGGTTGTGACATGTCACAACCAATGTTTGGGGATTGCAAAATAGTCCCTACCAATATTTGTCATTTTCATTTAATATAGGAACATTATTTGAAAATGTTGAAATACTATTTCAATATACTACACATATGCATGGGGATTGCGACACCCCCACTTCTCCAACCAGATGATTTCATAACCCCCTCTTTTTCCTGAGTTTATATATTGTATCGTTCACTGGATCCAGGAAACGAATGGAGAGTTAGTCTCACCTACTTTTTATTTCATATATAAACAGTTACTGTCGGTCACAATCAAACAAACAGAAATAACATTGTGGGGTTGTTTTATATATATATATATATATATATATATATATATATATATATATATATATATATATATATGGTTTAAACTGTTTACCCGTATGTAAATGAAGCGCACCTCAGTTCCCCCGGGCGAGATGTAAACAGCTTTTCTTCACGGTGTTAGTAAACAGTCATCAACCAGTAAGTAATGAGAAATGTTGCCTTTGTTAAACTAAGTTAACTAAACTATGTCTTGTTCTGTGACATATACCCTAAGCCAGTGGTTCTCAAACTTTTGTCAGTGATGTTCCCCCTGAGGAACATATTGTTAGTCATCTCCCCTGACATGGACAAAACATTTTTGTAAGAAAAAAGAGGAACAGTGTCTGTAAAATCAGTGTCAGATTTTTGAAATCCAAATTTATATCAGTTTTTTTTTATCTCATAATTTTTTACTTTTTATCTCATAATTTTTAGTCATGAATTGAATAAATGTTTAATTGAGGAAAAACACATTTATGTTATTATTTTCGGCCATATTTTACTTTTTTAATATAAAAATTTTACAATTAATGGATAATTCTTTGTTAATTTTCCGATGATAGATTCAGAAAATTTTCCTCAGGTGCCACAACCTAGAACACCCCCACATTTTAAATGGCTGTGATGCCCCTGCACATATGGTAGCATTAATAAAAACTATTTTACATTTGTTCATATTTTGTTTTTGTCATGTTCTGATATTGATTCAATGATGATGACCCATATTCGCTGTTTTTATTGGCTGTGACAGAGTGATGGTTGGTGGGGCACTGCTGATCTGGTGTCAAGTGGGAGTCCCGCTTGACAGATGGGGGACTTGGAATTGTCCGAATTTCAATGCTGTAAGCTCCCGAGACAACGCCACCAAAAAAGAAACGGTACATTTCACTACCGTGGCTATAAGTATAGTGCGCACAGAATCACATAACAAAATTAATAACATTCACAGCTAAGTGTGTTATTTTTCCCCCCGTGTAATTTGAAGTGCTTTAGTTTTACCCGTCTTAAGGACCAACAGGCAAAGACTTTAACTCTTAAATGCACAGTATCCTAATAATGTAAAGATTGCACCATTTACCTGAAATGCAGATTTTATTTTATTTCTTAAAATAGGGGGGGGGGGGGGGGGGGGGGTAGCAATTTCCCTACCAAAGTTTAGGCCAAACCTACACCCTCGATCTAAATGGATGGTTCAGTTTAAATATTCCCCCTTTTTTTTTTTTTTTACTGTGTTTTTACTGAGCTGTCAAAAGGCCACAAATTTAGAAAAATGCAACATTAAGCTAGCTCTCTAATTTTTTGGGGGGGATTATTTTTTTGCATGTTTTCCCATGTTATAATTTCGTAAATATTTATTATGTTTTGTTAATTTTTTTAAATTTTTCTCCTTTTTGTTTTTTTATATTTTATTATTTTCTCATAAATTTTGCTCCATTTGCGTCTTACTTTGTTCATGTTACTAATTATTTTGTGAGTTTATTACAAATTTTTGTTCATTTTAATTGATTACTTTGGCCATTTTTGTCCATTTTGTTGCTGTCTCAGGAGTTAAAGGGTTAAACTGAATCATGTGGAAGAGGTAAATATCTAAAACATACAGGACAGTGGCCCTTGAGGACTGGAGTTTGATACCTGTGACCTGGACAAACAGACCTCAGTTTTCAAACACTCAGTTTTCGTACCTCATGCTTTCATGCAAGTGAGCTACAGCTGGCTCCGCCCCCTCTTCCTCATTCTACTGAGAAGAAGAGGAGAAAGAAATGGAACCTGAAAAAGCTGTGTGAAAAACAGGCAAAGACATAGATGAAATAAAATCAGACTGAGGGCTAAATTTTATGGCCCAGGTGCGTGTTCAGGTCCGGCCCGGGTCCAGACGAACCATGACACCACTGTTATGGTGCCACCCACAGACCAGCCTGTCCGATCAACTCGGGTCAGACCAACCGCGGACCCAGACACACAAAGCGATCAGGGCTCAGACCCCACCAGACACACACCAGTGCTGTGTTCAAAAATCCATACTTATCGCCTTACTTACTTTTGGGGCGGTTGGTAGAGCGGGTCCCGTCTCTGGTTGTCCACATGTGAAACTGTCCTTGGACAAAGACACTGAACCCTGACTTAGGCTCCCAGTAGGACTGACAGAACCCAAGGAGTCATATACACCAGGATGATTGTGGATAAATATGACAAAATATTTTATGGAAGCAACTGATTAATGTGTGTTTGAAGAACAGCAGCTCAGTGGTTTTGGTGGTTTTCCCGTCACCATGCCAATAAAGAGAGAAGACTTTTTGACTTAAACTCTTTGTAACTTTGAAATAATCTTTACTGATTGAACTAATTGTAAACTATATTTGTGACATTAAAATGAATGAAAAGAGTCAAAGAAAAGCTACTTCTTATCAAGTCCGCTCATAAGCCATAAGTACAGTATATATTTTAATTATGATTTATATATTTTTTCAGAAGACAATAAGTGATTACTTCCTTTGTAATCAGTAATGTATTATAGTTTTTGAGTAGTTTACACAACATTGCTGGTTAGTCATGTTGTTAATGTCGAAGGTACAGGCAAATATTCGTATTTTCAGCCAAAAAAAGGACACGCTGACGGTGTCAGTTACAACACATTCTACACCACATTGTCCACCATAACAAATAGCATCTCATTTAGTGAGAACATTTTTTTTTACTTTTCGCAGTTTCTGATGCCATTTCTGGCAAGTGTGGCAGGTAGAATCAGAACCAGTTTTGGAAATGGAACAGCACTTCTCTTTGTAAGAAGCATGTAATGCACAAAAATACCACTGGGCGGCACTGTTAATGATATATTCAGCTCATGCTAGTATATATATACCACCAAGGAAGGAGATCATAACCGTGACAACACCAAAACTATTATCTTTTCTTTTTTTTCATTTTATTAACTTTTACAGAGTCCATTTTACATAAATAATCCTCATGTTTCAGAAATACTTTAGTATTCATGTAATTTTTGAAAACCTGCTCAACCAAAGGGTAGAGATGATAATAAAGATGATAGTCACAAACCAAGTCACAAATTATGTTGGTAAGATTGGCGAAGGAATAATGTTTGAGTTTCAGTTTTCAGCTTCAGTTAAATTTAGGGTCAATAAAAATAAATAAATAAATATATATATATATATATATATATATATATATATATATATATATATATATATGTGTGTGTGTGTGTGTGTGTGTGTGTGCTATAATAGTCCCGGTGAGGTAGAAAAAGCTAAAAAAAAAAATGTGTAGTGTGAATCTTTATCATTAAAAGGATGATGGTATAATTTCTTCAAACCCTGCAGGTCAGAGTAAAGTGGTAAAAACACTGTAACGGCTGCAGCACTCATGCACACTTCACCCACAGACGCAGTGTTTTACTGCATTTGTCTTGCATGTCCTTGGTGAACAGGCTGTTGTACAAGAGCTAAGCTGCTGAATAATATGTCACTGCACTTTAAAACACACACACTCACACACACACTGGAAGCACTAACTGCAGAGTTTCTTTTTCTTTTTTTCTCTTCTCTCCATATGTCCTTGGTGAGCAGACTCAGCTTTTAGAAGTAGATCACACGGCTGGAGGATAACATGACACTCAATGCCTTTAAGCCCATTTAACGTACATCGGGTGTGTGACGCCATATGGACTACATAGTGTGTGTCTGTGTGTGTTTTCTCTACATGAGTCTATGTCGATGGCAGCCTGTGGTGGGCGTGTGTGACAGGGAATTGTGTGTCGCCCTTGTCTGAGTCAGCACGTTAATGCGTTTGGGTGTCAACTCTGAAGCTTAGACTTTATGTGTTTCTATGTGTGTGACTCCAGTGCAGACCTCTGCCTCATTTCAGTTTAATATTAAGAGCTGTGAGCCACCGAAGCAGCGGTGTGTGTCAACGGAACAAAGTGATTTCAAAGAGGGTAAGCACAAACACACATGCATGTAACACACACACAGGCCCGGGCTGACTGAGTGTTATATATGTGTGTAACGGAGAGTGAAGCTGCACATTCGTGTCTGTGAGCTACAGACAGAGACGAAGGGAATATGTGAGTGTGCATGTTGGTCTTCCCCTGCTTACAGGGAACAGCAGCACTTACTCAGTCAGCCTGATAAAGAGAGCATTATGGAAGCAATCCATTTGCCCGAAGAAGGCTTGCAGATGAAATAAAATAGTTGGGCTTCTGGGGAAAAAAAAAAGAGAATACGATTTGATGCATTACTCAACATGTCAAAAAGTATTTTTCCAATTTATTCCACGTAACTTTAGGAGAGTTAGAGGGGCATTTGTTTTGAGAGCAGCCAGCGGAGCCCAGTGGTGCTGAAAAGAATGGAGGTAAAAAAAAAAAACAAAACAGAAAAAACCCCCCAGAAGAAATAAAAGAAAAAAGAAACGAAGAGAACAGTGTGAAAAACTGGCAGAGATGTTACGCTTTTAAAGTTGGACTGTGCAAAAGCTGTTTTTTCCCCCTCTTTTGCTTAAATCACAAAGTGGGTCGCTGAAAAAGAAAAGAGCTTCTGCTGCCAGCGAGAAAACAAAAAAGAAAAAACACTGACCCCGTTTAGCTTGATTAAATAACAATTATACCATACATTTAACCTCCATATTCATATGTTCATGTTTGAATGCTGCCTCAATAATGACTGTGATAACAGATGTGGGTTTGTTCAAGTTGTACAATGACGAAGGGTTTTTCTAGAGCTGCAGTGAGCAAGCATTTTTGTCTCCAGAAATTTGAATTTAAGCTAAAAATGTATCTAAAAAAAGGACTGCTGCATCAAATTCATCATTTACATGTGAAAAGAGGATTTCTTTTTTGCAACCATGAGTAAAAATCCATAATCACCTTTCATCATTGTAATCCAAGTAGTCTGAGAAGAAACTGGACTTGAGCATCTACCATTCTGTCTATGGTTATAGGAAATCTGCCAAGTAATATCTGCATAGGGATTCATAGACAACAGGATCTGCAGTGACTCACCTGTGTCCTGTGCTGACCTGTGACCCCAGACCTCCTCCCTCACCCTCACCTGTCTGATGGATGGACCTGCCCCCCCCCCCCCCCCCCTTCATCTACAAATGGATGTTCATCGACAGTATAGCCTCTCCGTCCATGAGAGTGGATCGCTCCTTCAGTGTGGTTCTCCTCAAGATTTCTTCTTTTTCCCACTGGGTTCTGGAGTTTTTTTCTTGCCAAGATGTAAGGTCTAAGTACAGGGGATGCTTGGGATCTATTTCTGTGGTTAATTGTGGGTTTTTTTTGTTTTGTTTTTGTGAAGCCCTGTAAGGCGACATTGTTGTGATTTGGGGCTCTATAAATAAAAGGGAATAGAAATTTAATTGATGCTCTAGTATTGTGTAATCACAGGTCTTTCTAGAGATATACGAGTTACAAGGGCCTGGGCAAGCTCTTCACGAGCAGCCTGACAGGCAGTTGTATGCCAATTGCCAAGGTAACAGTGACCTCTTGGCCGTGGACAATTCTGGATTTCCTGGGAAGTTCAAGGCCTGGATTTACCAGCATGGTATCCTGCCACACCTCCTCTGGCCACTGATGGTTTATGAAGTGCCAATCCCTACCGTGGACAATGTATATACAGTGGTACCTCTACTTACGAAAGCCCCAGCTAATGAAAAATCCAAGTAACGAAAAAACTTTTTATAAATCATCCAGGCTTTTAATTATAGTAAACTCAGTTCTGACATAAAACAGTACAATGATGCCATAATAAATAATAATTCATAGGGCTGCCATAATTATAGTGATTTCATTGTAACCTGGGTTTCCTCTACGTGGTGGATAATTTTGGACTAAAATGACTTTTAAGTATACAGTGGTACCTCTACTTACGAAAGACCCAGTTAATGAATAATCCAAGTAACGAAAAACTTTTACTTTAATTTTTCATCTCTGAATATGAAAGAAAATTCTATTTATGAAAGGAAACTGAAACCCCCCAGACATAAATACAGTACTTTACTATATGTAATTACGTAATGTAAGTAAATACGTTGCATACGTACTGTACGTAGCATCCCATTGGCTATGAGAGAGCTACCCATGATGCTTTTCCTTACCCTTTGACGCTCATTCATCACAGAGCGGCACCGTTTGTCTGCGGCAGCTGTGGCTGTCATGGTGGATTTACAGCTAAGCTAAGAGCTAACCGACTGCAGCTTCATCAGTCCTGCTCGCCAATGTACACTCACTGGAAAACAAACTGGACTACCCAAAGGTGGATTTAAACACCAAACATCTACACTAATGTAGATAAAATCTAAATCTACATTTTCTAACATATATTTCATACAAAATTGGTAAATTTTTATAATTTTTAAAGGGTTTGAAGGGTAATATTCGGGCCTTGGAACGAATTAGGCCTTTAACATGTAAAATGCAACTATTTACAAAAAATGTACGGAACAAAACACTTCTGGAATTAATTAATTTTGTAAGTAGAGGTACCACTGTATATGAATTGATATGTGTTCTGTGTTACAGACTGACAAAAGTTAAACAATTGCGGGGCTTTTGGCTTCGATTTGGATGAACCAGTTCAACATTCATAGTATATTTTAATCTAAATGTGATTTGTTGGATAATATTAAAAGTTCAGTTCAGTCTTATTCTTAGTCCCATACAGGCAGTGTTGTACCTGAACGCGTTCATTGAACGATCGTTCACGAACTATATCATATTTTTGACGAACGTAAACGACTCGTTCACTTCTGCCATTTGAACGGTAAGTTGTGAACGCGGCCATTTATTGAACTGCGCTCTTATGTAGTTCACATTTCGTTCTTATCACGTTGTAATTATTGAATCCTATAAGGCATAAAATGGGATCAAAGCACAGCATTATCATAGATGTCATTTTTGTATTATTCTGAACAAATGTCGGCAACATAATGTTGTGGAATAGAAACTGAGAAGCGTTTTGGGCGGAGCAGAGAGAGAGAGAGGTGCTGCAGAGAGTTTTTGGGAGTGGAGAAAAAGAGTTAAATGTACAGAGTGTGACTGGCGACCGGAGCAGGTGTTGTCCCGTTCTTGGAAATAAACGTTGAAAAAGAAGCTCACTGAAACCGCTCCTTGTGAGAGGGAAGTTAAACCGGGGTAAGGAACTTACTTCAGCCCTGGATGGGGCGGCATTTTCCCCTGATTTTTTGACTACAGGATAACGTCAGAAACGGTTAATAATACGTTTACAACAATAACACAAAAAAGAACGAAAAAAAGAATGAAAAAGTTCATTTTGGGATCGATGAACTTCTAGTTCATAATTTGGAAGAATGAACGATGAACTGAACTAATTCATATTGAGTAACTTGAACTGAACTTTGAACTAGTTCCTAATCAAGGTGAACTTTCCCAACACTGCATACAGGCAACTTGTTCACAGTAGGAGAATAAGCACAAAAAAATAAAGACAGATGGGCAGATCTGCACAAGAAGCATAATAAATTAAGTTGTAGTAAATAAATAGAAATATTGTAAGTAAGCTGCTGCTGTGGGTGACTGTGCTTTGCAGTTGTCACTTCACTCCCAATTATGCCAATATTTTAACACTGGAAAAGGGAAGTCGATACTGTTTTATACCTGACATGGATGCAGTAGCTGCAGATAGAGAATGTCCTGCCAAAAACAGTGTGTTTGGTAGAAAGAAGAAAACTTTCTGTTGCATCAATGAAGCAGTATTTGAATATACTTACTGAAGACATGGTATTGTTAATCTTCTTAACGTGATGTGATTTCTGCAGTAGGATTTAGCATTTCCAACTGCATTAGCCGTAGCCTTTGGAAGAATATAAGAGGCTGCAGGCTCTGGAAAAGAAATTATAAAAGTGCTGTTTGGCAGATGTTTCATAAATGATATTTAAGACAGATTTCTACATAAGACTAATAACTAGACATAGAACCAGGAGACAAATGTTCCTCCAAAATAATGATCGTCATCATTATTATTTATGTAGCACTTTTCTTTGTTAGTAATAACAGGGATATCATTAATTATATATCATTAATTATATGTAAAAATTGTACGGCATTGTATGCCTGAGAATAAATAATAAAATAAAAAGAACTATCAATCAATAAAAGCTTAGTAATAATCATAAAAATAAATACATAAATAAAAACACCTCTGGGTTTCATCATCCTGGCTTTTAACTATAGTAAATTCAGTTCTGACATAAAACAGTACAATAATGCCATATTTAATAATAAATCATACGGCTGCCATAATTAAAGTGATTTGATTGTGACCCAGGTTTCCTCTATGTGGTGGATAGTTTTGGACAAAGATAACTTGTAAGTATATAGTGGTACCTCTACTTACGAAAGACCCAGTTAACGAATAATCCAAGTAACGAAAAACCTTTACCTCAATTGTTCATCTCTGAATATGAAAGAAAATTATATTTATGAAAGGAAACTGAAACCCCCGAGACATAAATACTATGTACATACTCTACGTACTGTACATAACTACGTAATGTACGTAAATACATCATATATGTACTGTACGTATCATCCCATTGGCTATGAGGGACCTACCCACAATGCTTTTCATGAGCCTTTGACCCTCATTCATCACAGAGTTCTAAACATAACCGTAAAGGACATGTTACAGTGAGACTCACTGTCCTGTGAGTCCCCACGAGTCCGCCCACCGAAACCCCACCACAGCACACACCCGCCACACACCACGAACCCAAAGAAAGTGACTCCCGGTGTGAATGAAAAGAAGAAGCAACCCATGCCACCAACAGAAGTGAAACAGGAAATTACAGTCATCACTCCACCCGCACAAACAAAAGACATGCCGGCTAAACCCCATGAACCCGCGGGAAAAAAACACCCGAAAAAATTTCCACGAGTCATGCCATCGCCCACCTCGACGACGCACACGCCTCGTGGACCCCAAGAAGATCACGAAAAGCCGTCAAAATCGTCCTGGGATCTACACCCCACCAAACGTCCATCAACAAACACCACTGAAGGTGAAAGTGACAATTAAAACAAACACAATGGTATGAAAATGACCCACATGTCTGGTTCATGTGAATTGTTTAATGTTTAATGTTCAGTCAGTGAAGACACATTTACCCACTGACACCAATACATTACATCTAAAATATTCCTTTTACTTTTCATACATATTTCATACAAAATTTCTAAATTTGTATAATTTTTAAAGGGTTTGAGGGGTGAGGCCTTGGAGTGAATCAGGCCTTTTACATGGGGCGGAGTGCTTGGTTCACTGTAGGGGGGGGTGATGATCTGTAGTGGGCCTTTTATATAGTCCCAGTATAGGTAACGTTCGTGTTCATTCCAACACCATGATTTTAATTAGTCCTCATGTTGATCTTCCTCGAGGCACAGACAGTTTTTTTAATATTTTTTATGTCTTGTGTGTTTATGTTTTCAGATTGTTTCTGTATAAAAGTAGACTATAGACCCTTCACAGTCAGCGTCATTCAAACATAAGAGGAAGTTGCGCGTGCAGACTGGATTAAAAAAAAACTGCATGGAAACTCTGTTTATATAGATGACAGACCTAAAGCAGAACTAGAAATGTCTATTTGTTGTGTTGTCAGTGGTCAGAATTATTACAAGGACAGAGTTAAACTGTATAGAATTCCATTTGGATCTCACCCATTAAAAAAAAAAAACAATCGATGTCTATGGTTACAAAGATCCAGTGTGTGGACTGGGATGTCAAAAATGTCCTTCCCATTCTAACCACAATCTGGAACTTGAATGAAACTGCTGCAGCATGACCCAAACCTATAATAAAGTACATACTGAAAATAAAATGAAAGATTTGGGAGATATCCAAATACGTGGTTAAGTGATTAACCTGGTAAGTTAAACCAGAGGAAGTGATAAATCTGCTAACAGAGTAACCTGCTAGCTTTCTCTAGTTAAGACAATAATGACTCCAGCCTCTTCTGTTATTAACACCAACTCTCGGTTAACTAACCCAGGTTTACCACTAATCCAGGCCCCCCCCCCCAAACAACGACCACTTCCTCAGTCCAGTAGGATGTTTACCTGACATACATGTGCAGTTTTCTGTCTATATTGAAACATCCAGTTTATTGTGAAGCACCTAGACTTCGTACATAGGAACCTTCTGGACCTGACGATGACTTGGTCAAATGTTTAACTTCAGTCACAGAAGTTTACGTCTTTGTCTGTGTAAAACATGTTTTACACATGCACACACATAACAGTCGTAAGTGTCTAAACACTTGTAGGCGTGAAGTTTTTCATGAGTGTACATAGAAGGTTTGTCAATTAAGTACATATATGTCAGGCTATTGTATACTACGAAACTTACCAACATCTTTCGTCCACTCCTTCATCAAGTACGGATCTGGGAGGCGATGCTCACTTTTAAGTACTAATTTATTCATGGAACATTCCAGATCTGGAAAAGACACAGAAGTATCATAGTCTGCCAGCTCATAATACCGGTCTATGGACAGTCCTGGCTGCATGTGCATCCTAGCAGCATTCTGTTAGTTTACAAACATGTCAGTTCCGGCGTGCGTGAGGCAAGGTACGTTCACGAACGTGATCAGTGAAAGATGCAAGATTAACTTTACGAACTCAACACACTCAACAAACCAGGGCACATTTACAGTTATTTTATTTTTCTCATGCAATCAGGAAATAAGCATATATATATATATATATATATATATATATATATATATATATATGCGAGCGCACCCCCCGCCCTCGCGTTTGCTCCGCTAGTGGTATCATAGTAATGAAGGAAAGAAAAAACAAATGCACAGACACATTTATTTAAATCTGTTACTGAAATATGACTCAGCTTTATCATTGATTGAAGATAACACCTACTTTAGTAGCTCAAGGTTTAAGAGTCTCTCCTTTCTTTTAACAGTAGACATTGAATTTCTCTCCATACCTATACTTAAAGCTCACTGTATGTACATATATATATATATATACAGTATATATATATATATATATATATATATATATATATATATATACAAAACATACATAGTCTGATGTAAAGCAGCAATGTTAAATGTGTTCTAAGCTCATCCTCATTTTGAAATAACATAATTTCAATGATTACAAGAATTTATTAAATATTAATATACACTCATATATAGAAGATAAATATATGCCAAACAGAACTATAGCCAATCAGCTGCTTTAACATTTCTGGAAGTATTTTGTATCTACATCCATCTTAGTTTCAATGACAATAACCTTTCAATCATATAGAATAAATGTTCCCTGACAGTTGGCATCAGTAGATCTGGATGTGCTGGTCTGTGATGGTAGACCTGATAGAAATGTAGGTTTTTTTATCACATTAAATCTATCAGGAGTAAAAGGGAAAAGGACTAATCTGTGTCATGAATCTAACTGCATTTGTTTGTATCTTCTGTGGGATTTTTCCTGCAGGCAGCCTCAGAAGTTGCGTCCCAAATATCAAGCACATCAGATGAGAACAGATCTCCCCAGACACCAGGCTGCGGGACTCGGGAATAGCAGGGTGTCGACCTTCCCCCAGCAGGATGTTGATGAGTTTCTGCCAACATGAGTACTCTCATTCCTGCGAATACAACTCACATCAGAAAAAAAAAATACATTTTTCAACACAATAAATACATGTTTGCAACCAGTTAATCACATTTCTGTCTGATGCAACATTGAACACTAGAGCCATGATTGAACAACACTTGTCTATACAACTTATTGTCAATGTTTTTTATAATAGTTCAAATGTGGTTTTCATTTCAAAATGAGGATGAGCTTAAAACACCAGTAAATTTACACCCAGATCCTTGATTTTTTTATTAAAATACCCATGAAATATTGTCTCTACTAACCCACTGTGACTATTTAATATTGTTTTATTGGGATGATTGCACTGTTTTAGATACCTAAAATACCTTCAATTAGTGATTTTAAGATCACACAGTAAAACAATTATTCATTAGTACTGTTATAGCTCTAAAACAGGGAAGAAATCATCACAGTGATTGAAACATGTTTCATCTGCAAAAGATTTTACTTGAATTTAGTGCACACTCAAAACACTAACATACAAACACCTCATTTTCCTCAAAACTTATTTTTACTTCACAACTTATTAGCATACATGAAGTCAGTTTTGAAACAGCTATGCTAAGGCAAGTCATCACCCTATTAAAATAATGGCCTTAGTCATTATGTCCAGTTTTTGGGAAAACACAAAAAAACATTTACCCGAAACCTGACTGACCATCTTTACATAGGGGACATTAGCCTATGGACATAAACAGCATGATCATTTTAAAGGTGTCATTCCACTGAAAACCACTTTTCCACGCTCCTTTTGGAATCTGATGGGTCACCCCCAATTACCAACACATGCTGTGTCCCCTCCACTGGCTGTATTTATTATTCATAGAAAATAACAGAGAAATGAGCCACTCAGAAAAGCCTGTCCACTACATGTCATGTTGACTTTAGCATCACCCAAATGGGGTTAAGCCCATCCTCCATTGCAGCGAATCCAAAGTAGCATTAGCATCTACAAGAGAAGACGGTGCCACAGTAGCTGCTGCACAAACTTGAAAAAAAAATGGCAGATCAAACTGGTTCATGTGCTCTCTGTAGAAATAAAACCTCGTTTTTTTCCACCTACACATTTACAATACAAGTAACTGCACGATACCTAGCTGGATGTTACTCTGGGATGGTAAACACACACAGAGCCAGAGGGGAGGGGGGAGTGTTCCTTCACACGTTCATTCTCTGAGCCAATCAGATACACCTCATTACTGCGTCATGGACATGTATGAGGAAGTACCGTAAACTCTGTTGTTTGACCTCAAGTAAGTTTTTTTACCGTGAAAAAAAAGGCAGAAACAAAACAATCAGGACATTTTTTTTAAATAGAACCAACACACAATGTATTCAAAAACAATGGAGAACACAGTAATATTAATGAAATAACCATGGAATGTCAGCTTTAATTAATGATTTTATCAGAGAATGATTTGGCATGGAGGAGCAGCACGGGTCCTTCTCACTTCTCTCGTGCCTCACAGTGAGAAGGACCCTGGTTCGAATCCCACAACAGACCCTTCTGTGTGGAGTTTACATGTTCTCCTCGTGCCTCTGTGGGTTTTCTCCAGGTACTTCTGTTTCCTCTCATCATCCAAACACATGCACTGATAGGTGATTGTTTGATTGTTTTGCATATATAAGATATGTTCAGTCCTGAGATGAACTGGAGACTCATACAGGGTGTACCCCGCCTTCACCCATTGTACCTGGATTATGCCCCCAGGACCCCCAGGACCCCCACAACCCTAGTGAGGATAAAATGGGTTCAGATGACGAGCGAGCAATGAAATGGAAGAAACTTTACTGTGCAGTAACACGCTGCTCCACAGTCAAGCACCAGGTAAAATACCATGAAAGATACATAGGAAAGGAAAAACTAGCAGTGCACATTTAAATCCATAATTAACACAAAAACATCTTAGATTACTCAAGGTCATTGAGCTGGATTTTTTTTTTAATAAAAAACTATTTTTAATGGCAAATCCTTTTTTACTTTTCATTTTGTGAAGTGACTTCCAGTTTATACTATAAAGTGAGGAAAAGTTTTTACATATCTACTTTTGTGTGTAAATAATTTACCTAAAATGATCACATTAACCATATAATTCTCTTCTGAGGTTACCCTTATGGCACCAAAAAGAATTTCTTCGGCTGCAAGTCTTGGCCCAGGAATTGCAAACCACTTCTTCATAGTCACCCAGAAACTTTGTGTGACCAGACAATCACTAAAAATGTGTGCAGTTGTATCTATTTCTTTCTACAGAACATTTCTAAAGTCAAACAGGTAAATAGAGCCTGCACAAATAATTAACACCATCACAGCTTTGTCCATTCTTCTGCTCTGGCTTCCGCAGTAAACAAAGGTCCCACGTTTGACATCAGAGTAGATTTGTTGTCATCTTTGCACAGATTGTGACACTCCGGTTATCTCTGTCTACATGCAAATGCATGAATAGAGTTTTCAAAAATCTTCACTTTGCCTGTAATTTAAAAAAAATACATTTTCATGTGGATATCTTCGGTTTTGCAGACACCCGGTTACATGTGAATGGGGTCTAAGCATTAAATCTTGTTGTAACTGAGTGAAATACACTTCTGAGCATCACATTTACCTCAAAACTCATTTTTACCCTGTATTTAACATTTAGTTAAAATGTATTAGCATACATGAATTCAGCTATGAAATGACTATGCTGGCGTGAGCATAAATTAACAAATTATGAAGTCAGTTATGAAACGACTATGCTAGGGTAAGTGTAAAATCTCAGTTAAATTGCATTAAATAGAACACATTAACATGACACTTATCATTTACATTTACTGTTATAACATGTCTAACAAGTCTGTGACAGTGTTAGCAGGTGTACTGTCAGATCAGCATACTCATTAGAGGAGCATTCATCACAGTTCTATGCATGTGCAGTAGGAAGTTACATAACAGCATGGGACTAATCATGGCAGCATACCCTAGACCAGTGTTTACCAAGTCCAGTCCTCATGACCCAGTGTCCTGCATGTTTTGGATATTTAATGATCAGGCTCTGCAGAAGCTGATGATCATGTAATGTCTTCCAAGTGTGATGGAAGAGGGAAGTATCTAAAACATGCAGGACACTGGGTCATGAGGACTGGACTTGGGAAACACCATCCTAGATGGCAGGAAAGCAAAATTATGGTATTATTCATGTTCTGCTCTATATATTATTGCACATGTATATTCTGAGTTAGTAATAATCATAACTAAAAGAAGCTGTGATTTGTCTGTTTTTCTTTAGTGAAAGTCTACATATTTTTCAGATAGTAAGTTCTGCTATGTACTTAGCGTTGTGGGTCACATTGTGTGTTAATACATTTAAATATTTACTGTTGATAAAACTATAGTTCTATCACTGATGTATGTATTCAGTCATTGCATTGGCATACTGTTGTTAAAACTGATGCGTGTATCAAGGTGGAAATGATGGCTATGCTAACCCTGCTAACTGTAGGGTTAGCATGCATCAGTGTTTAATTGCAGTGCAAATGCAGGAATACTACACTGATAAAGTATGCCCACCCGGCATATGGGTATGCTACTCTAATGCAGTATGCTGGTCTGACAGAACACTGGGGTACTTCAGTTAACAGACATACACCTTAATAGTCACTAAATAGCCATACCCCCATGAATGAACTTGGCTACCAGCTGAACATAACATCTCATTAATGTATCCACTCACAATGGAGGCTACATATATATATATATATATATATATATATATATATATATATATATATGGACCTGCATTTTTAAAGAGTGGTCATTGGTCTTTATGAACATCAAATGACATACCTGCATTTTTTTTCGTATTAAAATCTGATGTCATTGTTTGCGCGCAGCATTTAAACCAGGGGTCGACGACCTGTAACACCCAAAGAGACATTTGAACCCGGTTTCCATGGAAAAGAAAACACTGGAGCTGCTCATCATCTTTAAATATCTCAGTGAATGTGTCCCAAACCTGGTAGTAGTAACATTAGCATTAGCATCTACACGAGAAGACGGCACCACAGTAAGTGCTGCACAAACTTGAAAAAAAATGGAGGCGCAAACTGGTTCATGTGCTCTCTGTGGAAATAGGTATGAGGAAGTAGCAGGAAACTCTGTTGTTACTTCTCTATTTTTTCTACCCTCCAAAAACAACTGAAAACAAAGCAACCTGGATGTTTTTTTAAATAGAAGCAACACACAATGTATTTAATAACAATGGAGAACACAACAATATTAATGAAATAACCATGAAATGACTCCTTTAATACAGAATTTGTCATTTATCATTTGTGGATTCTAGAGAAATAACAGTATTCAGTATAAATTGGCATTTTGTGCAAAATTGTGGATTTTCAACATAAAACACAAATTATAACATCACAACAGAACTTGCCAGGGGAAACGGGACTTTACGAACCTGACTCACATCATCTGGCTGTGTTTCCCTACGCTCACACAACCATTTGAGTACCGTCAGGTTCAGGTTTTCTTCAAAATGAAAGAGCCAATCAGGACTACCCCATGACTGGGTGGCGTTGTAGCTAGTGTGATGTAACAGCTCACAGCTTGAGGTGAGGCTGAAGCGGCGCATCAGTCAAGACGTGAAGAATTCTTCATCTAATCACATGCAAGAATTTTAGATAAGGCCCCTCCTTTGAAAACTTTACAAGACAATCTTAAAAAGTTTCCAGGTATTTTTTGGTTTTTTGATGAAAATAAAACTTAACAATTGTAACTGTTAAGTTTAAACATTTATTAAACAAATACACACAGAGAAAACCTTTTATGTCATTTCATCTCAGCTGAGAGGGGTGAGGACCAAGAGAAGGCAGAACAGCAATGTGGCTTCTAGTTCTGAATTCAAATGGCGCTCACTTCCGGGTTCTTCCTCTGGACGAAGAGTTTTGTTGAAACCACAAGCCCCGCCCAGTGACATCCCTCACTGAACAGGAAGAAAGGGCATGTGGTTAAATGGGATTGGTAGGTTGGGGGAGCGTCATATTACACAGTTTCATGAGAACACCTCATTGGTCAAATTGCCTCTAAGATGTGACCCATTCCTTGGCAGGAAAATATTAAACTGAGACAAAGGAATTCTTAACATTCCTTTGTTCACTGAGTGAAAAATTTCTACTTCAGGAATTCAAAATACACACATACTGGTATATTTACTTCACAGTAACCAAATGGGGGAAAAAATTGTTTTCTAGTGACATTTCTTGGATAGTGGCAGAATTCCAGAATATCTGAAGTTGAAATTGTTGAAATGTTCAACCCTTTGTTGAACAGAGAGCTCCATCTAGGGCGATAAATAAAACAACCAGTCTTAGGCCCCGTCCCATTTGTCCCCCTTCAAACTTCCACTTGGTTTTAAGTGCCCTAAAAAGTAAATTCCACTCATCAAGGGGAAATAATTCCCCCTGAAAATGGGACACCACTCGCGAAGTGAACGTAACAAACGTGCTCACGTCACACGCTGACAAGTCTACCCCGTCAAATATGAAACCACCCCTCCGCGAGACTGACAGCAGCTGACTACTATTTACACGGAGGACAAATGGCGGTCCCAGCTATGTTGTCTGTTGTGTTGGCTCTGTTTATTTACCTTCGGGATGCGCAGAGAAGAAATGCGGCAAACAGAAGACGCATTCGCCGTCTACTTTGCCTTTCAGTCTTGTCTCAGGTATGTTGATTTATTGAAATATTTTGATGTATTTTTTCTTCAATAGTTGGCGATTTATAACATTAACGTTAGCATTACCGCTAGCTGGACAAGGTAACATTACCGGTCCAGTTCCTCCTGCTGCGGCCGCCATTTTTGTTGTCAGAAATCAGTCGGCTCGCTGAGCTCGCAGTGCATCATGGGTAATTTCATCTTCCACTCAAAACGAAGTTCGCAACCAACCTCGCTACATTTTGAGGGTTGATTTTAAGGGCAAAATCGCACTCCCACTTGCTCCCCTAGGTAATGGGACACCCTACCCCTACACATGAACGCGCAAAATCTAGGGTTAGGGGAAATTTTAGGGTTAGGGGGAGAAATGGGACAGGACCTTAGTCTTCTTTTCTTTTTTTTGGGGGGGGGGGGGTCAGAGGTGTTCAAAGTACTCACAGTAAAAGTACAGCTACATTTCTAAGTTGTAATAAAGTAAAAATTAAAACTGCTTTTTAGTCATGCACGCAATAACACTTCAGAAAATAAAATCTGGAAATGAAATTAGAAGTATCTAAAATAAAGTCTTTTAAAGTGAGTTACTGTGTAGATAATGTGTTTGATTGAGTCACAGTTACAGTTTTGTGGATATGGGCAGAAAATTTATGACAAATGAGGGAAAAAAGTCATGAGATTTAAAAAAAAAAAAAAAGTTATAAATATGAGATAAAAATGCATAATTTTAAGATAAAAAGTAAAAATTATGACATATTTTTCAATAGTCACGTGTGGGCATACATTATCCCGCTTATCCTATGGTTATTACAGTTTATTACTGCTACTACTCTAGCAAACTGGATAAAATAACCGTTACAACGTAGCAAATATTTACTCCGCAGGCCGAACTACCTGCGGAGTGATATGGTACCGTGAATCGGAAATGACACAAAACTCTGTGCCATTGGCAGCGGGCGTTAATAGCGCAGCGGATGGTTATCGAAAAAAATCAGCCCGCAGAACGCTGGGAACATCCATTCAAAGTCAATGGGAGCTCTTGCAACACGCTAGAGGGCCATAGATTAATCATATATAAAGTCACAGTTTCTTTCCAGCACTGATTTTTCGTACTGTCACATCTGTTTAGTTTGTAAAAGTAATGAGTCTATGAAATAAGGAATAAAAAGTATGAAGTACAAATATCTTTATAAAAATGTAGGGAGTAAAAGTAAAAAATTGCCAGAAAAGTACAGGAATGAAGTACTTTTAATGAGGTACTTCACACCTGTTTGTTTGTTTTGTTTTGTTTTTTTTTGCATTTTTGTCATATATATGTTTTAAATTGTGAAATCTCAGAATAAAGGAGTACTTTTTATATGACCATTTAGTTCAGGGCACTGTTGGACCCTAGCATCATTTTACATTTTGACAATAGACATGTGTTTTGTTCAAACATGTTCATGCTAAATATCCTTGGTTTATCTTTTTTTTCCACCCAGCCATCACCTGTTCTTCACTTCATTCACTCTCACATGGACTCATCCTCATCATAACGTGACAAGTGTTAGTGGAATATTCCCTCTCCTTTGAGTTGTCTCCTCCCTGATAAATGTGCTGCTCTATGTTTACGAGCTAGTCGCTAACGTTGCCCGCTGGGCAGGGAACGTACTGGGAGTTTATCTGATCTTTTAATTGGATACTGCCGCCTGCTGCTGCGCTGAATGAGATTGATGAAAGAGGTCAGGAGGAACCCAAACAATAATGCACTTCACTAAATAAACGAACTTCATGAACTTTTACTTTTAATATCACCATCTTAAACCCTCACCATTGTGGGGTGATGTTTCTTAAAACACCAGACAAACACCTCTCCAAATTAAAATGACAGCTGCTCTTAAGAGTACCGATAAAAGAACTGGACTCTTTGTAAAGGTAACACCCTGTAGGCCGGACTAAAATATTCACTTTTGCTGTTTATGTGAAAATGATAACTATTTATTATGTTTATGAAATAAAGCCGCTTTGGAGAGATCCTAAACCTTCCTCTTTATAGTCCACACTACAATGCAAAAGAGTTTGTGCAGTGGAATGACTGATGCAGGCTGGGATTTTTTTGTTTCTTTTTAACCAACGGCAGAAAATTATGACTGGACAATGTTGATGCGGTCAACCATCAGTCATTGAAACTCACAGACCCAGGACAAGGTTCCAGAGGATTTATTGAGAACAGACATAGTATTGAAAACACTCGCTCCCTCAAGAACCAGTCTGGGGTTAATGGCGCTGAGTGAAACAGCCACTGGGTGAGACTGCGTCTCACTGATGAGACGCAGGGTCAGACAGGCAAGGATCAGAACCGGGTATTCAGAATAATCAAAATGAGAATCCAAAATACAGTTACCGCATTCCAGAACCAGGTCCACCCAGAGAGCCGAGAGAACGTTGTTTCCAAGGTGGGTAAGGCAGAGTCCCGGTCCAGAATCCAGTCCAAAGATCATACACAAAACACAGACAAACAAGGTGCAAGAAAAAAAACAAGAACCAAGAATCAGAAAACCAGAAAAGAAAAACCGCTCATAGTTTGCATGGTGACAGCAGATGTACTCGCACTGAAGCCACATGAGGGTTTAAACAAGTGTTCCACATGAGGAGAAAATTAACGAGGGGTCAGGAAGTCAGAAAGAGTGACATGAACCACATAACAAAATAAAAGCCCAGACACTAACAAAGACTCACCAAAATAAAAGACTTACAGGACACTGAGTACTGAAGTCACAACATACAAAGCAACTTCCAAATATAGGATTAATAAATTCTGTCTATTATATTCTGTTCTAAGGGAAACAGCAGACATTAAATTGAGATCAGATCAGAGGAAACAGTTCTTTGTGCTCCTGACGTCACACATTAGGCTGAAAGGTTGTGGAACTATGTCCATTTAATTACAGTCAAACTCACAGCTAATAATCATAGTTTATTTAACTATCTGACACTAAACAGTTAGCCAAAAAGTACATTTATTTTATTTTACCTTCATTTATCTAGGAAAATCATTAAGAACACATTCTTATTTACAATGATGGCCTGTCAAAATGTTAAATGGTCTGCACTTATATAGCCCTTTTCCACCTTCATGGTGCTCAAAGTGCTTTACAAAGACTGGAATCACTTTAGGGGAAAGGGTAGAGAGCTGCAAACTAAAAACATATACAAATATTTACATTAAAATTAAAACCATATTTAAATGATGGTTAAATAACATGCAACACACAACAAACAGTTCTGGATGAACCAGTAACATAAAAAAACAGCGGACAACAGTTGTTGTTTGTTTATTTCATACATTTCATATACCAAAAGAATATTACTTGTGACATACTTAAAACTATGTTATATAACTTTTTTTCTCCAAACTGTTATTAGCCTACAATTTAGTTAGCCTATTTTAGCTAGATATCTACCACTGCTGGACACACAGAGGTACGCTAGCTAACATTAGCATCTAGCTAACACTAGCAGCTAGCTGCTATCTCAGAATCCTTCAGTGTGAAGAAATTATTCAGAGTTTTTGTTTTCAGTTATAATCTATAGTGAAATGTCGACACAAAAACACACAGTGCATCATTTTATACTAATAGCTCTACTGCTAGCTTACTAGCCACACATAGCAGAACAACAGTTCAATCAGTTAAGACAGACAGCTGTAACATAAGTAGCACATCATTTTGATCAGTAATGTAGTTTATAATATAAATATCCTTAGAACACTCTTTCTTCTCTTGTTCCTTCTCTGTTTTCATCCCTCAGTACCAGAAGGTTTAGATTCTTCATGTTCACTAAACAGCTGAGCATAGCGCACAGTATTTTATATTGTTGATCAACATTGAAACCTGCTGCAGGTGCCCCCCAAGGCCTCAGAAAAAAATAAAAACCATATATTTGTTTCATTATTAGGTTAAATCATGGTGTGTACACAGAGGGGACACCAGCAGGTATTGTGTTTATTTAAAATGTTGTTTTCTTTCATTTGGTCCATTGTAGTGTAATATGCTACATTATCTTTAGGCAAAGTCTAGTTGAGGTGTAAAGAACATTTGGTGAAAGTCACCAATAGAGGGCGCCCCAGGCACATGTGGCCCCCTTTACATGTAAATCAATTGTTTGTTGTTATCAGACTGTGACAGTCTCTTCTTAAACAAAAACTACATTAAAAATGTTTTATTTCGTAGTGTTCTGATATTGCAATTTAAATACACGTTTCTTTGCTTCAAATCTTAACCCTTTGTTGGTCAACTGTTTGGTAGAGGTAACTTTGTCCTTTGACACCAAAGGTCTTGAGCAGTCGATATATTCAGCTCATGCTAGTATACCACCAAGGAAGAAGATGGTAACCATGACAACACTTCTGCTATGATCTTTTCTTTTGGACACAAAATTGCAGGCAAGTTAAATTTTTTTAATTAACTTTTACAGAGTATTTTACATAAATAATCCTCATTATGTTTCAGAAATACTTTGGTATTTATGTAATATTTTTTTTAAATCATGCTCAACCAAACGGTAGAGATGTTAGTAAAGGATCATGAAATCCTAATGCTAATCGCTCATGATAATCGCTAATGATACAAACACAAAGAGTTAATACATCTACTTTGAACCAAGTCAGAAATGATGTTGGTAAGATTGGTGAAGGAATAATATTTGACTTTTAATACTTTAGTTACATTTAGGGTCAGTTAAAAAAAAAAACGTTTTATGTTATAACAGTCCCTGTCAGGTGGAAAAAGCAAAAACAAAAAGATGTTTATATTGTGATTTTTGTAGGGTTAAACATTCAGCTGAGTGGACATTTTTGTGACTACATCAAAAAATAGGTTCATTAAAAAGATGTAAATCACATTGTTTTGTTCAAAGAGAAATAAAAACACTTTAATGCATGAATTATGAGAACCTTAGTCAAAATGTTTTTCCAAAGGGTTAGTGTGGGAGCTGAATATTAAAATAATGTGATCTACAGTGTGTCCCAGGACTGGGACATGAGGCTGGTAGAGGTTTCACCTGTTCCCACCACCCATGTTGAAAGCATTAATCTCTGTTCAGTGAAATCTGGATAAACTGCCTCCATCAGGATGTGATTACAAAAACTATAATGATACAGTAGTATTTACAGGAACGTACATTCCCTTTAACATTCCATTACTTACTGCAGAACCATTTCCTTCTCTCTGCCTGTTTCTCACCCTCACCCAGTAACCTGCCTCCCCTCCCCTCCCGTCTTTCCTCACACTCACACTACACTCAATTACGCAGCACTTGATCATCAAGCCTTTGCATATAACACTCTCTCATCGCCTTGACGCTCATTCTCCATCACACGTACACACTGCCGCTACTTAATCATTCCATAGTACACACACACACACACAGAGTTATCTAGCTCTTATCGTTTGGAGTGGTTTACTGTGGGTTGGAGTTGTGATATTAGTCTCATTAAAGCAGCCACTAATTACTGAGGCCTGAGAGACAACAGAGGAAACAATAATAAGAGGAAGTCTGGATGTGAAGTCCACCGAGACTCTGCTACTGCTCCTGCTTTCTGAACTGAAGTGGCAGCTGGTGGAGTGTGTCTCATTATATACGCACACACACACACAGACACACACACACATATATACAAACACACACACACACACACATATATATATACACAGTGATATGGGAGCTTATACGATCTACACACTGTCATAAACTGTAAACTGAAACATACGACATACTCATACATAAGCATGGGTCCATACACATTCACATGAAGGACACTATATAATACACACACATACACATCCTCATTTACATGTCTCATGAGGACCAAGTTTGTAGTGTAAACACGTCTTTTTTTAAACAAAACTTTTAACATAAAAAATAGATAAAAATTAATGAATAAATAAAAAATATATAATAAAAACATTTAATACTTCAATAACCTGTACCTTTGCTACGTAACTCTGGATTTCACAACTGACTGTCACCGGCTCGAGAAGGGGATAGCTATGGGATGTGCCATATCTCCCATCCTTTTCACAGCGGCCTTTGAGATCCTCCTAATAGGTGGAAGACAGATGGGTTAGAGCACAGTCAGGCCAAAGACTATCAGCCATGAGGTGCACATGGACGATGTCACCAACCTCCTCCAAACAGCAGCCTGCACAGCCAGACTCCTCAAACGGCTGGAAGAGCTACTAGCCTGGGCACATATGAGGATCAATCCATCAAAGTCCCGTAGCCTGTCTATACGGAAAGGGGCGAAGAACGATAACACCATTTTCACGGCTGCCAGCGGCAAAAGCGTCTGTGAGATGCTTTGGCAGGATGTACACTGCGGACCTATCTGATAAGAACATGCCATCGCAACTCAGCTTCACGAAGGCCTGCACAAGATAGATCAGTGCCCCCTTCCAGGGAAGTTCAAGGTATGGTGCTACTAGTTTACACTGTACCACCGCATAATGTGGCCCCTGAAACTGAGTGACATCACCATGACCACTGTCATAAAGCTGGAGGAAAAGGCCAACAACTTTATCCGGAAGTGGCTTGGCCTTCCTCAATCCCTCTCCACCACGGTACTCTTTGGGAGAAACATCCTGCAGCTACCACTGCAGTCCATCAGTCTGGGGTTCAAAAAGGAGAAAGTGCGTCTCCACTTTGAGCTAAGGGACTCCACGGATCCAGCATTTCAAGCTGCCAACCCTCAGATCAGAACAGGATGGAAGTGGGACGCTTCCAAAGCAGTTGACCAGACAGTGGAGCGGCTGAAGCACCAGGAGAATGCTGGCTTCACACAGGCAGGCCCTGCCTGTGTGTGGCCTGGGATGGGCAGAAGCACCAAAGCGGTGGTCCAAAGCATCCAAGAAGGAGAAGAAGGACCTGGTGATCTCTGAAGTTGCGAAGCTAGAGGAGAAAACTTATAATATCACAGCGGTGAGCCAGCAGCAGCAAGGCAAATGGTCCACTTGAGAGGCTGTGATCAACAGAACCATCACCTGGGCCGATATGTGGAGAACCCCCCAGGGGACACTGAGTTTCTGGATTAGGGCCACATATGACACCTTACCCAGCCATCGGAACCTTCTCACCTGGTTTGGCACAGAAGAACCCTGCCATCTTTGTGGCTCCCCAAACCCCAATCTGAGGCACATCCTCTCTGGATGCAAGACAGCACTGTCACAGGGAAGGTACAGATGGCGGCATGACAAGGTTCTGCGTAAGCTAGCAGATATCCTGGAGGGCTGCAGGCAGCAAGCAAACCGGGGAAATTCACCCACAGCCTCGAAGTGGATCCAGTTCATCAGGCCAGGGATGATAGCACGGCACGGAGTCAGAACAGTTGCTCCTGTCGCTAGGAGACAAGTGGGAGCTAGCAGCCGACCTCAACCGACAACTGAAATTCCCCGCAGAGATCATCATTACATCCCCACGTCCAGACATTGTGCTCTGTTCAGCACCTGCCAGGGTCGTCATCATGGTAGAGCTAACAGTCCCATAGGAGGAACACATGGCGTCCGTATACGTGCGTAAGAGGGAGAAGTACATGGAGCGGCTCGCAGGCCAGTTGGAGACTGCTTACCTTCCCAGTGGAAGTCGGATGCAGAGGATTCACCGGAAGATTCACACACCCACATCTAGCGGAGGAGGCAGAGGAAGGGAGCTTCTGCCGTTCATCTATAGCCTGTCCGTCCATGTGAGTGGATCTCTCCTTCAATGTGGTTCTCCTCAAGATTTCTTCTTTTTCCCACTGGGTTTGGAAGTTTTTTCTTGCCGAGAAGGAGGGTCTAAGGACAGGGGATGCCTGGGACTTTTCATGTATTTCTGTAGTTGATTATGTTTTTGTAAAGCCCTCTGAGACGACTTTGTTGTGATTTAGGGCTTTATAAATAAAATTGAATTGAATTGAATTGAATTCTGGCTATGGCTCAGGAGGAAGGACAGGGCATGGGGAAAAGAAGTTAGTTAGGCCTGTGCTCGACTCAGGGAGCTGGATGTCCCTGCTACACACAGTCCCCCAAGTCCCATTCCAGACGCACACCAATAGCACCAGGGTCGGAACTAGGGGAGAGCGCAGATCCTTTGGCAGGCGGCAGGTAGACGTCCCTGTTACTGCTCCACCACCCCGAGTTCCGGGAGATAATGGAGAGAAACATCAGTGAAGGTTGGCCTCCCGGCTGATGACCCTGCAGCCTGCATAATGGTACCGTTGGAGGTGCGTCAGGCAGGAATGCCAAGCAGGTACAACCACCTGTGCTTATATCTAAAAAACAAAGTAAAAATTATTTGAAAAAATACATAAAATAAAATCTATTTTTTAAAAATATAAACACATCAATGTCCCCATGAAGATACCAATACACACACACACACACATACACAAATTCCTACTTGTAAATTAAGTAGGAATTGCGTAGTGAGTGTAAACTTGTATCTTTATACATGCATATATATATATATATATATATATATATATATATATATATATATATATATATATATATATATATACATACATACATATATAAATATATAATGAAATGTAGTTAGAGATAATGTAGTAATGTAAATGTAGTTAAATAAAAAAATTAAGTAAAAATGAATGACTAAATACAATAACAATAATTAAATAAATAAAAACAATTAATAAAATAATAATTAGAAAAATGAAATTATTCAAATAAATACCAAATAAAGGTGAATTAAGTAGTACAAAAACAATAATTTAAAAATAAATAAATACAAATAAAAAATATAATAATAAAGAAAGAAAGAATGATTGAAAAAGTACATACAAATGAATACTTTTTTTTTTTTAAGTAAACACATCTTCAAACCTTTGAAAAATACATGTTTCACTTTACACCTGTTTCCCTCTGTCCCCATAAAGCAGGGGTCCCCAAACTATTTCCTGTGAGGGTCACATAACTTTTCCCTTCTCAGATGAGGGGCCGGGATCAGTTTGTAACAGAAAAAGTGTGACGAATGCAGGAGTGTCTAAATGTAAAAAATTATTGTTTTCCAGAAAGCTACAATCAAATAACCCTCTTTGGATTCTTCACAGAACAAAAGTCAGAAAATAAATAATAACACTATTTATGAAATAAATAACCCTCTTTGGGTCCACGGAACATAAACTTCGTCTTAACAGGTCCAAGTTCCGCTTAGTTGTCAGAGCAGAATCTCTCAATTAAATGACTCATATGAGCAGTCTCTCAAAATTATTGTGTTAAACTAGTTACTAATAGTTCATTGTTAGAAAGCCCACACAGTTTAAATGTTTATTTGATTGTTTGGTTATATTTGTTGAGGAATAACTCCTTTTCTGTCAGTGTATGTTAATGTTAAGTTAATGTTATGACGGTTATGAACGTAGTCAGTGTCCGTGCCATCTCGGCTTCTTTTTCTCTTTTTTATTCATCTATTCCTGGTTTATTACTGTGTGTAGATGCCACAAGGTGAGATAAATAACACAGTACATCTGGGGTAGATGTTAGCATGGTGTGCTGTATAAGTTAATGCTGTTAGTGCCGGTGTGCTGTTGAAGCTAATGCGATAATATGCTAGCAGCTAGCATTGCTAGCTGTCATCTGTGATTTCTGTGAGGTGATTTTTGTGTTCCATGACCCATGTAATACATCTGAGTGACTCATATAGTCAGTGTTAGCTTGTTTATTCTTGTATGTATATATTGTTATACTGAGTGTTACTGTATTATTACAGACCGCAGTGAATAAACCTTCAATGACGACATCTGTAGCCGTGTTCTTTAATCGGAACCACTACCCACAACTTGCCACTCTAAACCAAATCCTGGAGACAACCCCACGCTCTCTGCTTCATTAATAATGAAAATAGTTCATAACTAAGGAACATTTTATTGCAAAAGTCCAACTTTATTATCAAACACAAATACAAACATATTTAAAAAAAAATCTAAACAGTTTCTGGTATTGTTCAGGGGGCCGGACCAAATGTGAAGGCGGGCCATAGTTTGGGGACCACTGCCATAAAGCTATGGGGACTTCTGGAAAAAACAAATGAATGTATGTATAGAACCACATCATTTCTCTTTTACTAATGGGGACGTTTATTTATATTTAAGCCTTGTGGGGTCCTGAATTTTGGTCCCCATAGGGTCAGTGGTCCCCATGGGGTGACTGTGTGCACATTATTACAAACATAACATGACAAAGCTTTGACAAAATGTGTAGTTGTGGAGACATAAGAGGAATATTCTGTCCTACAAAACAAAAAGGCAGTAACTGCATTTTTATGGTGTAAGATAGCTGTCAATATGTCCGTGTCCACATATTGGATACCTGTGCGTAATTGTCAACAATTACAAGTACGACTTCAAAAATTACAAGTACGACTTAGAAAATTACAAGTATGACTTAAACAAATACAAGTACGACTTCAAACGTTACAAGTACGACTTCAAACTTTACAAGTACGACATAACTGTCATCGTCAACTGTCTACGTCATCACCGCATCCACAGGCATTACTTGTTGAGAAAAGAAACATTGATTGTGATCAAGACTGCGCATGCGTTTCCACTTTAATGGGCAATCCCAATGGGTGAGGTTAGATCAAGAGTGTTTCCAGGTGTCATGACGGCATGTATCTATATTTAGAAACTGGTTTTACCTCCATCTCTGTACAGTTGTCATTCACTGGTGCCCTGGTGGACACTCTTCTTCTCCACATTTTTGTTACAAAAGGACATAGTACAACAGGCACATTTAAAAAATTAATTTAAGAAAAGAAAACTTTCTAAAATCCTCAAAGCTTAAGAGGTTTTATTTCTTTATTATTAAGCAGTGGTGCCACAATTTTGGTTTCAATGTCCCCATAAAGATACACACAATAATAATAATAAGCAGGTGTAATATAAACACAAAAATAAACCAGCCTGCAGGAGCACAGTCCGTGTATATTTTTGTATTTGTATTTTCCATTTATGAAAAACAACTGGTTTATTTGACTTTCATTTTGAAGCACAAAACCAACAATTGAATTATCGTTTTACTTAATTTTTTTATTTAACTTTTCAAAAATAAATTCAAAGTCAATAGAAACAAAAAAAGGACCAAAAACAATCATTCTTAATGCCTCTAACAAGCAACGAGCAAGTCCTTTTCACAGCAATTTTTCTACAAAAACCTTCAAAACAGTAATTTCCCTTTGATTTATTAATGATTTTGGTTTATTTTATTTTTATTTTGGCCTGACAAAGAGTTTGAGGACCTGAAATGTTCACAATTTTCACTTATTTTCAGTTTAATTCTTATAGTTAAATGGGCAACCTCCCTAAGTTCTTTTTTCAGTACAAAATAGTGTATATTATAGTTAAATTTAATTTAATGTAGAGAAAAACAGTGAGTAACTCGTGCAGATTATACACGGAAGCCGAAGCTATTAGTGCGTGTATTTACACGCACACGGCTACAGTTAACAAGCACACAGCAATACACAATCATTACAAATTCAATTTGGAACCAAAACGTTAAAGTCCACAATCAAATTAATCCTCTAAGGCCATTCTAAAACAATTTCCAAGTACGGCTCCAAAGACATAATTCTTGGTTGTTATTCTCACATTATTTGTGCTTTATTACAGTCTGAATGGAATAATATGAATAATGATTGTTTTTGGTTTGTTTTTTCGTTTCTGCTGACTTTGAATTTCTTATTGTGAAGTGAAATTTGAAAAAAATTTAAATTAAAGTAAAATGCGAATAAATCAATTGTTGGTTTTGTCCTTCAAAACAAAAGTAAACCAGTTGTTTTTTTTTTGTTTTTTGTAATTCCCATTCAAAAAGGGAAAATACAAATACAAAAATATACACAGTCTGAGCACACACGTAAAACAAAGCAGTATATGTCTTTGTCAATGATACATTAAAGACACATGAAGAGTAGCTTTCAGTGTGATGGGATTTAACTGATGTAAACACACTGAACTCAAGTTCAGTTAGAAACTTTAATGCCACCCCTGCACTTCCCTTTTAAGATAAAAGAAAATGTAAACGAAAATGAAAAGTGCAGTTTTCACGTCACGTATTTCAGACATGCCAAGTCTCCCTGATATCGATAGTGGTTCATTGATGCCCGCGAGTCAGATAAAATATTCTGGATTTTGGACTATGCGAGGGAGTTGTTTTTTTAACACTGCAAGTGAGAGCGTGCAGGCAAGACAATACCTACTGCATCATGCTTAGATGACTTCAATTACATTGCGCAGGCACGAGAGAGAGAGAGACGGGGGCTGCTGTCGGCTAATGGTGGAACCTGTGCATTCATTCAAAGACTGCGGTCACGCCAGCCACTCCAACATTTTATGTGCGCTTTTATTACAGACTTTATGGTAAAGTCTGACTCTCCGATCAAACTTATGCCCGGTGAGCTGCTTCAGTCTGATATTTGACAGATGTGCACCTTCTCCACAAGCATCAGGGGCTGTCCGCTCAGCCTTACCCTACTGGAGAGGCTTCAGGAGCGGACACAGACTTTTTTGCTGTTGGAGAGTTTAGGGACCATCACAAAATAAATCAACCAGCAAGACTAAAAAAAAAAACAAAAAACACTTTTCTCCATTAAATCAATTGCATATTCATCTCAAATGTATAAATAAATACATGAATGAATGAATCAATACATAAATAAATGAATAATTAATAAGTATGAATTTTCTAGCAAATGCTTACTCAAACTACATGTTTTTGTTCAATAGTGTGTGGGTCATGTGACCTCCGGACTCCAATAGGCCTTTAATTTATAGCCCTGGTCTGGGCACAAAAAACACACCTCGTATATTTAATTTATATCCCTTCATTGATTTTCTAGGATTTTTTACTCATGAATTACATATTTTCGTTCAATAGTTCGGAAAGGGGGATTGTTCGAAAAGGGGGGGTTGGAAGGGTCAACAAGCATCTCCCTGAAATGACTTTTTGGAATTTGGCATGTCTGTATATTTACCTTCACCAAGGACATTATGTTTTTGCCAAAATTTGTCTATGTGTCTCATTTTTAGCAAGATAACTCAAAAGGTTGTGTATGGATCATGATGACATTTTCAGGGTAGGTTGGTAATGAGGAGATCTGGAAATTATTCGATTTTGGTGGTGATCCAGGGTGGGGGGGTCAACAAAACTCCAAAATTTATAGATGGATTTTGATGAAATTTTCAGGATGTGTTGAGAGTGTCACAAGGAACAAATGATTAAATGTTGGTGATGATCCAGAAGAGATCCTGGATTCTGGATCACTTTGAAATGTATTCTCCACTTACCGCAATGTAAAATTTCTAAGTGTAATCATTTGTTCCTTTTGACACTCCCAATACGTCCTGAAAATTTCATCAAAATCCATCCATTATTTTTTGAGTTATCTTGCTAACAGACAGACAGACAAACTCTGGTAAAAACATAACCTCCTTGGTAGACCTCTCTTCATTTGAAGGGGGGGGGGGGGTCTGCCTTGGTGGAGGTTTGTGCTGTCAGAGTGTTTTTCTAGTTGTTTCTGTCAAACTGCAGCGTGGTATTAGTTTATGAAGATCTATAAAGAACACTAGGACATTTCACAGCCTGTTAACAAATCAAGATGTGGAGACACACTGAACTTGGATTGTGTTCCTCTTTCTCCGGTCTTTCGGGCAGTGTTTTTCAACCTGTGGGTCAGGATCCCACGTGGAGTCACCTGGAAGTAAAAAAGGGTTACTTGGAATTTGTAGTAATTGGTAAAAACAAAAAACGTACTAATAAAAATATCGAGTTAAGAGAAACATTCACAATCCATAAGAGACTAAATGAAGCTGAAACTGAAGCACTGTGGTTCTGGTTATCTGTGAAATGTTCATTGTGGTCAGTTTCAGATGCTGCAGCTGTTTCATAATTCATAGTTTGAGTTATTGTTTGTTCAGTATTAATTATCAATCAAACTGGACTGCAGTAATCATCTATGGCCATGGCTCAGTTGGTAGAGTGGGTCGTCCAGTAACTGAAGGGTTGGTGGTTGGAATCCCTCTCTGCCCTTGTCAGTTTGTTGTGTCCTTGGGCAAAGACAGTTCACCCTCCTGTATGAATGTTTGGTGGTGGTCAGAGGGGCTGTAGGCACACATTGGCTGCCATGCTTCTGTCAGTCTGCCCCAGGGCAACTGTGACTACGTATGTAGTTTGCCACCACCAGAGAGTGCATGTGAGAGTAAATAAATAATCACTAATGTGAAGTGCTTTGAGTGGCCAAAAATGCACTATATAAATCCTTTATTATTATTAAAATGGATGTTCAGTTGAAATAAAGTACAGAAAATTATTACATGATCAAAATCAAACTCATTTTAACAGACAAAGGGCTGTTTTTAGAATGTCTCGGGTCGGGTTAAAATATGGTCACAAGTCAAAAAATCTTTGGGAACCATAGGTGTTGGACTTTCTACATGAAATAAAGAATGTACTTACATTTGAGTTTTACTAAACTTTATTTTAGAGAAAGAAAATTTATTAATTTAAACAATTAAAAAAATACCCATAATGAAGTGTTAAGGTGATTTATATTATTTGTAACTTATAGATTATATGCAACCAGATAGATATCTTTGTTGTCATTCAGCATGTCACAGCAAAGGAAATTACATTTCACAGTTCCTCCACAAACTAGTGCAAGCTGCTGCCACTAGGGGGTACGGCATTAACCACTTCAGTTTTGTTCAAGTCGATTTATCCGCTAATAAAGTCGAAAGTTGAGTCAATGTGTCGTGATGCCGTCATTACATTGTCAGCTGAGGAACAACTATCTACAACTGTCCACATCATGTTTGGAAAAAAAGAGTGCTGTTGTTTTAATGCATATTGTCTGCACTGCTGCTCACTCAGGTTAGCTAGCAGATGTTGCTTATATCACACAGATTAGATAAAGAATGCCTATTGAGATGGCCATGCCATATTTTTTTTCACCAAAGGTGAAATAAGACAGTGACAGACACACATGTGATGTGTGTCTGTCCACTCTCTTGTTTTGTTAGCCCACCACAGACTGTGTTTATGCACCGAGAGAGAGGAGAGAGAGGAAGAGGAGAGAGAGAGGAGAAATAGGGAGAGAGAGAGATCTGCACCAACATTTTCATTTTCACGGCCCTAATTGATACGAATTTGTAAATTGTATAATTCCTACCACCACCTGCATGGATGACAGGAAACCAGCAAGAAAACAGCAAGGAAACGCACACACACACACACACACAGACATATATTTCCTAATACTTGAATACACACAAGTACATGCTAACAAACTCAGTCTGGTGCATACACAGGCCATACACTGCTACAGGCAAACACCTTATGTGTGCATCAAACACACACACACATAGTTCCTGCTTTATCATTTTTCCTTTAGAGGTGCCACATTATTTAGAGTGCTTTATCGGACACACACACACTCATACACACACACACACAGTGTCGTTCACTCTCTGTACAGCGTCTGCTAATTATGAATAATAAAGCGGAGGTTTAAATAATTGCCACAGCGGTCCTTTGGTGCCTTTCCAGCAGCTAAGTGGGTCACACTTGATGGAGCGTTTCCTTCCAATCCGTCCAACACTCAAACCCACCCCCACCCCCACCCCCCCTCATCTCCTCCCCTCTCCTCCACCTCCCACAATAATAGTGAGGACATCTTGGGAATTCAGTGGCATGACATCCCGTGGAAATTATCCAATATAGACAGGGAGTATTTTTGGCATGAAGCAAAGGTCTTCGAGCATGGGAATTCTGTGTGACATTTCCGTATTATGTGGGGAAAATAAATCAGATTCCATTACGTTTGAGGGCACCCGTCATATTGGAAAGACTGTCACTCCGATGGTATTTGGGGAATCATAGGAATGAAGTATTTCCTGACAGTAAATCCCTAAAAGAGGACTAAAATAATGAAAGGGAAACACTGGGAATTCTTTGAAATCCAATGTATACCCAGCTACTGTGAGGAAAATTCATTAATTCCCATTGACAAAAACTTCAATTAGATTAGATGCAGGAGGGAATTACTGTGTGATTATAAAACATATAGATGTATGACTTTCCATACACTGAAATAAATGATACTTTGAACTGTTATTTGTTGCAGCTAAATGTATTAGTTTTTCACATTAGTTTTAATGGTTTAGTTGAAAGCACACTTTCGATTTAATGTAAATCAAAGTAGATTTATTTTATCAAAGGAAAAAATTACTTTCACTCAACTTAAAAAGATCACTTATAAAGACAAAACACATTATTTTTAGTTTGATGCAACTCATTATTTTCAATTTGGATAAACTTAATTTTAACAGTTACATACAGTACAAGGACATTTTTTTTACTTTGGAATAAAGTAATTAATTGGTGTAATTATATTACAGTCAATTTTATTAATTTAATTCAAGTTAAATTTTGGATTCAATGTAAACTATAATTTTTAATGTTCCGTTTACATTCGCCTCACATTCACCCATTCACACACACACACACACACACACACACACACACACTCATACACCAGTAAGTTTATAAGGTTCTGTCAGTCCTACTTGGAGACTAACAAAATGTTCAGTGTCTTTGACCAAGGACACTTGGACATTTGGACACGAACTTCAGTCATTGGACAACCCATTCTACCAAATGAGCCACAGCCACCCTATAGGAAATAATGTTCCAGTGAATGACATTCCCATATGCTAACCAGCTGGCTAAGCTAAAGGCAGAAATATACTCATCCGTAAATTTGTTACCCAGGCTACTTCTATCTAGCCTAGGATCTAGACTGTCCCCAGTGGCCGCAAATGGTATTTGCTATGGCGAGAGTCTAGAAAGTCTAGGCGAATTTGTGGGCGGGATAACCGCTGTCTGTCAAATTTTCTCTTCACACAACGCCACGCTATTGGATGGGTAACCAGTCAGAGCCAACCAATCAGAGCGATGAACATGATTCCGGACTCCCGTACACTATTTGGCACCGGCCGCTTCGGATCTCCTCCGGGTCGCCTTTGCCGAGTTGTGCTGCTCGTATTCCCAGTTTTTCGGCCTCTTGCAACTGGTCATTCATTAGGGCTAAAAGGGATGACACAACGATCACCAGCGGGTTGTGCAGACCCATGCGTCGTCCCACTAGCGGAGCCAGCTGATATATCAAACTTTTGCCATACCCGGTGGGCAAAACTCCGACAACGTCCCTTTTTTCTAAAAACAGCTTAAGTGCCGTTTTCTGCTCCTCTCGCAGGGAAAACTGTAATTTTAAATCACCTAGCGTTGCTGCCAAAGCCAGCTCGAATGGTTGTTCCTGGTGATGAGCCATGTTGTCTAGCAGCTAGCAACTGCTGTTACGGCAATGTGTGCTAGCTGCTACGTCTCTGCGACTACAACATTACGTGTCGTATTTGTGTCGTCATGAGGCAGGGGGGGCTCCAATCCCGTCCCTCGTGATTTGATTGGTTCGGTCCATTTTGGATTTTCAGATCCGAGGCTGTCTAGTCTGTCTCCCCGTAGCAAATACCATTTGCGGCCACTGGGGACAGACTAGATCCTAGGCTAACTTCTATCCATACATATGTGGATATTACCGCATTCACAGAAAACAACAAGAGGAACGAGGGACCCAGAAAAAGCCGGGCCATCTGACGTCAGATGGACTTTAGCGTCACCCACATGGGGTTAAACCCGTCCTCCATTGCAGTGAATCTGAAGTAGCATTAGCATCTACAGGAGAAGATGGCGCCACAGTAGCTGCTGCACAAACTGGAAAAAAATGGCAGATCAAACTGGTTCATGTGCTCTCTGTGGAAATAAAGCCGTCACCGCGTCATGGACATGTATGAGGAAAACTCTGTTGTTCCACCTCAAGTCATTTTTCTACCATCTGGATTTTTTATTCAGGAGCGACCTGAGGTGACGACATGATATACTATACTACTATAAACCTTTGGTTTAAAGTAAAAAAATTACTTTAGTTTTAAATATTATTTTATTGGTTCCAATTGACGTCCAATTTGCTTTTACATAAACAAAAAAAATTTAAGTTCACATCAGAAAGCACAAATGTCATTTAAATTAATTTAAAAAATGTGTACACTGAAGGTTGTGTTGCATAATAACTGTAAAATGCTGACATTCTAATTCCATAATAAATACATTTGCAGTCATCCATTAAATGACTAAAACTGGCTCACAAATTTCTATAGACTATTCCAATACCCAAAACATCCATATGTATGGAGTTAAGTTAGAGATAAATTTCCACGTCATCATATTCCCTGTGCTGAAGGTGGGTATTTATAGCATTAAGCAGCTTCAGTTCTTGGCAGTTCAACAGCCCATAATATGCCAATTCTCTGTAGTCACATGGCTTTATGTGTTGCCATATGCACGCGGATTAAGTGGTGTTCAACATTCAGTCCTTCCCTAGACAACATTAATTACTGTTTATGCTAGAATCTATATTGTACCATTAATTTTTTATTTATATGTATATATATTTATATATATATATATATATATATATACTAGTTGTTTTGATGTGTGAATATGAAGTCACTTGTGTAAATGTTGAGTTCATTTCATTGATGAAAATACAGTTTGCTGATTAACAGAGGAATAAAGTAACACAGCATCAACGTTTTGCTTTTACCTAAAAGCCTACATCTAAAGAGGTCTAACTCCGCTCTGCGCAGCCCTGTTTACCGTGACATGGCCGTGACAGCAGTGCCCTCTATCGAGCGTGGAAAGCAAGTGTCTGCCGCCAGCCTTTGGGTAGCATAATTGCACGATCAAAAAAATGTCAAATCCATTATTAATTCATCGATTGATTAATAAATAAGATTGGAATTAATAAAATAACTCATTGGCCTTACTTGTTTTCAAGTTTTTCAAATGAACATGTCAGGAAAGACAATTAATGGCGGCTTGTTCGTTTGTTTATATCCAGTTGATAGACTCCTTATTACTCACATCAAACCATCACACTACTTGATTTGAATAGTGTCAATTTAGCTGTTTCAATTAGAGTAATAAAATCGACTTATGATAGATTGATTGAGATTGATGATCATCAAAAGTTGACAATTATTAAAATAATTATTTGTAAAGAATTTATTAAATATAGCACATCTTTATCAGCTGCTAATGTTTGGAGTTTAATATATGATGTAATTTTTGCAGAATATTAAAAGAAAGAACACAATGAGTTTTTTTTTATTGTTCTTTATTAATAAATCATAAAACAGTAATATAACATAATATAACACAGTAATATAACATAAAAAAGAATGGACAGCATTAACATTGTCTCTAACAACGTTGACCATTTTTGTTCATACACCATCAGTTACATGGCACATCATAATCACAAAATAAACATGGATCCAAACTAATCAAAGACATATTTACACATGAGAAAATTTTAAGGTCTTCCTGTTCTTGCGCTTCTGCCCATCTTGACGAATTTTAGTGTTGTTTTCTCGCAAGGAATGATGCAAGCGAATCTTTATCAACAGGACAACAGCTTTTTCGACATGACACTGATTTACATGACAGAGATGCCTTAGTTTTATCAGGTTTTGTTCATGAAATGAAAGTGAATCTGATGGCGTGTGATGGAGGCATTTTTGTCATTGTAGGGGCTGTGTTTTTACCTCATTATCGCCCATAAACAAACATTAAAACGCTGTATTTTAATTAAACAAAAGCCTGCTTCTTCATCAAAATACATGTTTTACCTGGTATCATCTTTAGGAAATCTAAAGAAGCTCTTCCCCGCTGAGAATTTGCGGCTATTGTTACAGTTTGGGGCCGCACAGAACTGGCGTCTGACCCACAGCTTTTTGTTCTCGGCCATTTCTTCCACGCTTGGACCAAGATGCACCACGCACCACTTTGTCACGGCGGCCGTAGCGGGAGTTAGACCTCTTTATATATTCGCTCTTTGCTTTTACTATCTACATTTTTGCATAAATATCTGTACTTTATACTCTTTACATTTATATATATAAAAAAATTATATGTTCTTCTCGCCCCACGTGGGCGGTGTCTCCTTCAGGCTCGGGTCCTCTACCAGAGGTCTGGGAGCCTGAGGGTTCTGTGCAGGATCTTAGCTGTTCCTAGCAATGCGCTCTTTTGTACAGAGATCTCTGATGTTGTTCCTGGTATCTGCTGGAGACATTCTCCCAGCTTGGGGGTCACTGCCCCTAATGCTCCGATCACTACTGGTACCACTGTTGCCTTCACACTCCACATTTTCTCTAACTCCTCTTTCAGCCCTTGGTATTTCTCAAGCTTCTCATGTTCTTTCTTTCTCATGTTGCTATCACTGGGGACTGCTACATCTATCACCACCACTGTCTTCTCATGTTTATCCACCACCACTATGTCAGGCTGATTGGCCATCACCATCTTGTCAGTCTGGATCTGGAAGTCCCACAGGATCTTGGCCTGTTTGGCCTGTTTATAGCGACTGGATAGCTTAGCGGTCTACACCACTGACTTTGGTGCGGAAGGTTGCCGGTTTGAATCCCAGGTGTGCCCTTAGGCAAGGCACTTTACGCTATAGATGCCTATACCTCACGATGAGCGATACAATAAATAGAGTCATACCGGCTCGGACGGCGCCCGGGACAACAAGGTCTGCGTTAGGGGTTGAGGAACCAGGACACCCTGATGTTAAATTGGCTACTGGAACAAGACATTCATGGAGCAGGGATATATATATATATATATATATATATATATATATATATATATATATATATATATATATTCTCTTTACATTTATATAAATATCTGTACTTTATACTCTTTACATTCTCAGAATACATTACTTATTCAAACTAAACAGATGTGACATTATGAAAAACAATTCACCAGAGGAAAAATCAGTGGAAAAGAACTGTGACTTTATATATTATAGTTAGATGACTATTATCTCACAATTTTGACTTTTTATTTCACAATTTTAACATTTTATCTCACAATTTTGACTTTTTCTCTTAAAATTCTGCATATGTATTTTTTCTTTTTAATCTCATGATGACTTTTTTTTTTATCTCAATTGTGACACCCCCCACCCCCCGTTTTTCCTACATTTTCTGTGTGACCCTATCATACACATTGTCTTCACAATACACAAAAAAATTTTCAGATTTTTTTCATTTCATTTTTTCATTATTTATTTAAAAAATATGCAGTTTTATTTTTTACTTTTGTACTTTATTACAATTGTGCTTTTTTCATTTGTAAATATGTAGAGGAGTTGAATCAGTACTTCTACTTTTACCAGAGTAGTTTTTCACACCAGTAGCTGTACTTCTACTTCAGTACAGAATGTGTTGAGTCCAAGATTCTATTGTTGTTTATTGTTTATTGAGGGTAGCAAGTAAGTAAGTAAGCAAAGTTTATCTGTACAGTAGACTTCATACACTTTGACTAACTTTTTTGTTTTGGATATAAGTTTGTTTTTTTCCTTTTCTTTTTTGCTGGTTAAACCCCTTTTGAGTGTATTAACACGTAATATTTCCCTTGTTTTCACAGGCCAACTTGCATTGTTCTTTTTTGTGTTTGGTTTAAAAAAAATGATGATGATTTAATGTATTAAGCTTCTACTGTAGTAATTGCTACTCTTCCTACTCGCTGTCTCTGTTTCCCTTCACTCTGTCTTTCCATTCTGCACGCTGTCACTTTTCACCCTAATTATTTCACCCTTCCCATTTGAGCTCAGAATAAAGAGCCTGTGTGAAGCTGTTTGCGTCCGCATTTGGGTCCTTTCCACTATATCCCTAACAAGTTGAAAACAGAAAAATATATACATTATTCACAATAGAAAATAAATACATTATTGTCAATAGAAAATAAATACATTATTTACAATAGAAAATCTATATATTATTCACAATATAAAATAAATACATTTTTCACAATAGAATATATATATATATATATATATATATATATACATATATATATATATATATATATATATATATATTTGTGACCCGCCACCACGAAACCAGGCATAAGTCGCGCTGAGCCGTTCAGAGCTACAGCCAAATTTAGGCTGGAAGGTGATTTCTTATTTGTGTTTACACCTTATCAAAAAACGGTACCTTAACACCTCTATGTTCAGTTCCTGTGGTCATTACATTGAAATCCAATCAATAAAGGTGTTTATTGAGTCAATTATTTAAGCGGCGACAAAAGTTCAGGTATTGCTGAGCAAAGACAAAGACGACTTCCACCTCTTTTCGCCGAACAAAACGATCTCCGTTCCGTGCGTAAACACCCAAGTGTTTGGTACGAGGTAAAAGCTTATATTGAATGTTCTGTCCAATGGTGTAAGCCAAATGATTATAATACGTCACACTTCTGTCCTCTTATTATAACATATAAAACTTCTGTGACATGTCCATCAGAGTGTCCTTTAACATCTGTCAACAATTTTTGTCAATCGGATACAAATTATTATGCGTTGCTAAGGACTTCCTACCCCAAAACAGTCCAAAACTTTAACGGACAATATCTAAAAATATGCAAATTGCAAAATATGTCCAAATGTGGATATTAAAATGACCATAACTTTGGTTCTACTTGTGATAGAAACATAATTTTTTTCACCATCTTAAACCTTAGTTTCCACTCTACCAATCTACACACATAACTCTGTAGTCCAGGTAGTCCAGATCCCTGTTAGAAAAGAAAGTCTTGAAAATAGTGTTTCTTTGTACGATTATGTTGTGTTTTTGTAAACTGGTTTCAGTCTGGTTTGGACCAGCACTATGTAATGTGTCATGAGATAAGTTTTGTTATAATTTGGCACTATGTAATTAAGATCTGTTCATTTGAATTCAGTGTGGCCCAAAATTTTTGGCCAGTTGTGTATGAATCTAAATCTTACCAAGTCTATTTTTCTCATTTCTAATCAAAACATGTCATCACACTTAAAATGAGACATATTCATCAGTAATTCTAGTGATATGTCCATCTGGGATGAAATGGGATGTTTAGGGTCGTCAGGACCAGTGTAATTGTTTGATAACATTTGGGATTTTTTTTCTCAATTTAAAAGAAATGGATTTTATATGAACTTTGGGAACCACTGCATAGACTTTGGGAAAGATAGTCATTGGAGCAGAGGCTAAGATATCAGGACTTAGTTGTCAGTATTAGTAGCACAATGTCCTACATATCTTGGGTTCTTGAGGGGGTTTAGGAAGATCTACCTTCAGTGTCCTGAAGACTTTTCAGTGAGATATAAAAGACTGTTAAATGAAAATGTTATTTAAAAAACATTACCAAGCTCATTTTCACGTATTTAATTTAATTACTGTGCTTGTGCTTAATGACTGAGAATTTAGACTTTTTTTTTTATGAGTTTTCTGCCAATTTTCACTTTTTTCTGACACTTTTGACTTTTTATCTAATAATTTTGACTTTTATCTCATGATTTTGACTTCCCTTAATGCTCTTTATAATCCAGTTCACCTTATTTATGGAGAATCTAAAAAATAAACCATTCATTGACAGTATGCCTTATAGTCACTAAATATTGTCATCAGCAAACCTCGAAACTAGAAGTAAATGTGGGTCTTGTGACGATAACTACAATTAAAAATATAATGCAGTTATGGATGAACAATAAAAAAAACAGACAAAATGTAGCTAAAGAAATAAAAAAACATTCCTAAAATGTCTCTTAGTTTTTGTTGACATTATTTTAATTATTTTAGCCAAGTTTCTTATTTATTTATTTATTGTTGCTGTCTCTTGCAAGGAAGTCGTCAAATTATGTACTCACCAATGTCAACATCATGATTACTCCAATGTTCAATTCAAACAAAAATCTTCCAAGTTCATCTTTAGGTTATTATATCTTATTTTAAGTGTGATGAGATATTTTGACTAGAAATAAGAAACTTGGTAAGATTTAGATTTTTTTCCAGTGCACTAGGAGGCTAATGAAGGAAAAAAAAGTCACACATACATTCTTGCACATTCCTGTAGAATCTTGAAAGTGAAACAATCAATTAAACAGATGTTTTACCTGTGGAAATAAAATCCATTCTTCTACAACACCTTCACGTCTTTGTGAAACTGGTCTCTCCAAAAATTCAAGGCTAACATCCATATTTAAAACAAATAACCTGTTTACAGTTTTTAACATGGTCACCAGAAGTCACTCATGCATAGATATGATTGTTTCCACTGCAGCAAAAACTTGACCAACAACATTTAATTACAGGTATCAATCAAAAACACCAGCAGTAAAATGTTTACCACTAAGATTAATGATGCCATTAATAATACGCCCTGAAAATATTACCCAGAATAATTAGAGCATTAAGTCCTATTGCACAGAAGTAACGCCCTCTAGAACCCAGGGCTGCTGGCTTTACCTTCAGGCCTTCACACTTCCACTCAGACACACTCACATCTCTGCTCCCTGATGGAAGTCTCACAGTTGGATAATGTGAACAAGGCAGTGAACCTGTTTCCACTGAACCCCTGGAGATCTGCTCCCACAGCCCCTGGACATCATTTAACACCCAAACATCCACCACTGAGCTAAACCATCTACTCTTTTTTTTCAGTTTGATATGTTTTGATTTGTACAAGTTCATATATAAAATAATAATAAAAAATATTTATATATATATATATATATATATATATATATATATATATATATATATATATATATATATATATATATATATATATATATATATATATATATATATAATACTAACAATAATTTGTATTATTGTTATTTTATTTTGGTCAAAATACAGGCACAAGCACAAGGCCGGTAAGACACATTTTCATACATGATAAATACACTGCTTGACCGAAAAGGTTTAGGGCTGAAGCCGAAGCTTATTTAGCCCACCATTCCCAATATATATTCAATTCAATTCAATTCAATTCTTTATTTTGGACACAGCAGCGGTCCATAAAAAACAGGATACATGAACACACATACACAAATACACAGACCAAATAAATTTTCCAATATCATATAATTACATACAGGCTAAAACGCCAATGCCTCCAGAGCCTTGAGGTGAACCTAACCGTACTCAGGGCAGGATTCACCAGTCCAGAAATAATGTCGTTTGTCGAATTTTACATTCTGCACATACAGCTGTACATGAGGTTCCTGAGTACTGCAGGACATGTGGAAACACCAGCACTCACAAACATTTGGCTCGCACTCCTCCTCTAGGCACATTGAGCAGCATTCTCAGGCCATCATTATATGCCACCTTGAGTCTCTGCATGGAGCTGCTTTTGTAGTCCCGCCACAAATGGGCACTATACATTGGGGAGCAGAAAGTTTTAAAAAGAGTTATCTTAACATGCAAAGAGCACATAATAAATTTTCTCTTCAGCATGTTAGCCTGTGCATACATCACACAGCACTGTCTTTGAATATCCCTATCATCAGACAGGTCGTCACTCAAATAATGTCCTAGATATTTAACTTCTTTACAAGTTTTGAGGACAGTCCCAGAAAGAGAGAAGACAGGAAAAGATAGTTTACGGTCTTCCTTGCTTCTGACGATCATGATGTTACTCTTTTTGCCATTAAATTTAATGTCAAAGTCAGAGCCATATTGAGAGCATATTCTGAGTAGCTGCTGGAGGCCAGCACTGTATGGACACAGGACAACCAGATCATCTGCGTACATCAGGTGGTTCACAATAGCATCCCTAATCACACAGCCTGTTTTGCAGCTGTTCAGTCGGCTTGATAACTGATCCATATAAATATTAAAAAGAAATGGAGATAAAATACTCCTCTGCCTAACTCCATTGCATACAGTAAAGGGGGCAGGTGTGAAATCACCCAATTTCACATAAGTCTTCTGGTGTGAATACCAGAAAATCAGAATTCTTATTAGTGACTTGGGGACCCCTCTATTTTGCAATTTATAAAATAATTTTTCGTGATTCACATGATCAAAGGCCTTAGAGGCATCAGTAAAACACATAAAAATAGTAGAATTTTGTCTGTTGTACAAATCCAGAATCTCTTTGAGAGCAAAAATACATGTGTCTGTGCCATGTTTAGGTTTAAAACCAAACTGGTTGTCAGAGGTCAGGATAAAGTGTTCCAGTCTATTCATTATAGACTGGAACACTACTCTCTACTATCTATTCCTTGGATAGAATACTGACCAGGGCTATAGGCCGGTAATTATCTGAACTATTGATTTTCCTAGATTTATCTTTAATAATCGGTGTTCGTAAAACAGATAAAATAGAATCAGGTAAAATACCATGAACTAAAAACCCTGTAAAGCAGATAGCAATTAGGGGACAGAGTTTTCTGCTCGCAGATTTCAAGTGCTCTGCAGATATCTTGTCCATACCGCATGCTTTACTGTTCTTTAGCATCATTATAGCCTCATGGACCTCTCGTGTGGAGATAAACACATCGTCATTAGTATCAATGGCGCCCACCGTGAGGATGTTACTCTAAACACAGTTGAAAAGCTCATAGTAATGTTCCCTCCATAGCCGAGAAATTTCCTCCGAGCCACTGACACCATCAATACTGGTTGGTAGAGAGGTTTTACAAGTCTTTACTTGCTTAATTTCTTTCTAGAAATCATTAGGACTACTGTTTTGTAGTTTTCTTGCAAGAGAATCAGACCTCATTGTGTTTTCATTCCTTTTGATGAAGCGTAGAGCATATTTAAAACTTGCATGTACTTGTTTCTTATACTCAAATAAAGGGCCATATTTTAATCTGCCTGACTCAGCCCATGCCTTGAAGGCCCTTCTAGCCTCAGCATGGAGCTCTCCCACATAATCATTCCAACCTGGCTTGGCTTTGTGTGATTTAGACTTATATAGAGGTGTACCTGGGCGGCTGTGGTTCAGTTGACAGAGTGGGTCGCCCAATGACCGAGAGGTTGGCGGTTCGCGTCCCAGCTCTGGCTGTCCACATGTCGAAGTGTCCTTGGGCAAGACACTGAACCCTGACTTAGGCCCCCAGTAGGACTGATCGTAGACCTTAGAAACCTACTGGTGTATGAGTGTGTGTGTGAATGGGTGAATGAGAGGCTAATGTAAAGCGCTTTGAGCACCATGAAGGTGGAAAAGCGCTATATAAATGCAGTCCATTTACCATTTACCTGCGACATGGAGGGATTTCACAATACTATCATACAGGGAGCATAGTTCAGTAGCATGTAGGGTGCTCTTACAGTTAATATCACAACATATAATGGCATCCTTAGGTAATTTAATGTTATTCAACAAGGCATCAGACTGTGCATAATATTTATTAAGATCTTCCTCAGTGAGGTTACAACAGTCTATTCTCCCCACATGAGTGCTGCTATCCACTGGAGCAAGAGTAGGGATGTTTCCGAGATTTACACAGAGTGAAAAAGGCACATGATCAGCAATAGCAAATTCATAATGAATCCACATGGCCTCTAAAGAATCATGAGCATCAGCTGTGCAGATGCAGTGGTCAAGCCATGAGGTTGTGTGCCAAGCCTCACTAATGTAAGTATAGCTACTGTCGGGCAAAAGTGCTTAGCTAGAGAGAATCAAACCATTTTCAGAGCAAAACTGCATCAGGTACTAGGGAGCTACCATTGGAAATATTTGCATTCATATCACCCACAATATAAAAGCAAGTTGAAGGATAATCTTGAATGTAGGATATTATACAAGCCAGTCTATTTAGACATTCATCCTAATTTTGTGTAAATGTTCAATAAAATTAGGCTTTTATCACCATACTTAAGCTCAATACCTATAGCCCAGTCAACGCCCAGTCTAACCACAGTCACCAGCTGATCATATTTTTTATGCCACATCACAGCAACACCACCAGGTATTCTGCCATGGACTATCTTGGTGCTCAGGTCAGTGGTAGATTCGCCCGCCCCATAGAAGTCTTGATGGAGTGAGTTCAGTCTCTCTAGATCCTGTTTAGGTAAAAAGGTCTCTTGGACGCACAAAACATCACATGTCTGCAAAAGTTTATCCACTACACAGCGGTGCGCTTTATCAGCTGCATTGTGCCCGATGCGCAGCCCTCGCGCATTATACAACACAATATTGCGCCCATTCATTCTTCTGCGATAGACTCCGCCTGGCTGCTGCTCCCCTGTGCACCTGCCGCTGTGAGGGCAAGCACAGAGCGTTGTTGCTGTGCAGTGACAGCGGCCTCCCTTCGTCCACTGTTCTCTCTGGGTTTGCGAGCTTCAAAATAGCGATGCACATAAATCCCCTCTGGCCAGAGTCGTGGATCATACATGTCAGTCACTTCATTGCATTCAGCAGTCACCTGAAATGAACCGAATCTATTGCGGGTCGAGTCAATCTTCCAACATGTCACCGTTTTACCTAGTCACACAGAGTCTTAGCGTCATGATCGGGGGAGAAACGAGTGGCAAAGACACTCACCAGCTTTGTTTTGATCACTGGGATGTTACTTGCTGTGCCGGTGCCAATTATTCCCACATTCCTCTGCTCGTTCTTCTGGGTCCGCACACCTTTGGGTTTCGGCTGTATGGATACTTTCTGGGGCTTCTGTGCCTTGCGTTTCCCTTGTTTCAACACGGTGCTCCATGCTGGGGAGAGAGGCTGGGGGTTTACCGTCACTCCCGGTGACTGTCGAGCAGGCTCCAACCCCAACACGTCATTCTCCTGCAGTGGCTCCATGCAGCGGCTCCAGCCCTATGGGCCTGACAGGGCAATCCATGACATTGGCACCTCTCTAGGGCCATCATCCGACGGTCCAGGGCCGCAGTAGCTGCTCCTTGTTCAGTGCTCACACTTGCTTGGGTTTCCCATGCTTCCCTCAGAGTGGAAACATCCTGATTCAGTCGCTCCAGCCTGCTAAGTAGTGCCGATGCGTCTATACTGCCAAAGCCAACAGGTGGGAGTTCATCCAGGTAGTATGAAACAAACCTGGGAATGTTCTCACCACGCTCATTTAGCAGTTTCATACAGTCCTTGATGTTATTAGCATCTTTCTGGGTGCCTTTGTGCTTAATAAAGCATAGCGCTGTTGGACACAGTTCAAACAAAAGCCGCTTGGATTCTTCTATCCAGTCAGATGAGAAATTGTTCGTGGCTAGCAATACAATTTCATCATGCGGCACAGTTCTCATCTTGACGAAGATAAAGTGTAGACACTCATCTTCTACAATCACTTTCCCGTCAGTGGTTTTATATACCTCGGGTTTTAGACGAGAGCCGGCAGCGCGACCGCGTAGTGGAGCCGACGCCAACATCTGACAACAAAGCACTGGATCAGCTGACAGCTGTCAGCTGACTATATATATATATATATATATATATATATATATATATATATATATATATATATATATATATATTAAACAAGAAAAAAAAAAACAATGTAAAAGTCAAACCAAAGAGCAACTGTCACATTTAAGTAAATGTTTGTATTTCACCTTCCTTATTTTCTCCTTTCCTACACACACAGTGGTACCTTGATTCATGAAATTCATTCATAAATCATTTTGTAGAGTGGAGTGGCATTTTACATGTAAAAGGACTGAGAGAGAGAGAGAGAATAAAATGTGACTTGTCAACTCCTCCAAATTTAAGTCGTATATATTTTACACTATATATTTTACACTATATATATATATATATATATATATATATATATATATATATATATATATATATATATATATATATATATATATATATATATATATTTGGATCATTGAATTAGATTTAGTTTCAATAACCTTTGATTTTACCCTGTATTTTTATGAACATCTACATGATTAATCAATTAAATGTAATGAAATAGACAATTTTCACTGAAAAAATGCTACATTTGGAGGATAATATGATAGATTCTAACAATATAAGTGAGTTGTTCCAGTAAAATGCAAGATGCCATCTCCCTCACCAATATTTGTATTGAGGGTATGTCCATTTTCCTCCACTATAAAGATACCAACCTCCTGACCTGCAAGAGTCCAAAGTCAATGAGTGTGAACTGATTGGAGCTGTCTGGAGACATAGCCAACACACAGGTCTTTGTTTGAAACGGCTCTGTCACACCAACAGTCTTGGACAAAGTTTGTCTCAGTACCTTCCAGAACTTCTGTAACTCTAGATGCAGTGGAGCACCGTACCTTTTTCTTAGACACTTGCTGCTGGGATGTTGGGTGACCAACTATTCAATTTCATTTATACATATTAAGAAATAAAATGAATACAAATTAATAGAAGAAAATTACAAACTACTAAATAAAGTAGAGAAAAATAAGCAAATTTGCAAAAGCAAAGTAAAACAATAACACATCAACTTACATGTGTTGAAAGAATTAGTGATCAACAGGAGTTAAACAGTCGATGAATGTGTGCGCTGGTGGACAATCTGTGTATGATTTGTTCATTTGTTTTTCAAAATAAAACCAAAAATAAGACAATGAAACAACTCGTTTCTTAATTTTTTGTTTCCAAAACCACAATGAAAAACCAGAAAGTGAGTTCCTTTTTATGTTTAAATGAATAATGGAAAAATGGATAATGGATAATGGCCATTTCCCATTTTTTCCAATTTTGACCTGAAGCAAATTCAGGTAAAAAAAAAAAATAATAATATGTACATCCAGTCTATCACTTTATTTTAAACAAAAAAGAACATACCTGGAATATGTTCTCCGTCATCATATCTTCAGATCTTATGCTACGGCCACACCAAACAACATTTTCGCATGAATGCTTGTAACACCCCGCCTAAACACCCGAGTTTGGACACTAAGACAATTTGTGGCCACTCTGAACACAAAACGTTGTACACTCCGAACGTCTGAGTCTGGACGCTGGATAAACACAGATAAACAAAATGTGTCCAGGCTCAGTTTTTCTTCCTGCGTCCTTCCGGGTTGGTCCGAGTGTCTTACCTCATTCTATCCCAACGTTGGCAGCATCTCAAGGCTGATTGGCTTTCATAGCATGGCGTCATGCGAATTTGAATGAAAAGTTCAATATTTTCAACTCCAACACCCGAACACTCCAACGCACCGCAGAAACTCCTGTATTGCGCCACAGGAACATTTTTAACGTATCGCCCCAGGTGAATCTGTGTCAAAACGTGTCTCTCTTTCCTGAAATACGACGTAGGTTTCCATCTTTGTCACGGCCATTTCCACTTTATTCAATTACCTTCAAGTCAAATTTGGATGAAACAACAAACAGCCATTATCCATTTTTCCATTATTCATTTAAACACAAAAAGGAAAACTGAAAAATCTTAATTTGTTTTTTCATTTTGGTTTTGGAAACAAATAATGAAGAAACAAGTTGTTGTTTTGTTGTCTTCTTTTTTTGGTTTGTGGATATTTGTAAGCAAGTGGCATGAATTAGCTGTTTTTTTTTAACCCCTTCAAGCCTTACGCATTACATTTGAAGCATACTTTGAAATGTATTCTCCCTTTACCTCAATGTAAAATTTCAAAGTGATCCAGAATCCAGGATCTCTTCCAGATCATCACCAAAATCTAATCATTTGTTCCTTGTGACACCCCCCAACATGTCATGAAATTTTCATCAAGATCCGTCGATAACTCTTTGAATTATCTTGCTAACTAACAGACAAACAAACTCAAAAACATAACGTCCTTGGTGGACCTCTCTTCATTCGGAGGACAGAGGTTTGCGCTCTTAGAGTTCTTTTCTAGTTTGTCATAGTATTCGATGAAGCCTGAGCCCATCAGTCCACATGGTTCTGTCATTAGTATATAAACAACATTTATTCACATAATGAGCGTGTTCAGTTTGAGCTGGAGTACAGAAATCCCTCCAAATTTCCTTAAAATTATCATTTTCTTTTGTACAACATTGAGTTAACCCCTTAAGCCCGGCCCACCTGTGGGCCGAGAAAATTGTGTCATTTTTTATTAATTATTAACATATAATAAATCTGGACAATGGAAATTTGTTTCAACTTTTGCTCAAAGTTAAGACCCTAATGTTAATAAAAGTGCATATAAAGTGTATTTTAGTGATAAAAGTCACCTTTAAACATGATCTTTAATGTGTGTGTGGTGAAATATAAGTTATTTTTAATCGCCGATACGCGCAATTAATTCATCTATATCTTGTTCTGGCGAGCGATAAGGCAGCGATGTTTGTAGGCGTTTGAAAGAGGAGATTCTCCTGAATCCATTGACACCTCACATTCCATGAACTACATTTCCTTCTGGACAGGAAATGCATGCGTAAAAGGTGAAAGGTTGGCATTGTTGCGCATGTCGGGCGCATGCACAGGACCGGCCTGGGACACACACGCTGCAGCAGAGTAAAGCACATCGGTGTACCGGTTAGAGTTATATTTCCTGACTTTACTCTTAGTTTTAAGTCATTTTAGAGAGTTTTAGTGAGTAACAGTGAGTGACAGTGTAATTTCCTGAACGTTACTGACTGTGGTAAGCTTTGTGAAGTGTTAGCTGTTAGCCGCGTGCTAGCATGTAAACAACAGAGACACTACAGAGAAGCAGCTGAATGTTCAACATCTGACTGAGATCTGACTGTGGATATGAACTCAAAACAGGATGAACATCTACCCAGTAAGTTGTTGTATCTTACTGATATCTGTTTTTACAAACTAATAGTAATAATAATAACAATAATACTACATTTTATACTATACACATGCAAACACTGTTGACTATAGTAGTATTTTTTCAGTCTCATTTCTCATTGTTATTTCTACACATAAGTAGATAAGTTTATAATTAATCAATGATTGTTTGAGGATTTATTCACTTTCTCTGTCAAAAATAAATAACATTCTAACATTCTATCATTTCATGAGAAGGAAAAAGTCTCAAATCATGATTGTCTTCATTTTTCCTAGGTAGGAGGATGACAGCCTTATTTGACACAAATAAAACTGCTTTTTGGAGAAACACATGGACCAGTTCAGTCCCCCCCAACCTAATGATAAACCAGCCCCCACCTGATGATAACACATGGACATTTTTGGACTTTATTGCAATTGTTTGTGTTTTGAATGTTTGTATTAGTTATTTTCTTTAGTAAATTTGCACTAATTTTGATATTTATATTTATTCTAATTGAATTTATCATATATTTCTGTTCAACTGTATATTTGATTTTTACTAACGTGTATTATTATTATTGATATTATTATTATTGATATATTATTATATTGTTTGGAGTAAGTTCTTAATAAAACTACTCCATTTGGAGACAAAATAATCCATGTTTATATGGTTTTATTCATTTTAGTTGTGCACAAAGGTAGAAGTTGATGAAACACAAGGTAAATTTCATTTGTAAAAGCTCAGGTAGACAGTAATAGACTTCTGTAATGGATATGAGTTGTATTTTTCACACACATTTTACTGGAAAATTAAAATAATGTATTTGGAACAGTTTGGCACAACAGTGTGCCAAACTGTTCCAAATGCACTGTCCGCCTGGTGTTATCTGGACTTAAACCTTTCTGGAGGCTTTGTCCTTTGCTCTAATTCTATCAACTTTTGTTCCTGTGTTGGAAAGGAGTTACTGAAGGTGATCAATAGTGTCTATATTCATGGAATCATTGTTAGCAGGGTGTTTTCTTTTGTCAAATAAATAATAAATTCAGGCGAGACCAAAAAAATGTTTTTTATCTTTTACTTTATTCCAGTTTATTCAGTCATAGTAGCTACACTATTTTAGACAATGGGAATAGATTCTGTGAAGCCTGTAGATGTCCATAGATACAAAGAACATCCATATAAACCTTAGAATTGTGGAGCAATTCTTCATTTACTTTGGGTATGTTTTTTTAGGTGTTTTTCTTTGAAAATAGGCTCAGGGTGGAAGAGGTTAAATGTCCTGCTCTCTTCCCATCTTTCTTTTTTTGTAACTTGAAGGAATGCCTGTTTTATACTTTTCAATGATTTTCTGACAGATGTGTGAGTAAATCGGTGACGCTTCGCCCATTGTTTCTCTTGAAGGACTAGAGGTCAAGTACTAGTCCAACAGCATCCAATTTTCTCCAGTGTTTTCATCACCAAAGCTGGAGGAATCAAACTGAAAACAAAAGTTCAGACTCAGACACTGGGGAAACAGACCAATTTTGGAATAAACAATAAATTGTCCTTCTGTAACAAGACCTGCCGGTATTTTTTTGACTCTTAGTTCTTGTCATTTTTGTCTGTTATGTTTGTTTGATACAAAGATTATCCTTTTGTACCACTGTTGATTCATTTGAAAAAACAAATGATGTCTGTCTTATAATTTTTCACCAGTAATATCCGTCGAGTCTTTCTGTATCCCAAATCATGAATGGGCAGATGAGTGAGGTATGTGAAGATATAACTGAATAGAATAACGACAAAAGAATCGACAGGACATTGAGGGGCCTTGAATGGGGATATTGAATATGAAAGACTTTAGATTGACTAGAAGACACTAAAGAAGTGTTGAAGTCTTGATTGAAACAATGGATCCATGCTTGTCATCTGCCTCTGACAGCCTGGAAAGGTCATGAAGCCACGGGGAGGCTTAGCTGTTAATGTCACCCATTCACCTGGGAGATGTGTGTATGTCTGTATAGACTGTATTTTACCATTAAATTATATATGTACATGTGGTATTTGTGTACACACTTTATAAATACTCATGGGTACATTTGGAAACATCTTCCTGTTGAAGATTAGGACAATAGGCTGGCATTTTTATGATAGGCTGGATACTGCAGCAGGCTACTTAACCATTAGCTGTTTTTATTGTTGTTCTCCTTTGTCTTTCTCAAATCATTTAGCATTATTTATTATTCTATTGGCCATGATATTATGGATTTTTCAGTGAAAATACAGTTGTTGCTGTTGTTTTTTTTTTTACATTTAATTCACAGATGATGTAGACATTCATGAAAAATACATTCGACAAAATCAAAGAAAACTGAAGAAAAAGTGTCTTTTGCAGCAAATTAATCAGTACCTGAATGTATTTCTATGAACTGTCAAACTCCATGGGTTTTACCACTGAATCAATGTTGTAGAAGAAGAAAATGTTTTCAAGGTCACTACAGAACATCTGAACGTCCAAATCTGATGACCATGAAAAGACAAACGAATGACAAACTGCATGTTACACCAATTATTTACATGTAATGATTGTGTTAATGGATCAACAGGTATTAAATAGTTTATATCAGTAGATGGTTTAGTTTAGCAGGAAGTGTAGAAAAAGATCCAACTTTATTTCTATAGCACTTTTCATACATCATACATGCAGGTCAAAGAGTTATACATCAGACCCCATATTGTCCCACAGTTGCAAATACATTATACACACACAGGGTGCGATTTATCAAAGTAGGGCATTTTTTACCACAGAAAAATCTTGCGTTGGATGTTATTACCCTCATTCGCAATTGTGATCATATTACTGAGCGTATGAAAAGAAACTAACCAGAATTCCCTCGAAGACGACAGAGCCCAGCATGGAATCCTCGCCTTATGGGCGAGCGTGGGAAATGTAGCGTACGGAAAACTACTTGCCTATTTGTTGTTTAGCCAGGTCTGGTCTTCTCAGAGTCGGGTTGTTAGTAAATGCAGCAGCGGGTGGTAAAGTCCATCTGAAGATAAATACTGACACCAGACCAAGAGTCAACAACTACCTGAAGGGAAAGTTGAAAAGAACTTTGAACAGAGAGTTCAAGAAGACATGAAACTGTTGAGAGGTAAACAGGTGAGGTCCACACAGTCCACCGGAGGGATTCAACCTCAGCGGGTCTGGGTCAGTCGCTCAGTGTTGGGAGGGTCCCCTCATGGCACCTCTCCCCAGGTCTGGTGACTCTGCTGGGTGCATTTCCTCTGGAATCAGCTCTGGGTTGCCCAGGAAGGACTCGGGGGCGAAGGTGGCTCACGCCTCCGGCGGCGACCTTTATAGTGCCCTCCACCTGGCCTTCGAAACTTCCTGGGGCCATAGACTCACTGTGCCTCCTCTGGATGCGAAGCCTCGGGAGGGATGGGAGTGGGGATCCCTTTTCCTCCTGTGCGCCAACCACATAACATCACCAGGGCAGGGACCGGCCCACCTACAGCAGGTGCCAGGGGTCAGCTGCAATGTTAGCATCCCATTTGACCCATCTTGAAACACATGAG